>CM040127.1:189345885-189783470 GCA_022559845.1 Amorphophallus konjac | reverse complement strand
CTAAATTTTGTTAGGAAATGAGCAAGTTATGGTCCGTTCTTGAGGTCGCGCTAGGCAAGGCCAGCGCATTCTGAAAAACGTCCGGGGGTCAGAATGAAATATTGCATATAAATATATAACTTATGAACGCGACAGTAAGACCCTGCCATGTCGCGTTCTTTAAAACCAACCTCATCTCATCTCACCTCGGCTCGGCTCGGCTCAGCTCGGCTCGGTTGTGGCTCGGCACGGCACGGCACGGCACGATATATTAATAGTTTTGTATCCACACACAACTCGAGCCCACACCTATGGCCCTTGGGTCCTGACCCAAGGGTGAGCTCTCCAACATATAAAGCCAAGGAAGTTTTTCTAACTTCCAATGTGGGACTAAAGTTTAGTCACTATATAATAGGAATTATAGCATTTGGAATCCACATTAATTGTAAGCATTCAGTCACCAAAAGTAAGGAAAAGTAATATTAGTATGTTTGAATTTGTACAGCATGTTAAAAATTATTTTTATCATGTAAAAATCTATTTTTACCATATTATTAGTAAACTAATATATGAAAAATATTTGCAGCATGTTAAAAATTACTTCCAGCATGATAAAATTATTTTATCCATACTGGGATATGAAAACTATTTTTCAGCATGTTAAATCCATTTAAAACTATTTTTTTACATGCTAAACCTAATTTTCTATTAAATAATTAGTAAATTGATGCATGAAAATTACTTTCAACATGTTAAAATTACTTCCAGCATGATAAAATTATTTCCAGCATGGTAGAATTATGTTTAGCATGTTAGAACTATTGTCAGCATATTAAAGCTATTTAAAAAATATTTTTTAGCATGATAAATCTATTTTCCCATCAAATAATTAGTAAATAAATGAAAAAAAAATTATTTCAGCATGATAAAATTTATTTTGTTATCAGAGAATTTCTGTAATCAGCATGGTAAACTTCTTTTTATCATCTCATCAGTAAGTTAATGTATGAGAATTATTTTAGCATGTTAAGTATTCATTTTAACATGTTAAATATTAATTTTCAGCATGATAAAAATACTCTAGTATGATAAAATTATTTCTAGCATGTTAAAATTACTTTAACATGTTAGAATTATTTTCAGCATGATGAAACTATTTTTAGCATAATAAATCTATTTTCTTAAGTATGAAAATCTATATTTATCATAATATCAGTAAATAAATATATGAAAATTGCTTACAGCATGTAAAAATCTGTTTTATCATGTTATCAGCAAATTGGTGTATAAAAATTACTTTTTAGCATGTTAAATTATTTTCTGCATGATAAATCTATTATTCTATCTTATTATCATTTATCCTATCTTATTATCATTAAAAATATCAATATTATGTAAATTCACGATTTTAATTCAAACGTATATACATGTTATCTAAAACTTAATATTTTTGAATTTTAACAGAATTAAGAATGGTTTCTCAAATGATTTCGTGAACATGGTGCTTACCTACACCACGTTCATAACAGAATTCCAATTGGCTATAAAATCCGCGTTTTGGCTAAACTAAAATACCTCCATGATATAAAAAAATTCATGAAAACATGCCTAAACACTTGTTAAATCGATTGAACACAAGATTAAATTATGGAATTAAAATAATTCTATTAGTTCTATTTAGTTGAACTTTCTTCCTAGTTACCGTTCGTTCTTGAATTCCACGACTTAATGTCGTTAAACATGATGCCTTAAAATTATTATTCACTTATCTTTCAACTTCTGTGATTTTTGTCAGATCTGTACTTTTTACAAATGAGCTTATTCTTGAAATTCATTGGCCATAGTGTTAAGTGGATGTCTAAACGTACATGGAATCTTATGATCCACCGACCCAATGCTTGGCATTAATGGAGCCCGGTCTGGTCTTGGGAGGAGCGTTCGAAAGTACTTGTGCCCATAGGAGTTGATTGACCACGGTGTGACATTGCACCGAAGTGCATGACTTGCTATGTTTTTACGGCATTCCACTATTCGAACTTGTTACTTAATTACATGATTACTTGAAAATTACATAAATTATTTGACTTGCGTGAAATGGCCAATTACATGAAATTCTTTACTTGTTCAAAGTTATTACTTGAAAATTTCTCTTGATATCTTGTTATCTCAATTACTTGGAAATTTCACTCATGTATACACTTTTCGATGCAACTTGGAAAGATTACTTAAATTGTTAAACAGTTAAAAATGTTGTATATATATCTTGGTGTTTTTGATGAT
Source organism: Amorphophallus konjac (assembly GCA_022559845.1). Lineage (NCBI taxonomy): Eukaryota > Viridiplantae > Streptophyta > Magnoliopsida > Alismatales > Araceae > Amorphophallus > Amorphophallus konjac. The sequence continues at coordinate 189,781,211 of CM040127.1, read as the reverse complement.
AACAAAACCAAGGACTTTTGGTGGCTCACATGTTTGGAATCCTTGACCTAAGTGTTTTTCACAAGTTTTCAAGGTCGGATTTCTTCATGCCTTTGCTTAAGGTTTTAGCCTTATGAATGGTTTTCTAAGATCTCAAATAAACTTGAGATTACCTATAAACATGCATCCAATTCATGTCTCGATCTTATGGATATGGTTCTCTGGGCTAAACTCTTTATTTTTCAGGTTTTTTGACAGTCCGGTCGACCTCCAGCATGACTCCGGTCGACCTGAAATAACAGCAGGCAATTCTCTACAGTCTGTCACAGTGGCGGTCGACCGCCCTCAAATCCCGGTCGACCGAAATTCCCAGGGATCGGCCACCTGCAGGTTTCTCAGTGGCGGTCGACCGCCAGCCCCTGCAGGTCGATCGCCAGCCCCGAGCTGCCAACAATTGTTGACTTTTTATCATTTCGAGAAAAGCCATTCTCATGGATATTGCTTAATCTCTAAGCAACCAAACTCTCCAGAAATTGTGGATCTGGTCTGGGAGAGTCCTTGGACCATTCAAGAACCTATAAAACATATACAATAGGGATTGGAAAACCCCAATGCTCAAGGTGGATCAAGGGGGCTACCAAGAGGAAGAGAAGGGATCCAGCACTGTAGACGTGAACAGTGCTCCGAGAAGAGTTCTTCATCCTTCTTCATCCAGTCAAGTGAAGATCAGCCCAAGGATTCAAGCTGCATCCAAAGCATCCAATCATCCATTAAAGGGGAGCAAATCAAGATTCTTTTCTTGTGTTCTAAATTCATTTTGTTCTCTTAAGCTTCATGTGTGGTTCTTGTAATCGTTAAACATTTCAGTGTGTGTGGATCTTTCTAGATCCGTGTGTGTGTTGTTGTGTGTTCTCCATTGTAGCTGTGTGTGTATTAAGGTGTTCTTACACCTCGCGGGAACTCTCCTTCCCAGTGTGTGTGTGTTGTGTGTGTTTGATCTTGTAACTCCTTACAAGATAGTGTGTGGTTCCTCACTGTCGGTGAGGGGTGGACGTAGGTTGCCGTTGTGGCATCCGAACCACCTTAAAATCGCTGTCTCCTTGTGGTGTACTCCATATCTCCTATCCCTCTTCTGTGCATACTTGTGAATCTAGATATTTTGTATCCTTTAGATCTAGATTGTTTGATCTTCTTCACTTAAATCCTGTGGTTTATCAAAAGCATAATTTGTCTTGCTCTTGTTTTCTTCTGTGTCCCCACGTCATCGCATATTTGAGTCTATCTCGGCAGAAATTTTTTATCACCCAATTCACCCCCCTCTTGGGTGCCATTTAATCTCAGGACTTCAAAAAATTGCCTAGTTTTTAGAGATATAAAATCCTACTGAAGAGTACGAAGTTTGGAGAGTTGTGGATAAGGGTCCTCATAAACTAGGGGATGATGAAGAGAAATGGACACCTGAGGAAATTAAGAAATGCACCGCTAACTATAATGCCATGAATATCATGCAATGTGCTATACACCCTAATGAATTCTCTCGTGTCTCCATGTGCAGCTCGGCCAAAGAAATGTGGGACAAGCTGTGACTCATATATGAGGGAACTTCAGAAGTCAAGGAAACCAAGTCAAACCTCCTAGTCATTGACTATGAGTTATTTAAGATGAAACCTGAAGAAACCATCTCCGAGATGTTTGCAAGGTTAACAGAGATCACAAATGGTCTCAAGAGTCTTGGGAAAGAATACTCAAATTCTGACCTCGTAAGGAAAGTGCTAAGGTCCCTATCGTCGGCATGGCACACAAAGGCCACAATGATTGAAGATTCAAAGAACTTGTCTACTCTCACCCTGGATGAACTCATAGGGTCACTCATGACCTATGAGATAAATATAAGGAGAACAGTTGATGAAGACATCAAGAAGAAAAAGGTCATTGGACTGAGAGCTCATCACTCCGATGACGAATTACAAGAAGGTGAATCAAGTGACGGAAGCAATGAAGAGAAAGAATTGGCGATGATAACTCACCAAGTGAGGAGATTTCTAAGGAAGAAGAGAAACTTTCAGGGAAACTTTAGAAAAGGGCAAAGAAAGCCCACGCAGACCAAAGGCGAGTTGAGCAAGCCAAGTAGCATCATATGCTATGAATGCAAGAAGCCCGGGCACATGAGAGGTGAATGTCCGGATCTGAAAAAGAAATTCAAGAAGGATAATTTCAAGAAACCCAAAGCCATGGTCGCCACATGGAGCGACGAAGAAGATGAACCATCTGATGAAGAGATCCAAGAACTTGTGGAAAGCTTGTGCCTCATGGCACATGAAGATGAATCTACGGAGGTAAACTCTGATTCTGATTTTATTTCCAATGAACAATGGGAATCTGAATATGAAAAATTGTATACGAAATGCAAGAAGATCAGATCTGAAAACAAAACTCTCAAAAAGAAACTTGATGACTTGTCACATGAAGATATCTTTGTCAAATTTGAAAAACTGGAACATGAATGGTTTGAGGCCACGGAAGAAAGAGAAAGTCTATTACAAACTATTTCAGACTGTGATAAAGCCAAAGAAGAACTATCTTGCAAAGTAATTGAAATGGAGAAAGCATATGAAAAAATGAAAATTGAAGAACAAATTCTGAAATCCACAAACTCAGAACTTAAAAAGAAAACTGTGAGCTTGGAAAAAGAAGTGGATGATCTTCAGTTCACATTGTCTAAGTTTGTTAAGGGAAAATAAAACCTAGATAATTTGTTGGCAGTGAAAGTCAATTTTTAAAAAGAAGGTCTTGGATACACTCCATAAAACCAAAAATCTTTTGAGCATAAGATCACCACATCATTTGCTCATGAAAAAGGTGAAAATCATGCTTCATGTTCAAAGCCTGAACCAAAACATGATCAACCCAAACCACGACAGTTTCAAGGAAAGTTTGCACCTGTTAATTGCTATCATTGTGGTAGATTTGGTCATGCTATTGTGAACTGCTGGTTTAGACAAAGCCCACCTAGAAATCATGTCTCTTGGACCAATAAAAGATATACCAAGAATTGGACTAACTCGTACAGACCCAAACTAGCTTGGGTACCAAAAATAATTGCATGAGAATTATTCTTCTTGCAGATATGTCTTGAAGCCAGGGGAAGCAAATGGTACTTGGATAGCGGGTGTTCAAGGCATATGACAGGGGACAAGAAAGTGTTCTCCACACTGCAAGATAAGGATGGAGGTTCAGTTATCTTTGGAGGTCAAGACAAAGGTAAAATCGTTGGGATTGGCAGTATTGGTAAGAATTCTAAAATTCTTATTGAAGATGTGCTTTTGGTGAAAGGCCTGAATCATAATCTACTTAGCATAAGTCAATTGTGTGATAAGGGTCTTAAAGTTGTTTTTGATGAAACCCACTGCATTGTCTTAAACAAAAACTCAAATGAGATCAAATTTCTTGGAAAAAGGAATAACAATGTTTATACTGTTGATATTGATAACGTTTCGTGTGATGATCTCTGCTTGGTTGCGAACAATCATGAAAATGCTTGGTCATGACACCGAAGGTTAGGTCATGCTAGTTTTGGAGTTATCTCTAAGTTGTCTAGACATGACCTGGTGATTGGACTGCCTAAATTAAAATTTGAAAGTGATAGAATCTGTGAAGCTTCCACGAAAGGCAAGCAAACACGAATTTCCTTCAAAAACAAAAATATTGTTTCATTCGCTAGGCCTTTGGGACTGTTGCATCTTGATCTCTTTGGTCCTACTAGAACATCTAGCCTAGGAGGAAAATCCTATGGCTTTGTGATTGTTGATGATTTTTCCAGATTCACATGGGTGCTGTTTTTAGCTAATAAAAGTGATGCCCTGACGGAGTTTCAAGTGTTTTGCAGAAAAATCCAGAATGAAAAGGGTTACCTCATCACCACAATCCAGAGTGATCATGGTGGTGAATTTGAAAATCATGAATTCAGCATATTCTGTGAAGAACAGGGGGTACACACACATGTTTTCATCACCAAGGACGCCCCAGAAAAATGGAGTAGTAGAGAGGAAGAATAGAACGTTGATAGACATGGCCCGGACCATGCTCAGTGAAAATTCCCTACCTAAGTATTTTTGGGCTGAAGCCGTGAGTACAGTATGCTACATCATAAACTAGGTATTGGTAAGGCTCATTCTAAAGAAAACTCCATATGAGCTCTACAAGGGTAAGAAGCCAAACATCTCCCATCTTAAACCCTTTGGATGCCCTTGCTATGTCTTGAACAATGGTAAGTCCAACCTGGGTAAGTTTGATGAAAAGAGTGATAAAGGTATTTTTCTAGGTTATGCACTCAATTCTAGAGCTTACCGATTATTCAATAAAAGGACTTTGGTCGTTGAAGAAAGCCCTCATGTTATTTTTGATGAATCCGATTCAAAACTCACAAATCAAACTTCTTCCACTCTGGATGCAGATGAAGATCCCAGGAACTCATCATATGTCAAAGCTAAGGATGAACCATTGAAGGCAACCTCGAGCAAAAATGAGGAAGATGAGGATCCCACAATTGAGACACTGCAAGAACCATAAGTGCAGCATCCTGATTTGCCCAGTTCCTCCACTCTTCTAAAGGATCATCCAGCTGTGAACATCATAGGTAATTTGGAGGATGGGGTAAAAACTAGGTCCTCTCTAAGGCAGGTTGAAGAGGAGGACTTGATGGCCCTTCTTTCACAAGAAGAGCCCAAGGACATTCATGAAGCTCTCCAAAATGAATCCTGGATTCAGGCTATGCATGAAGAGCTGCATCAGTTTGAAAGAAATAAGGTGTGGACTCTCGTGTCGTGTCCTAAAAATCATCCTACTATTGGAACTCATTGGGTTTTCAGAAACAAGCTAAATGATGCGGGTTTAATTGTGAGGAATAAGGGCCAGCTTGTGGCCAAGGGGTACAGCTAGGAGATGGGCATTGATTTTGATGAGTCCTTTGCACCGGTTGCTAGACTTGTAGCAGTCCGGATCTTACTGTCCTACGCTTGCTCCTTGAATTTTAAACTATTTCAAATAGATGTTAAATCTACATTTCTTAATGGTTATATCAAGGAGGATGTCTTTGTAGAGCAGCCGCCAGGTTTTGAAGATTCCAAACATCCACGACATGTGTACAAGCTCCAAAAGGCCTTGTACGGACTAAAACAAGCACCAAGGGCATGGTATGAACGGCTTACCTCTTTTCTGGCTGAAAATGGGTTCAAGAGAGGTAAGGTTGATCAAACACTTTTCACAAGGAAACCAGGTAAGGACATTTTAGTAGTTCAAGTGTATGTGGATGACATTATTTTTGGAGCTACTAACAATGCTTTATGCGAGGAATTTGCAAAGACTATGCGAGGAGAATTCGAGATGAGCTTAATGGGGGAGCTGAACTTTTTTCTTGGATTGCAGGTGAAACAAACTTCAGAAGGAATTTTTATCAATCAAGCCAAATATACTATGGAATTGTTAAAGAAATACGGGATGGCAGAAGCAAAACCCATATCAACTCCCATGGCCACCACCACAAAGCTGGATAGAGATGAAAATGGTAAAATAGTAGATCCTACACTGTTTCGAGGTATGATCGGATCACTACTGTACCTTACAGCATGTCGCCCTGACATTCAATTCAATGTATGTCTTTGTGCCCGTTTTCAGTCATGTCCCAAGGAATCTCATTTATCAACTGTGAAACGCATCTTTAGATATCTCATTGGCTCAATAGACTTTGGCTTGTGGTTTCCTATCGGTGGTTCCTTTGATTTAATTGCCTATACCGATGCGGATTATGCTGGGTGCATTATAGATCGTAAAAGTACAAGTGGATACTATCAGTTTCTTGGTGATTGCCTAGTCTCATGGGCCTCCAAGAAACAACATTCAATAGCTCTCTCAACGGCCGAGGCTGAATATGTAGCCGCCGGAAGTTGTGGAGCCCAAGTACTTTGGATCAAAAACCAACTGCTTGATTTAGATATTGAAATGAAAACTGTTCCAATACTGTGTGATAATACTAGTGCAATCAATTTGTCAAAAAATCATGTTCAGCACTCAAGGACCAAACATATAGATATTCGTCATCACTTTCTGAGGGATCATGTAGGAAAAGGGGTCTTTGAATTGAACTTCATTGACACACACAATCAGCTAGCTGACATTTTCACCAAACCCCTAAACCATGATCAGTTTAATAAGATAAGAAGAGAACTTGGGATGTGCAAGGGTGAGAGCATACATGCATAGGTTTGCATCTAACGTATAGGGTTGCATTTGTAGAAAAATCATGTGCATCGAGGGTAGAAAACATGCATATTGCCTCTTCTTTTTCTTATCTGTTTTTACTCACCTTGTATGCCTGATTGTAACTACTTATATTCAACCCTTCTTGAATAACACTTCTATGGCTAAATATTCCTTGATCATAAACATCTGTGGACTCAGTGTTGCTGGTACTAAAGGTACTTACTAGGGAAAATCAGAACCTCTTCTCATATATGCATCTTCTTCTCCTTACTTCCCATGTCATGTTGGTGGCCCCTCTCAGGCAGTCCGTTGCCTATCCCCCAAATAAAAAAAAAGGAGAAAAGAAAAAGAAAATCAAAAAAAGGAAGAAGAGAAAAAGAAAGAAACAAAAAAGGGAGAATTTCAATCTTTGGGGATTTTGGTCCTGGCGGTCGACCACCAGGCCCGCGCCGGTCGACCGCTGGCGACGGACCGACCCAACTTAAGGGTCAACCGACCCTTCATATATGGGTCTTTTTCTTTCCTTTCTCTCTCTCCTTCCCTTCCACTCACTCTCTACCACCAAACCCCAACCTTAGCACTCCTCATCTCCACCATCCAAGCCTCCACAACCATTCCTCCTCCATCCGCACATTGACTCGGTCATCCCGGCATCACTTCGGGACCTCCTCCATACTGTCGGTTGTACGTTCGTGGAGATCCCTCTCAACTTCCTTTCTGTGGAAAGGTTCCTCCAAGCCCTAGAAGTGTTCCTTGTGCTCCATCCACGTTCCCGGGGTTGAGATCGATTGCTCAAGGGTTTCCCGGTGGGTTTTTCGAGTTCGGGATGCCGCCAAGATGGAGTTCTCGACGTTCTGCCCAAGGAGAAGCTAGCCGTCAATGGAAAGCGGCACCGGCTCCTCCATCTCAGCAAGCTCCTCCTCTGCCTCGAGCACCTTTACCTCCATGTCATATTATCGACCCTCGCTTGGTTGACTTCGATGAGGTGAATGAGCTCTTCCCAAATTTGTGCGCTCTTTTTGAGGTTCAGGACGGTTGGATGGATTTTGTTACCCGGTACAATAGATATTATCCTCGGTTGGTGCAGCAGTTCTACGGGTTTTTAGTTGTGAGGAATGACCAGTTATACACCACAGTTGAAGGTGTGGAGCTTCATATCACTCCGGAGTTATTTCAGCAGGCCCTAGGAGTATCCGCCATGGGTGCAGATAGGTCATATGGTTTTGGTGAAGTTCCAGCAACATTTACTGCTATGACCAACTGTGAGTATGTGCACGGTGTGAGCAATTTGATCAAGCTGAATGCCAATCATTTTCCTCCAATCCAACGAGTATTGTGCCACATGTTTACTTCATTGATTTATCCCAAAGTGGGCGGTCGGGATGAGGTTACAGAGGTTCAGCGATTTCTGTTCTATCATGTTATGAATGGTATTCAAATGAATATGGGTCGGCTCATGACTAATCTGATTGGAACCTGTCGTACCTACCTCCGGCGGTCTCTTCCCTATGCTTCGCAGTTGACCGGTGTCTTCATTTATGTCGGGATTAATGTGGCAAATGAGCAGTTCATCTATGTTCGGCAGGATGATGTGTACAATAAGCATAAAATTTTCACAGATTTTGGCTACTACTTTGGTCCTGACGGCGAGCTTGTGCAGGACATTCCAGTTTATGGGGAAGATGAGATCAGTGAGGAAGATGATGAGCCAGCTCAGCAGCAAGGCGAAGGGGATGTCCCCCCTCCAGTTCCAGCTGAGGAGTAGCCTCCTCCATCATCCCCGTATCACACAGATCTTGAGATGCCTCCTCCACCCCAGTTTCACCATGGGGAATCTTCCACTCAGGGGGCCGGACAGCGCCCTTCGGCGGACTACGGGCTCTTGACGGGTGGCTTACCGGCTTGGAGACTCGTGTGGATAACCTTGGGGATAGTCTCTCTACCCTTGGAGACACTATGAGCACTGCGTTTGACACACTATCAGGGCGCATGGACACCTTCTCTATTGCCTTCGAGAGTCTCTCTACTCAGATGGCCACTCTCGCCACCCACATGACTTCTTTCCGAGAGGATTTAGCTGAGTCTGGCTAATCCTTTAGGTTCATGCACCTCTACCTTCTTGGCATGCGGCGCCAGGATGCGGCTCGTGATGAATCCATTGGTCATATTCTTGATCTTCTTCACAGTCATGGCCACCATCTTGGCGACATTCGTCGGCACCTTGGCCTTCCACCTACACCTCCAGCAGATCAGCCACCTCCTGAAGATGCTCCATGAGGATTTGTTTTGTTCTCACCTCTAGCGTGTTCTCTTTTGGTCCAGTGTTGCTTGAGTCCCTCCTTCGTCTATCCTATCCCTTTGCTGTTGACAAAGGGGGAGAAGTAGTAGGTAGTAGGGCAAAGGCAGGTTTATTATCTACTTATGTATGTCGTTGTGTGGTTGTGTTGCTTGCTTGCATGTCACTTGTGAGGGCTGTCAGTAGTGTTAGTCTTTTGCTTAGACTTTGGTTTTAGAGTCGTGCATTCACTCGCACTAATGTACCTTGTAAGGAAACTATGATGAATTGAAAGCACTGGTGTTTGAATTCAATTGTTGGCATTTGTGTCTCATTTCATATTCTTGTTGACAAACTAGTGGTCTATGCTACATCGTGTTGATAGCTTTGATTTGGTGAAAGACCTTCTAGCACAACGTTCAATCTGAATTTCCTAATAACATAAACCTTGGTTTGTAAGCCCTAGCATTTTGTCATCATCAAAAAAGAGGAGATTGTTGTATATATATCTTGGTGTTTTTGATGATAACAAAACCAAGGACTTTTAGTGGCTCACATGTTTGGAATCCTTGACCTAAGTGTTTTTCACAAGTTTTCAAGGTCGGATTTCTTCATGCCTTTGCTTAAGGTTAGCCTTCCGAATGGTTTTCTAAGATCTCAAATGAACTTGAGATTACATATAAACATGCATCCAATTCATGTCTCGATCTTATGGATATGGTTCTCTGGGCTAAACTCTTTATTTTTCAGGCTTTTTGACAGTCCGGTCGACCTCCAGCATGACTCCGGTCGACCTGAAATAACAGAATGCAATTCTCTACAGTCTGTTACAGTGGCGGTCGACCGCCCTCAAATCCCGGTCGACCGGAATTCCCAGGGACCGGCCACCTGCAGGTTTCTCAGTGGCGGTCGACCGCCAGCCCCTGCAGGTCGACCGCCAGCCCCGAGCTGCCAACAATTGTTGACTTTTTATCATTTCGAGAAAAGCCATTCTCATGGGTATTGTTTAATCCCTAAGCAACCAAACTCTCCAGAAATTATGGATCTGGTCTGGGAGAGTCCTTGGACCATTCAAGAACCTATAAAACATATACCATAGGGATTGGAAAACCCTAATGCTCAAGGTGGATCAAGGGGGCTACCAAGAGGAAGAGAAGGGATCCAACACTATAGACGTGAACAGTGCTCCGAGAAGAGTTCTTCATCCAGTCAAGTGAAGATCAGCCCAAGGATTCAAGCTGCATCCAAAGCATCCAATCATCCATTAAAGGGGAGCAAATCAAGATTCTTTTCTTGTGTTCTAAATTCATTTTGTTCTCTTAAGCTTCATATGTGGTTCTTGTAATCGTTAAACATTTCAATGTGTGTGGATCTTTCTAGATCCGTGTGTGTGTGGTTGTGTGTTCTCCGTTGTAGCTGTGTGTGTATTAAGGTGTTCTTACACCTCGCGGGAACTCTCCTTCCCAGTGTGTGTGTTTTGTGTGTGTTTGATCTTGTAACTCCTTACAAGATAGTGTGTGGTTCCTCACTGTCGGTGAGGGGTGGACGTAGGTTGCCGTTGTGGCATCCGAACCACCTTAAAATCGCTGTCTCCTTGTGGTGTGCTCCATATCTCCTATCCCTCTTCTGTGCATACTTGTGAATCTAGATATTTTGTATCCTTTAGATCTAGATTGTTTGATCTTCTTCACTTAAATCCTGTGGTTTATCAAAAGCATAATTTGTCTTGCTCTTGTTTTCTTCTGTGTCCCCACGTCATCACATATTTGAGTCTATCTTGGCAGAAATTTTTTATCACCCAATTCACCCCCCTCTTGGGTGCCATTTAATCTCAGGACTTCAAAAAATTGCCTAGTTTTTAGAGATATAAAATCCTACTGAGCTTTTTGCTCACCCTACGTTTTTGTTAATTGTTCCAGGAAATGACATTGAACAAGGGAATGGATAAGAGTGAAAGAGTGATTTTCTTTTCCCTAGGATTTATGTAGATCATTAGTGTTTTACAAGAATCATGTACTTTGGGATTGGAAGTTTGTAATTTGCCTTTATGGCTTATGAATTAGCAATGTAAACCTCTATTTTGATGGAATAAAAGTATCATTTTCTCATCTATCCTTGTCTTAGAATTAAATTTGTATATGCTCTGATCGACACGCTTGATTATGACTCGCTCACACTCTCGATATTCCGCGTTGAGACGTGACAGTCTTCCTTGCGGGCTCTTTATAGCATGCGGACTCTTGGTCTCCCTTATCCCCTTGACCTCCCAGCTTTTAAGGGACTCGTAACGGCCATGTAGATAAGCTTCCATCAGTTGGCCCGAGCACGAGGCACTGGCCCAGGAGATGCCTCCCGAGCGATGAGCGTATGGCTTGGGTTGGGAATACTAGGCTCCGAAGGAGCTATCCTGATCGTTCTGATGCTCGGACTTCCCAACCTGAAGGCCGCCTAGGAAGTGCTTGATCCGAGTTAGTTATTAGGCTTGTATTGAGTGGGCCCTGGGCTATCACTTCAAGGAGTCGGGCCTTGTTGGGTCGGGTCGGACCTCGTTTGGCCTCTCCGTTCGAGCGGTAAGATTTACCCTCTCCAACCATAAAATAAGCGGCAAGCGTGCGTGGGAAAAACATGGTGGGGTAAGACAGCACACACACGGTGGGACAAGACAACACCACAACACGGTGGGACATCTCGCGCGGTGGGACAAGGCCATGGTGGGATAAAGACATATGGGATAACAACCACGGGGGATAAGAGACATGGACAACATATGTGTGGGATGACAATAACAACACATGGCATGGCAACACAGTGGAACGATAACACAGTGGGACAAAAAAATATCATAGACACGGAGGGACATAAACACGTGTGACGACACGGAGGGACATAGACACGTGTGACAAGAACACGGCGGGACAAAAGACATGACAAATACGGTCTTTAATCAAAACCCAAGATCAAATGAAGCAGAACCGCTAGATTCGTAATCGTGAGGCAAAGAACCCTTTCAGCAAGATACGATCAAAATGAGTTAAAGCTAAGCAAAGCATGAGAAGGACACGAGCTTCAGAATAGATCGAGAGACAAGATTGAAGAAGAGAGAACAGATCAGAAGCACCTGAACAGGAGACATAGCGAATGATAAGGAGCCAAGAAAAGCTTGAACACCTGCAACCTGCAACCTGCACACTGAGCAAACAGATCATACCTGTCCTCAAAATAAATAAATAGATGAATAAATACCAAAAGACACATATTTTGGATTTTTCTGATTTTCTATTTTTTTTATTTTGACATATCTGATTTTTTTATTTTGATAATATATAATTTTTTCAAGATTTTGACAATATCTGATTTTTTTGGGATTTTGACAATATATGTTTTTTTTTGAATTTTGATAATATCTAATTTTTTTATTTTGACATATTTGATTTTTTTAGATTTTGACAATATCTGATTATTTTTGGATTTTGATAATATTTGATTTTTTTGAATTTTTGAGATAGCAATCCGCAGCACCCAAAGATGGACTCAAACTACTAGCTAGGGATCGTTGTTCCTCCCTTCTCATTAAAGACTTCCCTTAAGTAGGGTGTGCATATGAGGGTGGCTTACCACAACCAACCACCTCTAAAGAACGGTGCCCCTACTAAGGCCATACCCGGGATACAACCCAGCCTAAGAGGAAGAAGCAGAAGAAAATTGGAGACAAGCTTTATACAGGATGGGAAATATCGTGATTTGAATTCATTCCAGGGCGCTACCCCTCAAAGATACAGTCTATTGCGTCGGGGCTTTGTGTCTTTAATTTTGGGACCCATATTTTTCAGGCATGCGTGCGACCGGGCTCATGACGTCCCGTAGGGAACTGTACTACCACTCTTGTCATGCCTTTGATTCATAATTTTACATATTGATTTATTTTCTTATTTTGATGGCCCTTATTGGCTAGATATAACAAGAAAGCTCATTTTCTCAGGGTCAACACTGCCCCTATTTGAGACCTCTCTCGTATTAGGGAGCGCCTAGGTTGGTCATCTCATCCATCAATCTCTTGCCCCTGCACTCGGCTGAGCAGAGAAAAGAAAAGACCTTTGTATATACCCAAAGTATGGCCAAAGTAGCAACGGTGTTGCTCTAGAGGAATCAGCTATGGCTTGCCGTGTAGTGTGTGAAAAACCCATGCTAAAAGGTCATCCTCAACAATCGGGGAAAGAAACTAAACTCCCAGCGCAGAGCTATCACCAACCTAAGGATGCTGCAGAAGCGAACTCATTTTTGACTAAACTAACTAAACAAACTTCTAAAAGCCACTTAACCATGTTGAGGAATAGCTTTATAACTATATGTGCATGAGTAATAATGATAGAAATAATAGCATGTTCTTACGCAAAACAAGGATACCTTGCAAATCCATGGAGTACAAAGCAGCGTCCTGAAACGAGAGCTTGATCATCGAGCTTGAAGCAGCACGAGCATTGTATTCCTTGCTTGACATGATCAAGAATGGAGAGGATAACAAGAATTAAAAGTTCCTCTACATGGAGGAGCGGCGGACATCAAACTGGACGAAGAAGGATTAAAAAGGAAGAGAGACGAGGGTTAGAACTCTCTCGTTAAGACACAGAGACCCTGATAACAAGGAACTCGATATAGAATAAACAGGGATTGACTGAGATCAAGGTGGACTAAACCCTCGAAAGCAGCATGAAAAAGGGTGATGACCCCGAAAAGGTGAGATAGAGAGAATGGATAGAGGAGAAGGAAAATCATCCGACGCGGTCGGAGAAGAGGAGTAGCGACCACCCGATAGCGGTGGGGAAGAAGAAGAAAAATCACCCAACAAGGTCAGGGAAGAAGAATCACAGACACCCGACAGGGTCGGGGGAAGAGAATGAGAATCACCTAACAGGGTCGGGGGAAGAGAATCAGAAGTAGAACTTAGAGATACCAGAGGGGAAGAAGAATCGGAGGGTGACCCAGGGTTGGGATGACAGGAGGGCATAGGCCAAGGCCTAGAATGTGGAAAACCCAGAGTCCTCGGATGAGAAAAGGAAGAATGGGGGTTCGCAGACCCGAGAGGGGAGGAGAGAATCACGGAAATACGATTAGAATAGGGGAGATACACCACCTAAGGGTGGGAACTGTGATAAGTACAATATGAAGTGATCTAGAAGGGGAGGGGATGAATAGATCACTGTTTTTAAAGATTTAAAAAAAATTCTGCAGAGTATATTGCTAAATGCAAATAACCTTGAGCTCAGGCTAACGAATATGATGCAGTGCAGTTAATAGCTCAAGCAAATAGAAGGCATATCATGATAGTACCACAATCGATCGCACAAGGGCTCAGAGGATTTTAAGGTGGTTCGGTCCTTCAGACCTACATCCACCCCACACTCAAACCGAGTGTGGCTTCACTAAAGGCTGGGCAACACAGCTTGCCAGACAACTGCTGATACACAGCTTCCCAGGAGAACAACCTCTCCTCTTCCTCCTACCCGGAGGGAACCTCTAGCGACCTGCAGTCACTAGAACCCAGAGACTTACGTCTCTCTTCCTCTTTACCAAGAGGGAACCCCACTAGTAGCAACCCTACTACTAGTGAACCAGAGGTCGAAGACCCCTCTTCCTCCCAACCCGGAGGGAACCTACAAGCAGCTCACCTGCTGCTTGCAAACAGGAGAATGAATCTCCCTTCTCCTGATCTCACAGGAGGACCCTGACCTCAATCCAGAGGATCGGAAACACAAACAAGGACAGTAGAAGAAAGACAAGAACAATAAACGAAAAAATACGAACGAAGAAAATCAAATGCCAGAAAATGGAAACAATGTAGCTCAACACAGAGCAATAGACTTCGGATTTGATCCACAAGTCAGAACAACTCTTCTGATCACTCTTCTGCTCTCTCTCTCTTTTTCTTTCTCTGCTATTCTTTCTTCTTTCTTTTCTTCTCCTGGATCGAAGGGCTCTCAATTTTCCTGTTTTTTCTTCTATGCCTCTCTTCTTCGATCACCTTCATCTGAGGACGAAGGATTCTATTTATAGCTGAACAGCAGGTGGATAGGGCACAAAATGCGTGTGCCTCCCACGCTCGACCCAGAATCTTCCTGCCACGTGCCTTTATCAGATTGGTTCCTCTTGTCTCGGATCACGTGCAGTCCTGGAGTGTGGAATGTTCTTCCTCGGACCTGTAATGAGATTAAGTCCTTTAATACGCTGCATGGCCATTAAAACCAAAACTGTATGAGGTATAGTAACAACACGACGTGACTATTACTCGAGATGACACAAGAACGACACGAGATACTCTGTAACAGGTCAGATACACAGAAGAAAATGACACGAGGAGAGGTTATAAGCAAAAGAGACACGAGGTCACGAATGCAAAAACAACACAAGGACAACACGGGCTAACGACAGAGACCGACATGAAGACTAAAGCGAGAAACCAACACGAGGACAGAATATAACGAAACGACTCGAGGTGAAAACAACACGAGGTGAAGTTTGACACGAAGTAAAAAGCAACGACACGAAGTATAGTGGTGACAAACACACACTATATATAGAAAATGACACGAAGCCAGTAAGAACAGCACGAGATGAAAACAAGACGGGCTGATAACGACACGAAGTCGAAACAGTAAATAACACGGGATCAGACTGCACGAGGTAAAACTACACGAAGACTTAAGACGACACGAGGTGGCAATAAGGAGAACGACATGAAAACAACATGGACTAGCAACCGAAACTGACACGAAGTCAAACAGTACAACATGAAGTGTTGTAACCAAGAAGAAGTGCCAATCAACACGAAGACAGTATGCAGAGAAACGACTCGAAGTGAGATGAGAACAGAATGAAACAAAGAAGACGACACGGAGTGCATAAAACCAACACGAAGACGTGGACTATAGTAGCCGTCACGAAGTGTGGTTACTAAGTAGGAACGACACGAGGTCTACAAGAAAACTACCCGAAGTTCATCAGAACTTTTAGAGCAGCTTCAGGAACACGACACGAAGTCATGAGAAGAGAAAACAATCACAAAGTGAAACGAACACTTGAACTTAGACTGACTTAGAGACTCAGCGAATGGACTCGAAGACAGGAATACAAAGGATGACATGGAACCAACACAGTAAACAAATACTGCACGAGGTGAAAGACAACACTCAATCAGACGACAACATGGCTAGCTCGACACGAGGTGAAAACGCGAAGCAAGAACTACATGATGTGTGAGGAAAACAACACGAAGACAGAACATGAACGAACACACGCAGTGTTACCTCTTAGCAGCTATTTCATATAAGACCATGGATAACTCAAGTGCAAGATATCTGAAAAAAATAACAAGAACAATTAACATAGTGTTGCTCATCATCAAAACACTTAGGGAAGACACACAAACCAACAATCT
Organism: Amorphophallus konjac; assembly: GCA_022559845.1. Lineage (NCBI taxonomy): Eukaryota > Viridiplantae > Streptophyta > Magnoliopsida > Alismatales > Araceae > Amorphophallus > Amorphophallus konjac. The sequence continues at coordinate 189,765,267 of CM040127.1, read as the reverse complement.
CCCCCTTTTTGATGATGGCAACACTATATTAAATATGAGAGATAAGCTCAAAAGAGATCAATTCAGGATATATGATGCAGACAACTTAAAGCATACTTGCTTCCTTACCACCCCTGAGAAACCTGAACACTCCCCCTGAACACAGCAACAGTTTACCTCAAACTTGATAACTAACTCCCCCTCAACAAACTAACTCCCCCTCAACACTACTCTGAACCCCCGACACAATTCTCTCCCCCTTTGACATCATCAAAACTAGGGGCAAGTATGAAGATACAGAGAAAGGAAAATTGCTGACTATAGAGAGAAAAACAGGACAGAGTAAGGCAGATAAATGGAGACTATTGAGATGTTTAGTCAATTAAGAAAGCCATTAATTTTATGTGAGGATTTTTGAGGATCAGTTAGTCAGACTGTGCAAAAACTGTGAATAAGGATTCGCTCCATACACAGAACCATATTCTAAGCAAGTGAGGTACAAGATACCAGTTTGATCAAAATAAGTCTTTACTGAGAGAGTATTATGTAAGACAGTCAGAAGACAAAGACCTGTGGTATTGAGAACAAACAAATCAAAAGCTATACTTCAAGTGAGCAGGATCTTTAAAGATGGTCAAGATCAAAGGTAAGTCTGTCAAGTACACCTTTGACATTAGGGAGACACCTTGTTTAGAGGCAAGAATCCCCAGTTACTCGGTGGCAGGACCACATTACCCCTTCAGATAAGAGGACAGAGATAGTATTCTAGCTGGTGTTGACATTAAGGTGACACCTTTATCTGAGGCCAGACACCCCAGTTACTAACCAGATATGTACCATAGCTCTGTATGATCAAGACAACTACTAAGACCAGATAATTACTGCCATCTCATGACATGGGAAACATTCACTTCATTGATGAAAATCCCAGTTTCTCAATGAGCAGTTAACAAAGTTGATAACAATTTTATGAAATTTATTTTTATTAACCAGCTCTTAAAACCTTGTTAATGAAGCTTGAGTCCGTTTGAGAACAATACACCAGATCCAAGGTGATACAGACTAAAGCACAAAATACCTCATTTCGGACTCAACATTGACTAAGTAGGTATGCAGTACTGACTAGATCAGAAGATAATTACCGTGTAGGAAGATAATCTTTGAATTCAGATTTTGATCTCAGTGGGACTAACAGCTGAAATTCCAACAAGAAATTAGATGAACAGTCTTAAAGGATAAAGCATCCAACTCTTTCTTTTATACACCTCATCAACCTGATTCTCTTTTGATGTCAGCAAAATGTCGTTCGGAGTATGTTCAAATTAGGTCAAGGATCAAAACACCTATTATAAATCAGCTCCCCCTGAGACCTTGACCCCAACACAAACTTAACCAAGACAACCCTCAAAATACTTCAAAGAGAACACCATGAAGTTTGGACAGACTATTCAATCAAAACGGAGTGAGTCACCAAACACTCATAATGAAGTTATTTCTTCAGCAACAGATGATGAATATGATAAGCATAATAACACATGACATGGTATTCAGAAATCAATTTTTCAATCATGAAGTTCTGTAAATACCTAGTTCTCTGCGCAGAGTGCTAAATTTTTCAGTATCCAGTGACTTAGTAAAGATATCTGCAATTTGTGAGTTAGTGCCAACATGGATCAACTCAAAAGTCCTCCTAGCTACTTCATCTCGAATAAAATGATGCTTGATTTCAATATGTTTGGTTTGGGAATGAAGTACAGGATTCTTTGCAATATTTATTACACTAGTATTGTCACAAAAGATAGAAGTACAACCTAGCTCAACCGAGTAGTCCAGAAGCTGGTGTTTTATCCATATAACCTGTGTGCCACAGCTCCCTGCTGCCACATACTCAGCTTCAGCAGTAGAGAGAGCCACAGAGTGTTGCTTCTTGGATCCCCAAGAGACTAAGCACCCTCCTAGAAATTCGCAGTGACCACTAGTGCTCTTCCTGTCCAATTTACATCCTGCATAATCTGCATCAGTGTATGCAATGAGATCTAAACTACATGATGCAGGATACCAGAGACCTAGATCATGGGTGGCAGATAAGTATCTAAAAATTCTCTTTACAACTGCCAGATGCAATTCAGTAGGCCTAGCCTGGTCTCTGGCACACATCCCTACACTAAATTGAATGTCGGGCCAGGATGCAGTTAAGTAGAGGAGTGAACCGATCATACCTCTATATAGTTTAGCATCCACCTCTTTACCTTTTTCGTCTGAATCCAGTGAGGAGCTGGTACCCATGGGTGTTGAGATTGTCTTGAGGTTGGTCATTCCAAACCTTTTCAGCATCTCCAGAGTATACTTGGTTTGATTTATGAAACAACCATCCTCCATTTATTTGACTTGCAGCCCAAGAAAGTATTTTAGTTCGCCAACTAGACTCATTTCAAATTCTTGGGACATAGACTCAGAAAAATATTTACATAATTTTGAATTGTTAGATCCGAAAATGATATCATCAACATATACCTGGACTACAATTAACTCCTTTCCGAGACTTTTAGTGAAGAGGGTTTGGTCAACCTTACCTCGAATGTAGCCCTTGCTCACAAGGAACTCAGAAAGTCTCTCATCCCAGGCTCGGGGAGCCTGCTTCAATCCATAAAGGGCTTTATTCAACCTAAAAACCATGTTAGGCTGAACAGAGAAATTAAACCCAGGAGGTTGTTCAACATATACCTCTTCCTTCAATAACCCATTTAAGAATGCGCTTTTGACATCCATTTGCTGTAGCCGAATGTTTCTAGAGCATGCAAATGCAAATAGAATTCTTATAGCTTCCATCCTAGCTACTGGTGCATAGGATTCATCAAAATCCACACCAAATTCCTGACTGTAGCCTTGAGCTACAAGTCTTGCTTTGTTTCTAGAGATAGCTCCATTTTCATCAATCTTATTTTTGAAAACCCATTTAGTGCCAATGACATGAGTGTTTTCAGGTCTAGGAACTAGTTTCCATACATTATTTTTCTCAAATTGATTTAATTCCTCACCCATGGAGGATACCCAAGAGTCATGCTTTAAAGCCTCTTCCACAGTCTTGGGTTCTACCTGAGATGTCAAGGCAGCTAAGTCCTGTTCTTGGACATTTCTAAAATGAGACCTTGTCCTAGTGGGGTCATGCAAATTACCTATGACATTTTCACTAGGGTGGTCTTTGTGAAAGATTACCTCACCTGAGGGTTCACCTACCTCAGTTGCTTCTTCTTGTTGTAAGTTTTCTGGTTGAGCAGTTTGCTGCATCTCTTCTTCTTCAATTTTCTCCAAGAAATCTCCCTCATCAGATGGCTCCCTGTCATCATTTATCTTTTTGTCAGATAGAACATTCTCATCAAACACTACATGAGGTGTTTCTTCAACAGTTTGCTCATCTTTATTGAAGACTCTGTAAACCCTAGAGGTTTCTGAATATCCGAGAAAGATTCCAGGAGAGCCTTCTTGCTTCAAACTTATCCAAACCATTCTTACCATTATTGTGGATGAAACATTTGGAACCAAAGATTTTAAAGTAAGAAATGTTTGGCAGCTTACCCTTGAGGAGTTCATAAGGAGTTTTCTTATGAGTAGGTCTTACCAAGGCTCGATTTAAAATGTAGCATGATGTATTTGCAGCTTCTGCCCAAAATCTCCTTGGAAGTCCACTCTCAATCATCATAGTCCTGGCCATTTCAATTATTGACCTGTTTCTTCTCTCAACAATTCCATTCTGCTCCGGTGTCCTGGGAGAAGAAAATCTGTGAGTCACTCCCTCTCTTGAGCAAAATTCAGAGAATGAAGAGTTTTCAAATTCTCCTCCATGGTCAGACTGAATTGTAATGATATTATGTTCACCTTGCAGTTTGATTTTATTAAAAAGTTCTTCAAAGTGAACAAAAGCATCATTTTTATTTGCTAAACAGAACAACCAAGAAAATCTAGTGAAGTCATCAACTATGACTAGACCATATCTCTTACCTGACAGGCTTTGTATTCGAGTAGGACCAAAGAGATCCATGTGCAAGTGCTGTAGTGGTTTAGATGAGAGACCCTCAGTTCTCAACTTAAAAACTGCACGAGTCTGTTTACCTTGAGCACAAGCATCACAGAGCTTGGACCCTAACAGGAATTTTATTTTGGGCAAACCTCTGACTAGGTTATAATTAGACAGTTTATTCAAAGTAGACACACTAGCGTGGCCTAGACGCCTATGCCAGTCAAAAGCAACCTGTTCAGAATTAGCAGACAGACACAAGTTTGTTTCAGAATTATCATCTAGATCAACGATGTACACATTATTTACTCTATGACCTTTGAACATGATGTTATCAGAATTCAGTTCAAAGACAGTGCAAGAGTTGTGGTCAAAGAGTACCTTGTGTCCTTTGTCACAAAGCTGACTTATACTTACCAAGTTGTGCTGAAGTCCTTCTACAAGATACACATCTTCAATGGAGTTAGTAGAGGACTTACCAACCGTACCAATTCCAATTATTCTTCCTTTGTTATTTCCTCCGAATTTGACCAAGCCCCCAAGCTTCATTTTTAGTTTGCTGAATTTGGACCGGTCTCCTGTCATGTGCCTGCTACAGCCGCTGTCAAGATACCACTTGTTATGCTCAGCTGCCAGGCTGACCTGCAAAAATTCAGACAGAGTAATGTGGGACCCAATTCAAATTGGGTCCAAAGCCAGTTTTCAGATTATGCAAAAAGCACTTGGGAACCCATATCTATTTTACTGTTTTCTTCAGTGGTTTTATGTGGGTTGATTCTTCCCTTTTGGCATTTCTTGGTGGGTGTTGAATGAACTTATTCCCATTTGAACTATGCTGTTTCTGAACACAAACATTGTTGGTTGGCCTCTTAGAGGATACGCGTGTGTGTTGAGCATAATTCAGGTAAGCATTTTTACTCCAATAAAATTTGTGCTGAAACTGGTGAACGTTGCCATGCTCTACTTGATAATTAGCATGATGAGCTTTCTTAACAAAATTTTTCACTCTTTTTGTGACATCAATAGGACTGGTTCTGTGAGAACCTTTGTTCCCCACCTGTTGCACATGAGCAGTTCTTGTTTCAGGGTTTCCCGACTTAGGTTGCTGACCAATGGATTGAATGAATTTGTCGGTCGAAAACTTCATTGTAGAGACAGATTTGGAACTGGATGGTGTTTCCAGTTTCTATTTGCCTTTGGCGGGGCAGAACGTGGTAGTCTTAAATTCAAAGGGTTTTTTACTAGTAGGATTGTATCCTAATCCCTCCCTATTGAAGTTTACCCTCGACCCCAGAAGGACATTCAGGTTGTTTCTCCCCTCTGTAAACTTCTCAAGCACTTTTTCTTTGTCCTCAATCTCCTTCTTAAATTCATTGCATTGGTCCTGAAGTTCCTGATTAACTTTTCTAACTGCCTCATATTTTTCAGCCATCAGTCTAATCTCTCCTTTACACTCTTCAGCTTTACACTTCAGCTCATCTATTCTAGCTAGACTCTCCTCTCTTTCCATTCTCAACCTCTCAATCTCACCTTTAACCTGGTCTAGCTCAATGACCATCTCCTTGGTTTTCATGCTATCAGTGACAATAGAAGAGTGTTCTTCAGACAATGAATGAAACTTACGTCTAAGCATTCTGTGCTCCTTGTTTAAACAATTATATTTACTTAACAGGTCGCCATAGGCGTCCTCCCAATCATCCAAAGTAAAATTCTCAAACAGGTTTGTTACCTCTTTCTCATGATCGGCCATGAGGCAGGTCTTCTCTTCATTTTCACTGGACGAAGTGGCTTCTGGGTCCTCCTCCTCATCGCTCCATGTGCACAGCATGGCCTTCTTCTTCTTGTGCACCATCTTCTTCTGGTGTCCTGGAGCCTTAGCTTGTAGCTCTGGACATTCACTTTTCATGTGACCGGGTTTCTGACAATGATAGCAAGTGATCTTCTTAGCAGACCGGTTCTTCTCAAATCCTCGCTCAGGAGACTTCATTGCACCATTAAATTTCTTCCTCCTGTAGAATTTTCTTTTAGTTCTCAGGAACTTTCTGAATTGCCTGGTGAGCATAGCTCGCTCGTCCTTGTCCAGGTCTGAGAATCCATCAGAGCCTTCGCTGCTATCATCACTGCTGCTGCTGCTGCTGTTGTTCTTCTTAGCATGTCGTGAGACCTTCAGAGCAACATTCTTTCCCTTTCTGTCATGCCCATCGTTTTCATGTTTGAAATTCATTTCATGGGTCATGAGGGATCCAATCAGCTGGGTCACTGTCATGATGGATAAATTTCTTGATTCCTCTATTACAGTCACCTTGGTTTCCCAGACGGGAGTTAGAGACCTAAGGATCTTCCTGACTATGTCTTCTTGTTGAATATCCTTTCCAAGGCCTTTCAGACTGTTGATGATCACGGATAGTCTGGCATACATTTCTGTGATCGGCTCCTCTGGCTTCATCTTAAATAACTCATATTGAGTTGTAAGTATGTTGATCTTGGTAGCCTTCACCTGAGATGTGCCCTCATGAATTAACTGCAAATCATCCCACATTTCCTTTGCAGTCTTGCACGCTGAGATCCTTGAATACTCTTCCGGGTGGACGGCGCACTGTATGATGTTAACAGCTGTCCAATTTAGTGCGGAGAGTTTGACCTGATCTTCTGTCCACATATCTTCATTTGGTGGAAGGGTGTATGGACCATTTGTGATAACTTTCCATAGCTTGTGGCTTTGGGCCCTGATAAAGACTTCCATCCTGTTCTTCCCGAAGAAGTAATTATTACCATCAAAGAAGGGGGGACGGTTGATAGACTGCCCATCAGCTATGAAACTGCGAGGACCAGTGGATCCGTTTCCCTGGCCGTTGGACCACATTCTGGGAAAAACCTGCTCTGATACCAACTGATAAGTACAATATAAAGTGATCTAGAAGGGGAGGGGATGAATAGATCACTGTTTTTAAAAATTTAAAAAAAATTCTGCAGAGTATATTGCTAAATGCAAATAACCTTGAGCTCAGGCTAACGAATATGATGCAGTGCAGTTAATAGCTCAAGCAAATAGAAGGCATATCATGATAGTACCACAATCGATCGCACAAGGGCTCAGAGGATTTTAAGGTGGTTCGGTCCTTCAGACCTACATCCACCCCACACTCAAACCGAGTGTGGCTTCACTAAAGGCTGGGCAACACAGCTTGCCAGACAACTGCTGATACACAGCTTCCCAGGAGAACAACCTCTCCTCTTCCTCCTACCCGGAGGGAACCTCTAGCGACCTGCAGTCACTAGAACCCAGAGACTTACGTCTCTCTTCCTCTTTACCAAGAGGGAACCCCACTAGTAGCAACCCTGCTACTAGTGAACCAGAGGTCGAAGACCCCTCTTCCTCCCAACCCGGAGGGAACCTACAAGCAGCTCACCTGCTGCTTGCAAACAGGAGAATGAATCTCCCTTCTCCTGATCTCACAGGAGGACCCCGACCTCAATCCAGAGGATCGGAAACACAAACAAGGACAGTAGAAGAAAGATAAGAACAATAAACGGAAAAATACGAACGAAGAAAATCAAATGCTAGAAAATGGAAACAATGTAGCTCAACACAGAGCAATAGACTTCGAATTTGATCCGCAAGTCAGAACAACTCTTCTGATCACTCTTCTGCTCTCTCTCTCTTTTTCTTTCTCTGCTATTCTTTCTTCTTTCTTTTCTTCTCCTGGATCGAAGGGCTCTCAATTTTCCTGTTTTTTCTTCTATGCCTCTCTTCTTCGATCACCTTCATCTGAGGACGAAGGATTCTATTTATAGCTGAACAACAGGTGGATAGGGCACAAAATGCGTGTGCCTCCCACGCTCGACCCAGAATCTTCCTGCCACGTGCCTTTATCAGATTGGTTCCTCTTGTCTCGGATCACGTGCAGCCCTGGAGTGTGGAATGTTCTTCCTCGGACCTGTAATGAGATTAAGTCCTTTAATACGCTGCATGGCCATTAAAACTAAAACTACATGAGGTATAGTAACAACACGACGTGACTATTACTCGAGATGACACAAGAACGACACGAGATACTCTGTAACAGGTCAGATACACAGAAGAAAATGACACGAGGAGAGGTTATAAGCAAAAGAGACACGAGGTCACGAATGCAAAAACAACACGAGGACAACACGGGCTAACGACAGAGACCGACATGAAGACTAAAGCGAGAAACCAACACGAGGACAGAATATAATGAAACGACTCGAGGTGAAAACAACACGAGGTGAAGTTTGACACGAAGTAAAAAGCAACGACACGAAGTATAGTGGTGACAAACACACACTATATATAGAAAACGACACGAAGCCAGTAAGAACAGCACGAGATGAAAACAAGACGGGCTGATAACGACACGAAGTCGAAACAGTAAATAACACGGGATCAGACTGCACGAGGTAAAACTACACGAAGACTTAAGACGACACGAGGTGGCAATAAGGAGAACGACATGAAAACAACATGGACTAGCAACCGAAACCGACACGAAGTCAAACAGTACAACACGAGGTGTTGTAACCAAGAAGAAGTGCCAATCAACACGAAGACAGTATGCAGAGAAACGACTCGAAGTGAGATGAGAACAGAATGAAACAAAGAAGACGACACGGAGTGCATAAAACCAACACGAAGACGTGGACTATAGTAGCCGTCACGAAGTGTGGTTACTAAGTAGGAACGACACGAGGTCTACAAGAAAACTACTCGAAGTTCATCAGAACTTTTAGAGCAGCTTCAGGAACACGACACGAAGTCATGAGAAGAGAAAACGATCACAAAGTGAAACGAACACTTGAACTTAGACTGACTTAGAGACTCAGCGAATGGACTCGAAGACAGGAATACAAAGGATGACATGGAACCAACACAGTAAACAAATACTGCACGAGGTGAAAGACAACACTCAATCAGACGACAACATGGCTAGCTCGACACGAGGTGAAAACGCGAAGCAAGAACTACATGATGTGTGAGGAAAACAGCACGAAGACAGAACATGAACGAACACACGCAGTGTTACCTCTTAGCAGCTATTTCATATAAGACCATGGATAACTCAAGTGCAAGATATCTAAAAAAAATAACAAGAACAATTAACATAGTGTTGCTCATCATCAAAACACTTAGGGAAGACACACAAACCAACAAACTGAGTAGGAGAAAAGATGACGAATGGAGCGAAGACGAAAAAGGAGAAGTGGACCCTCGACTGCACAACTGACGACCCTTAAACTTGTGCCGTCGCCTCTTTTTGGCCGAAATCTCTTGAACACGGACCAGCCTGGCGCAGGCTCGGACCTTTGGCCTTCTTATCTTGCAACATCTTCTCAAATAATGGGCCCATCTGGCTGATGGCCTGTCCAGGTTATGAACATGCAGCTTCGTTGGGGTGGTTGCCCCTAGACATCCAGTGCTAACCATAGGCGGACATTCTTGAACAGTGATCTCCTTAAATAGATGAGCATCAGAAAACCATGGAGTTTTGTCACTTGGCACTAGCAGCATGAGATTCAACAACTCCACTCAGAAATCAATCTTGAAGCATAACTCCCTTACCAGAAGAGTAGGATGAAACTGAGGGAGAGTAATACACGGAGTTGACGTGGCCGGCATACTGATGAACCGAGGGAGATTGCATAATAGGTACAGAATGTCCTTGGGGAATGCGGAGAATAAAGCCAATCCCCCCTTGAATATGGAATCTAGCAAGCTCTTGGCGGCCGTATGAGTTAGCACAACTTGGGAAGAGAGCCCTTCTTGGCTAGTGAACTAAACAGCAACGGAGCGAGGGGTAATAAGAGCATCGATAATAAGACCTCCGATGAGCAAGGAAATTGCTACCGATCTTGCTCGAGAAGAAATTGGCACTATGCAAGGGAGCTCCTCTTAGTAACTGCTCTTTGAAACATAGGCTCATTGGCCCCGAAGTAGCTAGAGATTAGGACATGGATTGGCATTCAACAGATGAAATCTTGAATCTTGAAGTGTATAATCGGCACCAAATTGTCCTGACTCGACTCATTATAAACCTGGGGACCAGACTCAAGGGGCACCATAGGTAGTGCACACCCGTTCCGTGGGGTGGAAGTAGGTGGAGAAGTGGCGGAGGTATAAGGCTCAGATAGCGGAGGCAAAGGCTTAGGAGGTGTAGAGGCCTTAGGCGAAGATGAAGGTGATGGAATATGGGTCTTTGGGAGAGAAGGCGGTGAAGGTGGTGGCGATGGTTCAAGTAATGGAGATGGTGGAGGTGGTGATGCGGGTAATGAGGTTAATGGAGATGGAGGTGCTGATGCGGGCAATGGGGGTAATGTTGGTGGTGGAGACGGTGGAGAGGGTGAATCGGAAGTGGAAAGCCGTGGGGCCCAACGTCGACGTATTTGTTGAGTAGTGGACAACAGATCTAGAGGGGAGGGGTGAATAGATCTGCCCCTGTTTTCGCAATGCAACCCTCTATATAGCTAGATAAAATAAATTGTAGCAGAGTGTAACTAGCTTATCGAAGAACACTATGATCACTTGGCAAGATGAGCAACTAATATATCGATTTGAACCTAAGCATGCATCTAGAACGAAGTAATCACATAAACAAACCACAACACAAAGGATTTTAAGATGGTTCGGACTGAATCCCCAGTCCTACGTCCACCCCTCACCAAATCCGGTGAGGCTCCACTAGTGCCACACACTGAACCACAAATCAGAAAGACCTCTGATTGCCTTCCTACTAACCACAGGTAGGGACGTCAACACCGTAGATCGGACAACTTTCGATTACCTTCCTACTAACCACCGGTAGGGACAATCTTCAGTTCCAAATGTTTGAATGAAATGGAAAAAGAACAAGATAAGAAAACACTCAAATAAGATATAGAATATGCTCAAGGAGAAAAGATCTTGTCTGAGATTGCTGGAGCTTGAATCTGATGCTTCAATGATATATTCTTCCTTGTGAAAAGATCTTGCTTTGATCACCTTGAGTTGATGAAGAAGATGAAGGATGCAGATTTGATCTCCCTTGAGAATGGGCTTCTTTGGATCACCTTGAGATGATGAAGAGGATGATGGTTGCAGCTTTATCTTCGCTTGGCTTGGGGTTGATCTCCTCTTGAAGTAGCTTGAATCACTTGAGGATTTGATGAAGAACTTCTTCCCGGAGTACTGTTCACAGCTACAGTACTCGAACTCCTCTCCCTTGAACACACCCTTGCAGCCTCATTTGATCTCCCTTCTTAGCCTTAGGGTTTCCAACCCTTCTTGTATGTGTTTTATAACCTTTGAATGGTCCTTGGAAACCCCCCAGACTAGATCCACATTTTGTGGGTCATTGGTGTGAGCAACGTCACGCGGAATTTGCCGTAGGAGGCAAAGTAGCGGAGCGCGGGGGCTCGTTTTGCTGTAACACATAAAGGAGAGAGAGAGAGAAGAGAGACCACCATGGGAGATTGCTCCGGCGGGGCGTGCGGGATAGATGCAATATAATAAGATATGGGGATTAAACGGCCATAGTGGGAAATGACTCTACGGGACCTCGGGGGATGGGAAAAGTGCAGAATTTAAGTGACAGTGATTTAAACGGCCATTACGGGAAGTGACTCGCCGCGGCCTCGAGAATATGAGCAGATATGAGAAGAGTACAGAATACAAGCAATAGGAATGTAAACAGCCATTGCGGGAAGTGACTCGCTGCGGCCTCGAGAATATGAGCAGATATAACCACAGCACAGAATATCAATGACGGAAATTCAAACGGCCATTGCGGGAAATGACTCGCCGTGGCCTCGAGAATATAACAAATATAAGGAACAGAATATAAGAGACATAAATTTAAACGGCCATTGTGGGAAATGACTCGCCCCGGCCTCGAGAATATAACAGATATTAGAAACAGATATAAGAACAATGCAGGATATAAGTGACAGGAATTTAAACAGCCATTGCGGGAAATGACTCTCCGCGGCCTCGAGAATATGATGTGATCGCCAGGGGCCGGAGACCCCAAAATAAAGAAAGTGATCGTGCCTACCTCAAAAGCGGGAGATGGCGGGTTGCTTTTTCCTCTCCCTTCTGCCGACCGATGGAGAGGGCTTTCCTTGGTTACCCTTGCAAAAGAGAAACAAACACAAAACAAGTGGATAAGAAAAGATGACAGTGTAGTATTAGTCCCTTAATGAAGAATAATAAAATCGTGGCAAGACACTTTTTTTTGAAACCAACCAACAGTTATACACTGGTCGAATGCACCCCACCCTAAGAGAGGGGGAGTGTTCTCATTCCCCCAGGCGTTTACTATGGTTTTGAGATTTTATTGATTGATAACGAGATATACATCAACAAAGGGGCATACCCCGAAAGAACTAGAGGCCACAACTTCGGCCCTAGATCAGACACTCTAAAAAAAAATCGTACAAGGCTGTAAAGGTACAGCAGTAAAGGGAAAGGGGCATACCCCGAGTGAGCAAGAGGCCACATCTACGGCCCTAGAGAGTACTAAAAAAGATTCAATATAAAACTGTAGGGAACAAGGAGAGCTAAGACACCCTGATTGCCAGGAGCCCAGCTATATCAATTCTTAGTGCTCCCTTTGTCAACCAAGGGAGGTCTCCTACATGAGAGAATATATTATTTTCTGAGATATTGCATGCATAGGATGCCAAAGAGTTCGCAACCTGGTTGCCTTCTCGATAGGTACGCAGAAGTTCACTGCCATTATCTTGGATTAGATTAAGAATTTTCCTCCACCATGGGAGGATCATCCAACTAGGAGAAGATCCCTTTTTGATAGCTTCCACAAGAAGAAAACAATCCGAAAATACTGCAGCCAAATCAAGACCGCCAAGCTTAGCAATTAATAGACCATCATATAAGGCCCTTGCTTCAGCCAATAAGCTGTTTCCAATGCCATAGTGAAAGGCAAAACTAACTATCCATCTACCATTATAGTCTCTTATACAGCCTCCACCACCACTCCTGCCAGGATTACCCTTGGAGGCTCCATCAACATGAAGTGTGAACTTCTGAGAAGCAAATCTGCAGTAAACCAGTTGGGGCTGTTTTAAGTTCACCTGAGGGAATATCTGAAATGAGGAAAGGCTACTAAGTTGAGCAGGGGATATAGGCTTGCAAAACTTTAGCTTTTCCAATGCATAGGCTATTGAAGATAAGATTTTCCTTTTGATTAAATCTATTCTGATAGCCAAACCCTCAAATCTGGAAGCACACCTTTGCTTCCAAACCTCCCATATCATCAGAATTACTGCATACATTCCAACAAAACTAAATGCAGAGTGTAGGTTAGAGGACTTCAATAGATTCCAACACCTTATAGTGATCTGGTCACTAAGATTAACCTTGTTACTAAGCAAGGGCTGTACCTAGCCCCAGAGTTCAGAAGCCAATTCACCAAACGTATATAAAAGAAGACTCCCTTATGAAGGGAGACGGAGAATGTGAGATAATGAATGTAAAAGAACTACGGAAAAAAGGGGAGAGAATTGGCTTATTGAATGTGCCGATGGCGGGATCCGGCGGAGCTTCGGCAGTGTAGGGACGACGTGGATGCACGGTGGATGAAGGCGGCCTTCCTTTCGCGAGCACTTTCACCCGAGAAGCTGGCAGAACCTCCTCCTACAAAAGACCTACGGGTTAGAAATGGGATCCGGCAGAGTCTCTCCTTCCTCTGTCGGATCTGAAGTCCCTTCCCTTCGAGGGAGGGGGTCCTCTATTTAAAGAGGGGAGGTGGCTTGAGGCATCCAGGGACCTGGATGCCTCAAGATGGGGGCGTCCAAGACCCTGGACGCCTCAAACAATAAATTAAATATTTCTTATTTTTTTTTTTTTTAATATTTTTATGAAGGCGTCCAGGAGACTGGACGCCTCCATTTCCGCCCATCGGAACCCCGTCGAAAGCCGTAGACGGTGGGTAAAGCACGTGGTTTTGGTGGGTACCCATGACTCACGAGTGGGCGCGTCTAGCTGGCAAGACATCCCTATATTTTGGATTTTTGCACAACGTCAACTCGGACGGCGGATCGGGTTTGTCCGGATGTCGGAAGATGAAGGCGTCCAGGCACCTGGATGCCTCAAATGGAGGCACCCAGGGCCCTGGACGCCTTCACAACTATTTTTTTATTTATTATTTTTATATATTTTTTCATTTTTTAATTTATGGAGGCGTCAAGGCACCTGGACGCCTCCAAGAAAATCTGCCGAATCCTTCCGAAAGGCCGTCGGCAGCCATCCGCCAGACATCTCCTGATTTCAGAATCTTCCGGTACGTCCGATTGGTGGCGATGCCGTCCGTATGCTGCATGATTTCCGCAACGAGGTGGTTTTCGGATGCCGAAGAAGTGTTACGTTACCCATTCAAAAGGTGAAAGAAGACTCAAGAAATGGAAGCACTCAAGTGATTCAAAGTGCGAAAGCCACTACGGGGCGTCATATAGTAATATGAGATTTTCTCAGGGTGATGTCAGGAATAGCGTGTCTACAGCTGCCCCGCCTTGGCGTCTGCTTTGCAAGGGAGTGACACGTAATGGAATGGTATCGAAGTGAAGTGAAATGGAGCGGGAATGGACTGAAAAGTTGATGCCAAGGTGCGATGAGACACGCTTTTGACATTACTGTTTGGAATCTTTCTCGTAGTTTCGCTAAGGTGACCTTGAAGAAGGTCTTCGAAATTTGACGATTGCTTGGATGGAGATCAAACAAGGGAGGGGGAGATGTGCGCTCAGGCACGAAAATAAAGGAGACCAACTTCTCGGTGTGGAAGTACTTGGGTCGTAAATCTGTAGGTTTCACCTTTGGGGAGATGTTACCAGCCAATGTGGAAGTGTTGCGGCCAAGGTGGGTCAAATGGAGTAAAGGTAAATGAATATTTGAGGTTCAATCCAAACAAGGGTCTCTTTCGAAAGAACAGCGTAGGGCCGTCTCAAGGAAACTACGTGTTTTATTCGGAGTGGAATATCTCATATTTGTAAGAATTGAGGCACAGTGGTTGTCGTAATCGAATCACTTTGAATGATCTTCCGCAATAAAATCAAAGTCCTATATGAATGCATGCTGGGTTTAAAGAAAATTTAAAACAAACTATAATAGAAAATAGCCAAGGATAATATTATCAATTCGTTAAGAATGGGTCAGGATACCGGTTCGGTGAGCCGACACTGAGCTGGGGCTCGTTTATCCGCGCATCAACTCACTGAACGGAACCATTGTCCCCATGCTACCATAAATTAACGGCCTATCCGTACAACCCAAATTCTTCTGAAATCATCACCGTTTTTGTTAAAGGGGAACTCAAATCCCATATTCGTTCGGGTCGCAAGGTCCTTGACATGTTCTAATAGCGTAAATATCATATAATATGATGCATGACATGGTGGGACTAATCACCGAACGGTGGTACACAAGGTGGGATAGTGGCATCCGTTAGTAAAACCTGCACAGATTAATAACATCAGAAAGTAACAGAATCGCACGACAGTACAAGGGAGATCCAGACAAAACACTGACGACTGACCACTGATGTGACGCATTTCATCCTTTAGCGCCTCTCCTTTCCTATAAATACTCCCTTTAGGCTAGTTCAGCCAAATGCACCAAGGAGTAGGCTTAGAAGCTTTAAGGGGAGGAGGAGAAGAAATCTGAGGGTTTCAGGATGGAAGGTGAGTCTTCCCGCCTTATGAAGAGGAGCATGCCTAGCAGCGAGATCAGGCGACTTTCCGACCTCGAAGGTCATCTGAGTGGGATGATCCAGTCGCATGTAGTAAGTTGATTTATTTCAAATTTTCCGCGCGAACTCTCTTTTC
The DNA here is from genome assembly GCA_022559845.1 of Amorphophallus konjac. Classification (NCBI taxonomy): domain Eukaryota; kingdom Viridiplantae; phylum Streptophyta; class Magnoliopsida; order Alismatales; family Araceae; genus Amorphophallus; species Amorphophallus konjac. The sequence continues at coordinate 189,749,441 of CM040127.1, read as the reverse complement.
ACTTCTTTTCCTTCCTTATTTTCTTCCAGCCACACCCTCTTTTCCCAGGCCCGAGGAAGTTTTCCAAGGTGCCGTGGCTTTTGAAACTCACTTCCAACATCTCCATCGGCATGAGGGCCATAATCACGAAGTGACATCTGCAAGGGCTCCTTATCCACGCCAAGCACTATGAGAAGATTCGCATGGACTGGGCGGCTATGGGCGCATTGGTGGAGATCTGGCATCCTCAAAACCACACTTTCATCTTCCCTACGTTCGAGGTGTCCATCCTCCTCGAAGAGGTGGAACTTCTGCTCGGATTGAAGAAATTCAAGAGTGACGGGAGGATAAAGGTCATGCGGATGCTGACAAGGCTGACTTTCGAGAGTGTCCTCGGAAGCTTCATGCCGCCTGGTGCTGCGAGGAAGGTCCAGACTCAAAAGGGAATTGATCTACAAAAGCTCACGGAATGGGTCATGGACGCCCTGAGAGGGTCACCAGACGATGACCACTTGGAAGGAATCATGAAAGGGTTTACCATCTGTTTGGCGGGTGCTCTTCTGTTCCCTTATACCGATAACATAGTGGGGGAGGACCAATTGAGTGCCATCTGTGGGATTTGGAGTGGAAAGAGGGTGGGACCCCCAGTGGCCTTACTGCCTCCAGCATGGGTAAGCCTCCTTTCGGTTGCGCACTTCTTCTGAATTGTTGGATTGATTTGCACTTCAAATTTGACCACCGCGAGGGGATGCCAACTGCTTCGAAGCTCTTCCAACAAAGCCCCCCTTATCACATAGCTGATGTGTTAGGCTTCGGTGGTACCATAGCGAACCGTGTTCCGTGGCTGAGGAGACATGAAGACTGGCGGTCTCACTTCAGAACCATGACACAAAGCTTTTTTACTTGTGCACCGGCATGCCTACTCTCACGCGAACTCCTCGCGAGGTGTTCTCCCGGAGCTGAACTTCAACTGATCGGTGCGACAGAGTTTGTTCTTTATAACGCGCATCGGTGCTGCATCCAAATCGGCATTCCACGCCACTCGTTCCCACTGCTAACCGGCATCGTTCCTTTGAAGAAAAGGGAGTTGGGCACGGAAGCGGATGCGAAGGAAGCGAAGGCCATTAAAGCACCCTGGAAGACAAGTGTTGCAGGAAAGGCATTAGCGCATGTGGAGAAAGAATGCGAGCTGTGGAGGGCTTATGTAACCGAACTGGGGAAGTTAAGGCCTAAAGCGCCTAAGCCCCTAATGTAGCTCACTCTGCTTTGTAATGGAATAAAATCTGGAATTTGGGAATGTGCAAAGTTTGTTTTTATCTTTTCCTCTTTTTGTTATTTTTGTTGTTTTCATTTTTTTTGGTCTTTTCTTTTTTTATGATTTATTTTGACGCGTCCACCAAGTTGGACGCTTTATTAAAATTATTGTTATTATTATTATCATTATTATTATTATTATTATATATATTTTTATAAACGCGTCCACTCTCTTGAACGCTTTTTTTTAAATTTTTATTTTATTTTTATCCTTCATTATATATATATATATATTTATTTTATTATTATTAATTTCTCTTTTTTTTGAACGCGTCCAAGCCCTTGGACGCTATTATTATTATTTTTGTTTTTTTTAAATATATTTTTATGGACGCGTCCAGGCGCCTGGACGCGTCCAAAAAATGAGATTTCAAATATGAGAGGCCGCCCACGCGACCTCTCACGCTCTCGCTCTCTTCCTCTCTCCTCTCTGGCTCTTCTCACATTCTTTCGACCTTTCTGCCCTTAATCTGAGCCTATGGAGCGTGGTGAAGCGAGTCAGGGAGGTGAGAAGCGGAAGAGGCTTGCCCGTCGTCCGCAGAGAACGCGGGATTAGGCGGAGGCGGTTGCCGTGGAGGAGGAAGAGGTTCCTTTGGCCTTGGAGGGGCCCGAGGACGCGGGAGAGGATGAGCACGACCCGGTAAGCCCCTTAGAATTCCACTTTGTTACATTATTGAGTGATTTGAAGCGTAAAATGGAGCGAGAGATGGCGTTTGGAAGGGAGGTGGGTGTGAGAGGAGGAGGCGTCCAGGCACCTGGACGCCTCCATGTTTTATAGATTTTTGTTATTTATGAAATTAATTAAATTAAATAATATATAAAATGAAAAATGATAGAGGCGGACGCCTCCAAGAAATATCGAATTATTATTTTTATTTTTTTTAGTTATTATATTTTTTGGATTTAAAAAAATAAAGAAAATAAAGAGGTGTCCAGGCCCGTGGACGCCTCAATAAAAAGTAATATTTTTTTGTTTTTTGTTTTGTTTTTTTTATTTTGTGGTTATTATATTTATTACTTACGGCCCTGTCTTTACTGATGTGATTTTTGTGTTTGTTCTTTGTGGTGTGCAAGGCGTGATGAAGAGCCAGATCAGCTGGTCCTTGGTAGTCGCAGCGTACCGAGGGCTACCAGACTTTCAGAGGGCGCGGGTGGACGCCATGGGGTTTGGGGCGTTCCTGAGGATTGAGCCCTTCCGGCTTGACCTTCCCCTTATCCAGGCGCTGAGGGAGCGGTGGCATGTGCCGAGTCGGGCGTTCCTGATGCCCTGGGGGCATATGGTGCCGACACTGGAGGACGTAGCTCGGATCACCGGGCTATGAGTGGACGGAGAGGCAGTCAGCGGGGTCACCTACCCTGACTACAGAGAGAGCGCCCTGGACCTGCTGTGGTTGGAGATGAGCGCGACCGACAGAGACAACAGGGTGGTTGGCCGAGTGGATATCATGGAGGCACTCGGATTCGAGGACCCGCGGCAACGGGTTAGTGAGAGCGGAGCAGAGTTCCTAGCGCGTCTGGAGGGAGATGCTCGGGTGGCTTTTACTCAGGACCTGAGCGAGCGAGAGCTGGTGGACCTGGACCTCCGGAGGTTCCTCTTCTTCTTACTGGGCCACCTTCTGCTGGGGACGAAGGGGGACGGCATCCATTGCCGCTTCCTTGAGATCCTAGCGGACCTGGACCGAGTGGGGGACTACGCGTGGGGAGCAACCTTACTCGCCCATTTGATCACCGATCTCTCTCAGAGTACAGAGAGGGAGACGACAGTTAGTGGCTTCGCACCTTTTCTCTAGGTAAACATTTTATTTATGCATTTTACCGTAGGTACAGTTATGCAATTACTTGTACTAGTGATGCATGATGGATGTAGGTGTGGAGCTACTACTACTTCCTGATGGGAAGAGCCAGGCAGTGGAACAGGAGAGCCGTGCCCCTGGCGCGGCGATGGAGGCCGGTCATGGTTGCGGCACCGCACGACTACCAGTTGGCGTCGCTTCGACGTGAGCTAACCGAGTACCCTGAGGCCATGGTATGATGCGTATGATTTTTTTGTATTTATGCATGTGACTCAATTGAGTAAAATGGCAACTAATATGATGCATGTATGGCGATGTAGGTGGTGTGGAGGCCCTACCTGGGCATGGCCGATGCTGGCCAGCCTTGGGTCGTAGCGGGCCATCCTCGTTTCGAGTGAGATGTGTGGGTCCATTGCCGGAACGAGATCGAGCCGCTGCGGCTTAGGCTGGTCATGAGGACGTTGGGGCTAGCCCAGGAGTGGGTTGACGTGGATGAGCCGAGCCATGTCGGGTGGAAGACCAGAGGCAAGGTGAAGATCGTCGACTGGCGCACGCGCTTCCCTGCACAGTACCTAGACTGGCAACAGGGTGGCGTCCCGGTGGTGTCTCATGTACAGGACAGCACCGACTACCTGCGATGGTACCGGGCCACGTACGCGGAGCTTCTACACCTCGGTGGGGCGGCAGGGGTAAGTGTGAGATGAAGATTTTTCCTTCTCCGTATGCATATGCATGTGACACTAATGTATGTGCATAAATGCAGGATGCTCGTGATAGCATTATTGCCGACCTGCGGGCCCAGCTGGCGAACGCCAGGCAGCAGTTGGCCGCCATCCGGCAGGAGTTGGGGATCCTGGTGAGTCTATGCAATGTATTATGCATTTTTTTGACCTGGATTTTTCGATGCTTAGCCTTTGACTGTCGTTTGCTCTTGTGTTTTAGCGCGCCCATCAAGCAGCGACAGCCGAGATGGCAAGCGGAGCGGGTTCTAGTTCGTGGGGCCCTCCTCCGGAGGTCTCTTCCCTCCAGGAGCAACTGGCGCATGCGGTGGCCCGGGCTGAGGAGGCCGAGCGCGACCGCGCGGCTCGAGTTAGTGCTTGCTTGACCCCAGCTCTCCTTCCAGTTGCTCTTCTTCTTTCACCGATCTTTTACAGGTCATGCGGGCTTTGGCAGGTGGCAGAGATCCGGGATGCCCTGGCTCGTGCAGTCCGTGCCGAGCAGGAGCGCGACGCCTGGGCGGCAGAGCGTGACGCCCGGATAGCGGAGATAGAGGAGGAGCGACGGCGGGAGGCTGAGGAGCTTCCTCACGACGTGCTGGAGCTACGGATTGCCCTCGAGCTGTCGAGGAGAGAGGCGATGAGAGAGAGGGAGAGGGAGGATAGAGAGAGAGAGAGGGAGGACATGATGGCGGAACGACAACGAGATTGGGATGAGAGGAGGGCTCTAGAGGCCCAGATGATGGAGCTCCGACTGAGCCTCGGCACAGCGGAGGGGAGGCTTCGGGAGATTGAGGAGCGGTATCAGAGGACGAAGGAGCGCGGGGCGTGACTTCGTCAGTCTGGTTCCTTCTCCATGGGCAGCTTCTTGGTTTCTTCGGCCGAGGGGCATCGTCGCACCTTCGAGGCTGGCGTGTCACCACAGGGTGAGGCGAGCACCGCCTCTCAAAGTTCGCGGAGGCCCCCTAGGGATCCCCGTTAGAGGAGGGAGGAGAGAAATGATCAGGAGTGTGGTAGCGAGAGTTAGAGAGTTGCTTGTACACCCCACCTTCCTCACTTTATCATGTACAGCTGACTATTTGCTTATGTAAAATGAAATGGTTCCTTCTATTGTGTGCACTTTCCCTTTCCCACGCTTCATGAGACCTTGCCCTGAAAAGTAGGGAATTACGCCTTGCACGGAGGTATCCATTTTTTTTCTCTCTTTTGGGCGCGTCTAGGCGCGAGGACGCGTCTTAACTTTCAAATTCAAATTTAAAGCGCCAGGCGGCCCTTCTTCTTCCGTGCCTTGCCCGCAAACGAGCCCACCTCCCGTCGAGATTTGCTCGCCTATCTTCATCTTCTTCCACTCTCGATCAATGGAGTTTGGTGGGCCAAATCGTGGTGAAGGGAGAGAGGTGCAAGGAACTCCTTGCCCGAGGAGGGACGCGTAAGAGCATGAAGAGGCGTCCATGGAAGAGGAAGGGCCCCTTCGGACACTTGAGGGACCCGAGGGGCCCGATGGCACGGAGGGAGGTGAACACGGCCCGGTAGGTCCTCCGATCTCCTCCTCTTTGATTTGTTTTGAGTTTGGAGCGAGCCGTGTGAGAGGGGGAAGAGGGTTTGGCGAGTGTTACACTCGAATGATTGACGCATCCTTGACAGGAGACGCGTTCTCGTTGTTTGATGTAAGACCCTCCCCTCTTGATGTAGGGCATGGCAAAGACCCCGGGCTTGGCCGATGAATGGGCGAGCGCAGATGAGCCGAGCCGTGTCAGGAAGGAGAGTCGCGATAAGGCGAAGCTCGAGGACTGGCGCATACGTCTCCCTAGATAGCAAGGGAGCGTACTGGTGCAGGACAGTGCCGACTTCCTGCGATAGCGGAGAGAGAGTCATTTGGGACCTCTCCAATCTAGGGATGCGCGCGACATCAACGGCTTACGTGCCCAACTAGCAGAGGCTAGGCAACAGCTGACAGTCACTCAACAGGAACTGGCGATCCTGGTAAGTTAAGTGTTGCATTTTTTATTTTTTTATTTATTATTATTATTATTATTTAATTGGAGCTTAGCCGATGGCCGTTGTTTGTTTGTTCCAACGTGCCCAGCAGGCAGCGATGGCAGGAATGGCTGGCGGCGCATCTTCCAGCTCTTCGGCCCCTTTCCTTGAGATTGCCTCCCTCCGAGAGCAACTTGTCGATGCGGTGGCCCGCGCGGCCCGGGCTGAAGAGGAGTGTGATGCCTGGGTAGCGACTATAGCGGAGCTGCGACGTCACAGTGAGGAGAGGCCACATCCGGACATCCTAGAGTTGAGGGTGTTCCTCCAGGTGGCCAAGAGAGAGGCAGAAAGAGAAAGGCTAGAGAGGGAGAAGGAGAGAGAGGACAGAAGAGCCATGGAGGCCCAGGTGAGGGAGCTCCAGCTAGGCCTTCGAGCTATGGGACATAGGCTAGAGAACATGGAGGCGAATTATGAGAGGGCACGAGAATTCAGGGTGCGACTCCGCCAGTTCGGCCAGCTCCATATGGGTGGCTTCTTTGCTACGCCAAGGGAGCATCAGCGGGTCGCCTCTGTCGTGCAGGCGCCACGAGGCGTGGCGAGTGCTGCTGTACAGGGCTCCAGAAGGCCCCTGAGGGACCCTCACCTTAGGGGAGAGGAGAGGGATGCATAGAGGGATGAGTGTGAAGGTGATGGCGAGAGTTGGCAAGCTAGCATACGCCTCCTCTCTATGATTGTGATGTTTATGACAGTTTATGTAGACTTATGAATGGAGTGATTTGATTTCCTACCGCTTATTTGTCCTCTTGTGCGTTCCTTCTTTCCTTACGCTTCTTCTCTTTTCTATGTGACACGCTCGACAAGGCCTAGCCGCGAAACAGAGACTCGTGCTTTGCCATGCCCCTCTTTCCACGAGAGTCTACCGTCGAAGTCAACAACAACGGCCTTCGCCTATTCCCTATTGCATCCATTCAGACTTGGGGGGTCATTTCTGAGTCGTCGTGTCACACCACTCAACCGGCTTCCCTGTGCGAGCGGCAAAGTGACACATGGGACCGCAAGGAAGGTGCCCTAGCATGAGGGGGGTTATTGATGGAGGCAGTCATGGCTCGCACTTCTCCTATTCCCATAAATACCTCCCCTCTTTGTTCTCCCAGGGACATCGAAAGCCATCTTGAAGAGTAGGGGCTTCCACAGCACGGAAGAGCTAAGAGTTCTAAGACTTGGGATGGAGGCCGAATCTTCCCACTCTTCGAAGAGAAGCAGGTCCAGTGGTAGTAGCTCTCAGAGACTCTCGGAGCTTGAAGGGCACCTCAATGAAAGGACCCAATCGTAACTTGTAAGCTGAGCTTGCTCGTCTCTTCTTCTAGTCTTTCTCCATCCCTTCTAACAAAATCCCTCCTTGTGTATGCGCAGGGTGTGATGAAATCACACATTCCATGGGAGTTGGTGGTGGCCGCATATCGGGGTCTCCCGGATTTTCAGAAGGCCAGGCTAGACGTGATGGGGCTTGGAGTCTTTCTTCGGATCAAGCCAATAAGGCTCGACCTCTCTCTCATCTAAGCATTGCGTGAAAGGTGGGATCCAATGGGCCGTGCCTTCTTGAGGCCTTGGGGGCACATGGTGCCCAGCCTGGAAGATGTGGTCCAAATTACGGGCCTGAAAGTGGATGGTGAGGCACTGACCGGTATCACGTACTCTGACTATAGAGAGGCTGCCCAGAGGTTACTAGGGGTGGACCTAGATGATCGCAAGAACAGGTCCATAGCCAAGACACCTATCATGGAGACACTGGAGCTTACTGATGCTCGTCCTCGTGATGATGAGTCCTCAGAAGAGTTTATGGAGAGAACTGAAAGAGGATGCCGCGCCGTCTACTGCGTAGATGCGAGCAATTGGGAGAGGGCCAACATGGATTTGAGGAGATTTCTCTTCTTCCTGTTGGGAAAGCTGTTACTGGGCTCGAAAGGAGACAGCATTCATTGCCGCTTCTTAGAATTCCTAGTAGACCCCTATAAAGTGGGATGATACGCCTGGGGGGCGGCCATGTTGACACATCTATTTGTGGGTCTGTCTGAAAGAGTAGATCGAGAGGTAATAGTGAGTGGTTTCACGCTGTTCATCCAGGTACCCAGCTTCTCTCCTAGCTTCAACTGTATCTCTTTTTTCTGATGATGTTCATAACACATGACAAGGTAGTTGTGGAGCTATTATTACCTTCTAATGGGAAAGGCCCATCATTGGCGCCCAATGGCGGTGCCGTTGGCGAGGCGGTGGCAACCCATCATGAGCCTGGCCCCTATGTCCTACCAGCTGATGGTGATGAGACGCGAGTTGCAAGAGTTCCCTGCAGCAATGGTGGTTGTCAATCGCCATCCATTTTATTTTTGTGTTGTTTTGTCCCTCTCGTAAATAGAAAGATTTGCCTGACTTAGGTGATCTGGAGGCCTTATGCGGGCATGACCGACGCCGATCAGCCCTGGGTCATAATGAGCCGTGCCCGATTCGGACGCGACCTCTGGATGCACTGTTTGAACGAAATCGAGCCACTTCGGCTACGATTGGCCATGAGGACTCTAGGGCTTGCCCAAGAATGGGTGGACATGACTACCACACCACGTGTCAGGAGGAAGACGCGTGGGCCGGCGACCTCCGTTGATTGGAGAGTGCGGTTCCCTGAGCAATACGAGGACTGGCGACCGGGTGGCACTCCCGTGGAGTCACATGCTCAAGACAGCGAGGATTATCTGCGCCTCTATAAGGCGATGTATGTAGAGCGACTCCATCCTGAAGGGAATGTGGAGGTGAACAACACTTTTTTATGTTTTATTTTTATTTTTTTTATGTTTTTTTATGTTAACCTATGTCCTGGCCACAGGATGTTCGCGACACTATGATAGCGAACCTGCAAGCTCGCCTGATAGGCACGGAGCGGCAGTTACATGATACTCGCGCCACCTTGAGTTCTTCGGTAAGCCTACATACACATGATCATAGACCGAGATTTCCGACGTTAGGTCCTCAGTGTCACCTTATGTGTGTTGCAGCGTGCCCAGCTTGATGCGGCTTGATGCAGCTTCCTCAGCAATGGGGGAGGATGGTGTCTCTTCCAGTTTGTGGGTCCCCACTTCCGAACTTGATTTGCTTCATGAGCAGCTTGCTCATACTACGCAGCGAGCCGTAGAGGCAGAAGGAATGCTTTCCACACAGGTGAGAGTTTCACCATTGAATTTCACTTATTCGTGCCTCCACATATCAAAAATGATGGTAATGGCAGACGAAAGAGGTGCAAGATGCACTTGCCCGCACTGTGCAAGGGGAAGCCAGAATAGTGGAACTGCAGGAAGAGTTGCGGCATCGTTCAGACGATGGCTCTTCTCAGGACGTCGTGGAGCTGAGGATTACCCTTCAGCTGAAAAGGGAGGACCGCTAGAGAGAATGCGCGGAAAGGGAAAGAGACACCGAAAGATGGAGAGCCGATAGGTTGGCTGAGAGGGAGGAGAGTAGGGCCATGGAGGCCCAACTATTTGAATTCTGAACCAGCCTCGGTCTTGCCGAACAATGGCTAAGAGATGGTGAAGAGCGCTACCGAAGAGCATGATAGCGTGGTTTTCGTGTTAGTAGCTTCTTCGCTGCCCCTATCAATCGACGGGGAGCAGAGACGGGAAGAGGGGTACAGAGCAGCAGAGGCACCGCCTCGCATGGTTTAGCAACACCCTCCAGGGTTCTTCGCCTGGAGAGTGGAGAGAGGGGTAACACTGAGAGAGAGGACAAGACTTAATGTACAATTCCTAGAAGGAAATAAAGGAAGGAATGTTCAGTTTCATGTCTTCTGCCTTCATTCCTGCTTTTCAATCCTGTACACATTGCTCAATGAAACAAGTCAGTTTTTCCGTTCTGACTTGGCCCCTTGCTCAAGAGTGGGTGATTGTTTTGAGACTAGCCTTGATAACGAGTCAAGGGGCCAAGCCTTTATTAATTAAGGCAAGAGCAAAGATGGTGAATGTAACATACGGGCACACAAATGGGAACATAACGTAAAAATGTAGCACACAAATGAGATCACAAAGATGCATTTTTTTGTGTTGTTTGTTTATGCTTTTTTTGAAAACTTTTTTGTTGTTGGTTTTTTTCAAAAATTTTTTTGAAAGACACTTGTTATTACAATCGGCATGGTTCTTGGACCAGAGGTGCTTAAATCATTCTTAAGTAGCGTAATGCGGGGTTAACATGCTCCAAAAGAATTCTTACTTGGGGACTCACCTGACGGCGTCTTCGAGGGCCACTTCAAAAATTTTTTTTTTTTTGACTAATGCCCAGCGACCAATCTTATGGCACTTGACTCTTATGAAGACAGGGTTTCTTACTAACCTTCCAGGTATCCTGCGTGCACATCTACGTTGATTTGGGCTCCTAGACCCCTCAAGTGATAGTCCTACCGGTTAGACTTAACCTGATGACAAAATCGTCGTGCCATGCTTAGGCTCCCAGTTGCTTCCGACCATAAGGAGACACCGAAAGAGTGTTCAGGGTAAAGGATTTGCCCAACCCGGGTCTATTTCCTTACAACTCTAGATGGTATAAGATAGAACACCTTGGAACCCTAACGGCCAACCACGCGACGCTGACCTGAAATCAGACACCGTCGCACCTATTGGTGACACGCTAGCATTGACCTAATCCCAAGGTTGAAGTAAGAGGCCATCAAAGTGGTAGATAGAGGTCTTGACCGGCCAGAAACACCAAGACTCCTTCGTAGTGACGGCTTTTGCTCTTCGAAGTAGACAAAAATGTGTGTTTTACAAAAAATGGGGTCGTTTGCCTTAGTGGGGCACGCCTCTCGGGCATTCCATTGAGCTTTCATCTTTGAGGGGAGAAAGAAGAGTAAGGTGGGGTAAACCTTCTGAGAGGACCGGCAAAACCGTTAACCCGACGAGCTAACCGGGACCTACTTGACCTTTCCCTTTTGAGCGACTTCGGACCAATCCTCGAACAGACTTACGTTGCCCCTTTGTAGAATTTCTTATGTTTGGGGGGTTTCATTTGTAGAAATCAGGCACGGTCACGACCAGGCTTTTGACTTTGATTTTTCTCTTTCCCTTTTTTTTTGAGGGAGGTATGAGAATTTGATATGTGGGAATCCCTTTTGTATGCCTACGGGGACACTGCCCTCTTCTCGTGCTCTAACTCAGGTTCGAGGAGATGAATCCTACTCTCGCCTTCGAGGTATTACGTTTCAGTTCCCTTATGCTCAGCGTTTTAAGGGCGCCGGCTGTCTCATTGGGTCGAGAAAGGAGAGAACAAAGATTACGACTTTCTTAGAGACCTTCAAGCACAGCCCCATGATGAGCAAAACTACCAATTTTCTAGATAAAATGGCTGCATGTGTGCGTTGCCTTCTTTTAATGGGTATAATCCGACATGACCGGACATGAGTCTTCACAGTTCTGGCAGACCAAGACCCGAGACCTACCGACCTCAATGGGTCCTATCTTAATATGAAGGATAGATGCAAAGACCTGACCGTATGATAGACACCAGGCATCAGTTCTTTTTTCTCTTTTCTCTTTTTTTCTTTTTTTTCTTTATTTTTTCTTCTTTTTCTTCTTTTTCTTTTTCCTTTTTTTTCGAGGCTCCCCTCGGGTTCTGTTCCATTCGATCCCAAAAGCAGGGTACGGGAGTGAGCGGGGGTTAACCCTGAGTTAGACTGCAAAGGTCGAAGAGTGAATTCTAGCTCGCTGGTCCTCGTACCATGCCAGTTGTTACGGCTATCTAAGGGTAGTATTTCTTAAGATAAAGCCCGTTCCAAGGGTGGGATAACTCGGTCCCTTCGACATTGACTAGCTTGTAGGCGTTACCGGGGTACACGGCTTGAATCACATATGGTCCTTCCCAATTGGGTTGGAGCTTAGAACGCGGCCCTCCAGGTTTGACAAAAATTCTTTTCACGACCATCTCGCCAATTTTGACTTTTCTCTCAATGACCTTCTTTTGGTAAAAGCGAGCGAGTCTATTTTGAAAAACACGTGCATGCTCGGCAGCGGCCAACCGCTTCTCATCTAAGAGTTCCAATTGGGCAAGGAGTGAATTACGGCGTTCGTCGAGGGGAAATTCCTCATCCAATTGTACCCTGAGAGAAGGGATCAGAGTCTCGTACGGGACTACTGCTTCCATCCCATAAGTAAAGGCAAACGGAGTCTGCCCGGTGGGGGTACAGATTGAAGTGCGATAGGCCCATAGAGTTTCGATAAACTTTTCTGGCCAGTCTGAAAACTTATTAGACTCGCAGGTTTTCTTTATGATTTTGATCAATGTCTTGTTGGTGGCCTCTGCCTGGCTATTCCCTTGTGGGTAATAAGGTGATGAATGATGCAATGTGATTGCGTACCTTTTGCAGAGGTCTTAAAGATCCTGAGAAATGAACTGTGGCCCATTGTCGGTGACGATTGTGCTTGGGACGCCGAACCTGGTGAGGATGTTCTTCATGATGAACTTGCAGACTGTTGATGCCTTGATTTCTGCGTAAGCTTCGGCTTCGGCCCATTTGGTGAAGTACTCCGTTGCAGTGAGGATGAAAGATTTCTGCTTGGTGAGGGAGTTAGGATCACCTAGGGGACCAACGATGTTGAATGCCCACATGGAGAAAGGCCGTGGGGAGGATACTGGATGAAGTGAGGAAGATGGTGAATGAATCTTGTCGGCGTGAACCTGGCACTTGACACACCTACGGACATAAACATCACAATCCTCTTCCATAGTGGGCCAGTAAAAGCCTTGCCTAATGATCTTCGTAGCGAGCATTTGGCTATTTACATGGCCACCGCATACACCTGAGTGTGCTTCCTCTACACATTTCCAGACCTCATCGTCATCAAGACATTTTAATAGAACACCCGTAAGGCTTCTCCTGTACAGTAGACCTCCAACCAATGTGTATTTCTGGGCCACCCTTCTTATGGCTTTCTTATCTTCCGTGGTGGCTCCTTCAAGATAAGACTGATCTTTACAGTATTTGACAATTTCATAGAACCATGGTTTCTCTTCATCAGCCATTTCTTCTTCACATTCTGCCAACATGATCTCCCTTTTCTCGAGAATTTCTCCCTCCTGGACCTTCCGTAAGATTCTTTCTTTGATTCTTAGGAGGTACGGGTCTTGAACGGCAGGGACAAGACGCTTGTAGAGGTAGATGGATTCAGACCATACACCTAGAGGGAATCTGAAAGATGAGGCCAAGGAGGCGAGGGCATCGGCCAGAATATTCTGTTCGCGAGGGACATGGACAAAGATCAGTTTGGTGAACAATTTGGCATAGGCGGAGACCAACTCCTGATAAGGCTTGAGTTTAGGATCAAGGGTGCGATACTTGGTAAGCACCTGGCGGAGAATAAGTTGACTATCACCCACGACTCACAATTCGGTGATATAGAAGTGTTGACACCTTAAAAATGAACAGGGGTGGAAGCATAACTGAAAAGAAGATCAGACCAACAATGGAAGACCACTGATGAAGCTCGACAGCCGTTTACCCGGTTGAAGTCTCCGCCAGCCGAGCTGATGTCCGGTGCCATCGTCAGTCAAACGGCAACACTGATAAAGCAGCAGTCATTCGACTGATAAGACCTCCAAGCACACTCTGATGAGAAGCCGGAGCCGACAAATGAAGATTGCGAAGGCTTTTGCAAAGTCAGGACAAATGAAGAATCCTCTCCACAGATTACACACCCGGCCGAAGTCTGTCAGACTGAAGCTGATGTCCGGTCTTATCACCGTTCGGATGACAATGCCGATGAAACATACCCGGTTTTGTCGTCATTCAGACGGCAATACTGATTAAACCCCAGTTTGTTCACTGATTGAGCCTCAAGATGATCTCAACAAAGCTGTGTCACTACTAAAGGGGGCCTTATTCGGTTCTGATGAAGATTAATTCAAAAAATATATATATAAAGAGAAGCCTAAGGCACGTATGAGGCCTAAAGGCACTAGATGGGCCGGCCATTTGGGCTTCTGATAATGGCGCCGGGAACCTCCACAGGGGGCTACTTGTCGCGCCGGGAGATGTCTCGAATGGAACAAGCCGCACCGACTGCCCTTCACCGAGAAGACAGAGGGATGAGAGCTATAAAAGCAAACCCTCTTTGAAATGGGGAGGGGATCGGAAGCCAGGCGATCGATCGAAAAGAAAGAAAAGAGAAGAAACCAGAGAGAGAGAGAGCCTCCTCCGCCAAAAAGAAAGAAAGAGAGAAGAGACCGATCCCAAGGGAAGAAGCTCCAGGTGGGCATCCGGGGAGGGAGAGGAGTCAATGCTCCGCCCTCCCCCTTGTTTTCTTTTCTTCTATTTCATGTAATCGTTTCAAGTCTTATCTTGATTCATGCAATGTAGCCGAGACATCTCGGCATCTGTTTGCCCCCCTTTCCCTCACTCTCTCCCTGTAATCGGTTTGAGTATTGGAATGGTGTATCGTCTGGGTTTTCTCACCATGTGTCTTCCCTGATGGACATCATCAAATGAATGGATATATATGCATGATGGGCTATAGCTTAAGCCTGATTTTTGCTTCCTCTGAAGCCCTATTGCCATTCCCCGTGTTATCTGTAAACCAGTAGCATGATGATCCGATTTGTCAGTTTCTTTTCTCTGCTTCGTAGCACCATTAGTGCTCACCTCAGAGCCCGGGACAGACTATCCCTTGGCTGCTGGGATGAAGCCGTGCTGTGCAATGATCGAAGCTTGAGAAACTCTGGGGTTCTAAGCGTACGTGCTTCCTCCGTTGATGTCATCGAAGCCGCCTCTGGGGCCAGAGACAGCCATCTCTTGGCTCCCAGGGCGACGAATGACCATATCAAACATGTCCCCAAGCTCTGCGTGACAATGGCGATGGACAGGGGCATTCAGACTCTGGCTTCCTAGATGCCTCTTGAACCCTAATACTCCTCTGAATTCTAGACCTAATCCAACTCAGAGTGGATGCCTTGAGCAGTCTAGAGCCCATAGAATCCGTCAGTTTCTGCCCAAACCACCATTAAAACCAAAAACAGAGTACCGTAAACCTCTGTTCGTATCCCGGCGCCCTCACAGCTCTCGGCCCCGCAAACAGTAAAGCTGATGAACAGCCCTCGGCGCAAGCCTTCTTACACCGAGATCCCATCTCCCGGGCGCACCGGGAGACACCCGTTTCATTTCTCCTCATCGCGCCGGGGCCTACTCGTCTTGGCGCCCAGAAGCCCTCCTCTTGGCCAATCTGTAAACCCATGCCAGAAACCCCTTGGCCAACCTATAATCCCACGCCGAGAGCCATCTTCTTGCCAATGAAAATCATGCCGAGAGCCCCTCCTTTGTCCACCCCTTTGGCCTCTTCGTCCACTTATCCTGGGGCGTTTTGAGTCATCACATGCACTTCAGGGGTGACAATTAGTGGGAACGACTCCCCTTTTTCACGTGGTTTCCCGAACTCGATCGGCTTTTATAACCCTAAGGACCAAGGAAGCTCTGCCACTGCACAAGCTTCTGCGGTCTCAAAAGGAATATCAGGATAGTGCTGCAAGCACATACAGGCATTAGGGGCCCTATACCCCTCTGTTTTTGGCTTTCACCCCGGCACTCTGTGGGTGATCGTCTATCATTCTCTGAAAAAACATCAAGTCCAGGGGAGGTGCTGTCAAAATTCTCCCAGGATGACAGAGATGACATGAAACATATCCCCGGGACCTTATCTATCAATGGTGACAGAGGCTCCCTATACTTCATTGTTTCCCTCCCGAACTTTTCCATGTTCCTGGCCTTCCTTGGGAACCTGTACCGAAGCAGGTTGAAGTCCAGTGAATTGAGCCATTTTGACTCCTCAGGGTCCATTTGCTTCAACCTGATCATCATGAAACCCAAAACAGAGTACCGTAAGCTCTGTTCTGATCCCGGCGCCCTCATAGCTCTCGGCCCCGCGCACAGTAGACGGGATGAACAGCTCTCGGCGCCATCCTTCAGGCGCCGAGACCTGTTTTGGCCTTCTGGCCTTCGCGCCGGGAGCCTTGCAACTTGGTCGCGCCGGGAAGCCAACTACCCTTCGCGCCGGGAACCTGGCACTTTGGCCGCGCCGGGAGGCCCCCTCCCCTTTGGCTTAGCTGCGCCGAGAACCCCCCTTCTAGCACTTCTTCCTCGTGCCGGGAAGTCTGCGCCGAAGAGCTCCCCTTTGGCTTCTCTTTGTCGCGCCGGGAACCCAAGCCCTCTCGTCTTGGCGCCGGGAACCCCCGGCCTTCTTGTTATTGGCGCCGGAAGCCCTGGCCTTCCCATTTTGGGTCGTGCCGAGAGCCTGTGCCCATTCAGAGCGTGCCGAGAGCCCAATCTACCACCCAATGAATTCCAACACCCAGAACGAACCCATAAAGGGATATCCGTGGATCACCCGATATGTCCCGGGGATAAAATTGAAGGGGAGTCATAATCCCTATGTTCCACCTAACTGCAACGGATTTACGAATAACCCTTTTGCTCGGGGGGATTCTGCCACTGCATGAATTCCGCTAGCTTTCCAAAGGGAAAATCATACATTGCCCTATAGCCCATATATGTACGGGTTGGGAGGTTCGGCCTCTCTATCTCTCGGCTTTCATCCCGGCACTCCGTGGGTGATAGCCTATTTCCCCCCTGGGCATAATCCAGATAAAGGGGAAATGCTGCTGAACTATCGGTCGATGCTTTAAACCCCCATCATGGTCACGGCTCAGTCTGCCTGTGATCGAAATCCTCCTTCTTCCCTTTCACTCGGTCTTCGAACCGCTGACTTAACGATATCGTCTGCTTCTACAGTTAATGTTGTTATCTTGCCCGCCCGTCTGGCTCTGATATGAAGTTCCATTTGCACACATGAACATATGTTCGCCTTACGAGGCCTCCTATTTTAGCGTTTAATCAAGGGTTGTCCTTCCTTAGAAGGACGTAATTAACGTCATAACGTTCATGGTATGACGGACTTCTAGTCCAGACACGATCACTCACAATCGACTGACCATGTCAGATCGAGCGCACAATAAAATTGTCACTTCGGTGACTGGCACGCCAATGAACCAATAAATAAATAAATCAATAAATGATAAATCAATCCAATAAAAATAAAATAAATAAATATAAATAAAAAATCCCGCGTCCACAAGTCTGGCACGCCCGGTGGGACATGCGTCTCCCTTCATCTTTACGCTAAAGTAGGAGGCCCGGCGGGCCCCCCTAAAACTTCTGATTCTGTGTACTTTCCTTATTTTCAGGAATCTACAATGACAGCTGGAATCATGTCCGTTTGCTTCGACCAGCAGCCGATTGACATGCATGTGCGCGAAGGCTACCTGGCGGTACCCCTCGCGTTCGGATCACTGCCGCCTGCCGTTGGGCTGCCCAACTGCTTGGGCGTCGTCTTCACTGACCTTCTACAGGTCGACGACAATGAGCAAGGCACTGCTGCAAGTGCCCCGGTGAAGATCCCCGACCAGAAGAACATCCTACCGGAGAACACGGCCCCCACGGCCGTCGCCTGCTACGTCCATCATGTCCAGAAAAGGGACATGGTCCCCGCTGCTGCTCAGAAGGGGAGGAGGACCAATCGGAGGAGCCGGTATGTCACTGCTGACCGTTGTCTTTCCAACTCCGGAAAGACCATGATGATCGGAGGGATCCGGACGAACCTCAACGGCCGCCCGAGGGAGGTCTGATGTGACACAACTAATGCAGCAAGCAAAAGACAATGACGCAAAGGCAGCAAATGACAATGACCCCTTGGACTTAATTCGCAATGACAATCACAAGAGTCGAGAGCAACTTGAGAGTCGCCGTTACACCGCGCACACCTGTTTCCTGTGGTGACTCGGTGATGCCGAGTCGAGGTAGTGGAGAAAGCCCCTGGCTGGCTAGAGGGCCAGCACCACTTAGGTTGACCCTCCCGAAGATATGAAGCCCACAAACGAGGGCAGCCGGGTGCCTTGGGGGCACTAGGACACTCCTCTCACTAAGGCCACGGTGACCACACAAGGGTGGTGGTTCCGGGATCGGGCACTCTCTCACCAACCAGGGAATAAGTTTTGCAGATATTAAATGAACAAGAGTAAAGAGCAAGGGTAGAGCTCACCTGGTTGGTTTGAAGAAACCAACCCCGATCGGAGACGAGGGCGAGCGGGGAAGTGTGGTTCCCCGCACACTGCGCCGGTGAAGCTTCAATCCTGTTTTGAATGATTACAATCACTACACCTCACGCAGGAGGGTGAACTTAGGGTGGGGTCAATTAAGTACACTCAAAAACTACCTCCACGCAGGGAGGGGCGGTAAGCCAGCCAGGCGGGAGAGGGAGATTCGCCGGAGGACGCGCCGGTGTAGCCGAAATGGAAATTCCCTGCTTGCTGTGATGGCTGACTGCCAGTCACTGTAGAGGCCGTAGATCACGTTCTAGAATTTCTCTGAAGACGAGACCAGTTGGGAAATCTTTGTATCTGGAACCAGAGGCTTCAGAATTTTCTCAATTTCTTCGGCTGTAGTGGCTGGTCTGGGTCGAGCTTCGAACAAGGTGGCAGTTTCTGGCCGCAACAGCTACCTGACACAAACAGTGACTTGCAGAAGTTGTCCCGGCCGGTCCCGGGCACCAAATCATGAACTGTCGAAGTTGCTGGAACCGTGGATGGACCCTCTTCGCGGGAAAACTAGTGGGGAAGCCGTCTGAGGTCGGGGTGGACTGGGGGACGCCGATGAGTGGCAGCAGGTCACTGCAGGTTGTGGGAGGCAGACCCGACCCGTCGAGGGAGAAAAATGAAAGCTCTGACCTCCGGAAGCCGAACTCACTTCTGCTTCTTGATCCAGAAAGAGGACAGGTGGAGGAAGATATTTGTAGAAGGACTCGTGACTTGAATCTTCCACCGTCGGCCGTGGTGCAGCTTCGAACCGGGTGACAGATTCTGGCCGCAGCAGCTATCTGATTCAGACAGCGACTTGCAGAAGCTACCCCGGACACTCTCGAACTCTGAATCATGAGCCGTAGGAGTTGCTGGAATCGTGGTCGAGTCTACTTCGCAGCCAAACCAACGGGGAAGCCAGATGAGGTCGGAGGAGACCGGGGGACCCAAGAAGGTGTTGACAGGTCGTAGGAGACTTGGGGAATCAGCTTAGAGCAGTCGGAGGAGAAACTCTATAACTCCGTCCCACGGAACCCGAACGCAGTTCTGCTTCCTGATCTTGGAAGAGGATAGGATGTGGAAGAACTTTGATGAAGAGACCTTGGCTTGATTCTGCTAGGGTTCGCCGTGGCACAGCTTCAAAACCGGTTCAGGTACTCTGCAGAGGGAGCCCAGCGCAGTCGGGGGAGAATGGTTCTACCGGACAGCCCCGAACTCAGAATGGGACGAGATCGCCTCGCCTGCAAAGATAACTGGACGACCTTTCCAGAATGGTATGGTACGCCTTCAGACGACCCCGTATGAATCCGTGGATTCTTCAGCAAGTTGACCCTTTCTCTGCCACCTGCAGACTTGGGCAAAGGGAAAGAGATAGTGGTGGAACTAGGCTAATGGAAGAACAATGGGGAAGGGGGTTGGGGGGCTGCGACCTAGGGAGGTGAAGGGGCTGGGAATGAATGGGGTGCAGTCCCCAAAGGGAGGAAAATTCGAATTTTAGCTTGGGAGGGGTGACGGGTGTGCTTGGGGAAGTGAGGGGGTGTATGGGGAATGCCAAGGGGTGCCTTGGAAGAGGGAGAGGTGCCTAGGAGAAAGGGATTCCACCTAGGGGTTGGAGGGGACTTAAATGGGAGGTATGGGGAAGGGGGAGGGGTCTTAATTAGAGGTGAATAGGGAGGAGAGAGAGTGAATTTCGAATTTGGGGTGGGGAGGAGAGAGAGAGAGAGAGAGAGAGAATGAGAGAGCTAGAGAGAGAGAGGGGTGCACTTATGCTCAAATATTCAAATGTTCATTAACCTTATAAAGAGGGATTGGGGTCCTATTTATAGGAAACCCACTTTTACATATAAGTCCCTGACTCTTAACACACTAATAGATAACCAAGGGATAGGGGGGGTGCGCCCATGGGCCTAGCCCAAGGAAGTAGGCCCAATAGTAAGCACCATAGCCTAATGAGACTCAACTTAGGGAAATGACTTAATAACCTAGGTACAAGACTGGAATAAAAGGCAAATTACATGAATATGACTCAAAATAAAGACAACAAGTGCACAAAGATGATCCTCAAGGTGCTGTAGTGAACGGTGAAGCGATGGAGCTCAGGCCTGGATCTCGTCGGAGGGGAGGGAGGTCCCGAGCCAGAGGGAATCGTGAGTGATGCCCTCATCAATTCCCCCGGGCCGCGAAGAGCTTGACTCTGTCGAGTAGGGGTCCTCCCTGTTGTGATACTGCTCCAAGAGGTCGGGGTCCAACCGCTGGAGGTCCTCCCGACTCACCCATGCGTCATCCGAAGGGGGCCGTCCCTTCCACCTGACCAGGTATCGCTCATACGCCTTGCTCCGTGTATTGGTGACCTGTTCATCTAATATCCGCTCCACTTTGTCACGCTGGTTTCTCAAGCTGGGTGGAGCTCTCTTAGGTGTGGGGGCGCTCTCAAGGGGTGGAGTAGGCTGGAGTTCCTCACCGGGTGTCACCGTGGGGCCCTTGTACGGTACCAGGTCAGCCACATTGAATGTGGGACTTACTCCGTATTCTTCAGGGAGGTCCAACACATAAGCATTGGTGCCAAGTCGTCTCAGCACCTGGAAGGGGCCAGCTCCACGAGACCTCAACTTTGAAGTATTCCCAGGGAATAGCCTCTCAGTTCTCACCATCACAAAATCATCGACTTGGAATTCTTGGTGGCGGCGG
This sequence comes from Amorphophallus konjac, assembly GCA_022559845.1. Lineage (NCBI taxonomy): Eukaryota > Viridiplantae > Streptophyta > Magnoliopsida > Alismatales > Araceae > Amorphophallus > Amorphophallus konjac. The sequence continues at coordinate 189,728,830 of CM040127.1, read as the reverse complement.
TGGGAATCAGCTGACTTTTTGTAAATCTCTGTGCTCTTGTTGATGTTTTTGCGAATATTACCATGCAATGTCATTAATGATGATCCTATAGGGATGAAGGGAGGGCCTGGACAGCCAAATTCAGCCCAATCAAGTGTTAGATTGGTTTTGACAGACTTAGGAGGACCAGGGCATCCATGAATTGCCCTATCATGCTTAGAAACCATGTGGACCTTGATGCACTTAGGTGGACCGGGGCAGCCACAAGTGGCCCTATCATGCATGAGACGGATGAAGAGTGGGGGAAGACCAACTTGTCCAAATGTAAGCCTATCATGCACTGGACCTAGTGTGTGAATGACACAAATGATGTGACTAGCCTGACCACATGATGCAAAAGGATGTGATACATGGATTCCTATCAAGATGGTCCCATCTGTGAAATTTGGGGGTTTCCACTCATGGGGATCGAAGCGGTTCCAAGGGGTGGACATCTTGGGATGGGTCACTCCCTTATTTCCAAGGTTGATGCCACCCTTGGCATTGACTCTCATAGTGTGGGCGGAATTTTGGAATGGGTGGGTTAGGCCTGACATGGTGGGTGAGGGTAGGAGGGAGTGGGTGGTGGGTGAGGAGTACTTGGAAGCCCATAGGGAGTGGCCAAACAGATCAAGATGGGTTAAGGGGTGAGTGATGTGGCGGGGGGTTTCAATCCAAGTGATCGCCCTAGAGTCCCTAGCACACATAGGGAAGTGGAAGTCATGATCCTGGTGGGGCCCAACGCAAGGCTCCTTGTAGGAGGGCAAGGGGGTGATGTAAAACTCATTAGGCTCAGGTAGAAACAACAAGCGCTTACTCGTGCAAGGACCCTTGGTGTAAATGGAGGTGATGGTCCCGATAGAGGGGTGTGAGAAACTAAGGTACCCCATGTTGCTTGCTTCTAAGGCCCACATGTTTGTCACCTCTATTTGCCAAAATACACTCCTAACCAAGTCCCTCATGGCTCCTACAAAGGAGAACGATTGGAAGGTTGTGTGGAATGGAGAGGTGGGCACAATTGGGTAATGATTTTCCATAGGGGGGTGCATGATGTGGAGGAGGAGGTCTTGCTTTAGCCACTCAATGAGGGGTTCCCCTAAAATCACAGGTCTTATGGAAGGATGGGTGGGGGGACTTGGATGGTCATCTGGCAACTCAAGGGGGAGGATGTTCCTAGTTAGGCTCGTTGTGGTCTCTTTGGATAAAGAGGAGCCTTCTTGACCCAACCTTTGGCATTGGGCTTCATATTCTTCCTCCCAATCTAGGGAAGCCTCATATTCCTCAATCATGTTCTCATCCTTTTGGGGTGTGGGGGTTTTGCTTTCCAAGGGAATGGGAAGGTCTTTTGTGGATGGGGTGATGAAGGTTGGGGCATGGTGCACTCGGGGTGGTGAGGGTGCTTGAACTTGGGTTGGGTTTGGGAGTGGAAGAAGTGGAGACCTAAGTTGGGGTAGGATTGGGGTTGGTAGTGGAAGATGGGTGGGTCGAGGAGGATTGGGTTGATTGATTTTGGGAGGTGTGTCCCTTTTAGGGGAAGATGGAGGGGTAGTGGTGGGGACTGTGGAAGCTTGTGGGGTGTGGGTTTGATGGAGAATTTTAGGTTGGGTGATGGCCGTCATGGGCCTAGGTGGAGTGAGGGTCACTTTGGTTTGAATGGTGGTGGTGACCGGGATAGGAATCATTTGGGGTGGTGGAGTTTGGGTCCTAAGGGAAGTCTTGGGTTGACTGGGAGGAAAAGGGGGAGTGGGAGTGCTCTTCGGGTTATGGTCCTCACGGTAGGAGTTGGGGAGGTATTGGAACCTAAGTTGGGTCTTCATGTCTTCCCAGGTATGGATTGGTTCTTCCCTCCTAATCCTCTTCCTAGTTTCCACACTCATCCAATAGGTCTTAGCAAGGTTGGTAAGTTGCATTTTTGCGAGCCTAACTTTCCTATCTTCCGTCATAGGGTACCAACCAAAGTATCGGTCCATAGCACTCTCCCATTTTAGGTAGACATGTGGATTATGTGACCCATCAAAGTTAGGAGCCTCAACCTTAATCATCCTTAAGAGGTAGTCATCCGGGTCCTCCCGTGGTCGCCTTTCAAAATGTCTAGGTTGGCGGGGCCTCTCATACTCACGGTGGAAGTCATCCTCAAGATCCTCCCTATCAAGTTCAACTCATGGAGGGTCTGCCCGTTGGGCATGGTTCCTAGGCGGGGCCCTAGCTTCATCGAGTCTCTCTAGGCGGGTGGAAATCCCACTCATTTTCTCTGAGAGGGCTTGAATGGCAGCCTCAAGTCGATCCATTGGAGCTTGGGGAGCCTCCCTAGGGATGTTTGGGTAACCTTGGGGAATGGGATTCATGGGGGAACAGAGGTAGAGGGGTCGGCTCGGTACAAGGTACCACTACGGGTGGACATGCACACGGATGATGAAAATGCAAAGACCCTAGGACCTAGGCTTGTAGAGACAAGTCTAGAACCTGGCTCTGATACCACTTGATGTGACACAACTAATGCAGCAAGCAAAAGACAATGACGCAAAGGCAGCAAACGACAATGACCCCTTGGACTTAATTCGCAATGACAATCACAAGAGTCGAGAGCAACTTGAGAGTCGCCGTTACACCGCGCACACCCGTTTCCCGTGGTGACTCGGTGATGCCGAGTCGAGGTAGTGGAGAAAGCCCCTGGCTGGCTAGAGGGCCAGCACCACTTAGGTTGACCCTCCCGAAGATATGAAGCCCACAAACGAGGGCAGCCGGGTGCCTTGGGGGCACTAGGACACTCCTCTCACTAAGGCCACGGTGACCACACAAGGGTGGTGGTTCCGGGATCGGGCACTATCTCACCAACCAGCGAATAAGTTTTGCAGATATTAAATGAACAAGAGTAAAGAGCAAGGGTAGAGCTCACCTAGTTGGTTTGAATAAACCAACCCCGATCGGAGACGAGGGCGAGCGGGGAAGTGTGGTTCCCCGCACACTGCGCCGGTGAAGCTTCAATCCTGTTTTGAATGATTACAATCACTACACCTCACGCAGGAGGGTGAACTTAGGGTGGGGTCAATTAAGTACACTCAAACACTACCTCCACGCAGGGAGGGGCGGTAAGCCGGCCAGGCGGGAGAGGGAGATTCGCCGGAGGACGCGCCGGTGTAGCCGAAATGGAAATTCCCTGCTTGCTGTGATGGCTGACTGCCAGTCACTGTAGAGGCCGTAGATCACGTTCTAGAATTTTGCTGAAGACGAGACCAGTTGGGAAATCTTCGTATCTGGAACCAGGAGGCTTCAGAATTTTCTCAATTTCTTCGGCTGCAGTGGCTGGTCTGGGTCGAGCTTCGAACAAGGTGGCAGTTTCTGGCCGCAACAGCTACCTGACACGAACAGTGACTTGCAGAAGTTGTCCTGGCCGGTCCCGGGCACCAAATCATGAACCGTCGAAGTTGCTGGAACCATGGATGGACCCTCTTCGCGGGAAAACTAGTGGGGAAGCTGTCTGAGGTCGGGGTGGACTGGGGGACGCCGATGAGTGGCAGCAGGTCACTGCAGGTTGTGGGAGGCAGACCCGACCCGTCGAGGGAGAAAAATGAAAGCTCTGACCTCCGGAAGCCGAACTCACTTCTGTTTCTTGATCCAGAAAGAGGACAGGTGGAGGAAGATATTTGTAGAAGGACTCGTGACTTGAATCTTCCACCGTCGGCCGTGGTGCAGCTTCGAACCGGGTGACAGATTCTGGCCGCAGCAGCTATCTGATTCAGACAGCGACTTGCAGAAGCTACCCCGGCCACTCTCGAACTCTGAATCATGAGCCGTAGGAGTTGCTGGAATCGTGGTCGAGTCTACTTCGCAGCCAAACCAACGGGGAAGCCAGATGAGGTCAGAGGAGATCGGGGGACCCAAGAAGGTGTTGACAGGTCGTAGCAGACTTGGGGAATTAGCTTGGAGCAGTCGGAGGAGAAACTCTATAACTCCGTCCCACGGAACCCGAACACAGTTCTGCTTCCTGATCTTGGAAGAGGATAGAATGTGGAAGAACTTTGATGAAGAGACCTTGGCTTGATTCTGCTAGGGTTCGTCGTGGCACAGCTTCAAAACCGGTTCAGGTACTCTGCAGAGGGAGCCCAGCGCAGTCGGGGGAGAATGGTTCTACCGGACAGCCCCGAACTCAGAATGGGACGAGATCGCCTCGCCTGCAAAGATAACTGGACGACCTTTCCAGAATGGTATGGTACGCCTTCAGACAACCCCGTATGAATCCGTGGATTCTTCAGCAAGTTGACCCTTTCTCTGCCACCTGCAGACTTGGGCAAAGGGAAAGAGATAGTGGTGGAACTAGGCTAATGGAAGAACAATGGGGAAGGGGGTTGGGGGGCTGCGACCTAGGGAGGTGAAGGGGCTGGGAATGAATGGGGTGCAGTCCCCAAAGGGAGGAAAATTCGAATTTTAGCTTGGGAGGGATGAAGGGTGTGCTTGGGGAAGTGAGGGGGTGTATGGGGAATGCCAAGGGGTGCCTTGGAAGAGGGAGAGGTGCCTAGGAGAAAGGGATTCCACCTAGGGGTTGGAGGGGACTTAAATGGGAGGTATGGGGAAGGGGGAGGGGTCTTAATTAGAGGTGAATAGGGAGGAGAGAGAGTGAATTTCGAATTTGGGGTGGGGAGGAGAGAGAGAGAGAGAGAGAGAATGAGAGAGCTAGAGAGAGAGAGGGGTGCACTTATGCTCAAATATTCAAATGTTCATTAACCTTCTAAAGAGGGATTGGGGTCCTATTTATAGGAAACCCACTTTTACATATAAGTCCCTGACTCTTAACACACTAATAGGTAACCAAGGGATAGGGGGGGTGCGCCCATGGGCCTAGCCCAAGGAAGTAGGCCCAATAGTAAGCACCATAGCCTAATGAGACTCAACTTAGGGAAATGACTTAATAACCTAGGTACAAGACTGGAATAAAAGGCAAATTACATGAATATGACTCAAAATAAAGATAACAAGTGCACAAAGATGATCCTCAAGGTGCTGTAGTGAACGGTGAAGCGATGGAGCTCAGGCCTGGATCTCGTCGGAGGGGAGGGAGGTCCCGAGCCAGAGGGAATCGTGAGTGATGCCCTCATCAAGGTCAACCCGGACGTGATCGTCCTGATGGTGCCCACTGCCAACAGATTCCAAACTCTGGCCACCAGGCAGGCCAATTGGGAGGCTAATGAAAAGAAGCCGCTGGCGCCCAAGCCAGCAAAATACAAATAGGTCTGGCGGCCGAAAAAGATCCAAAGCTGGGCCCCAGCTCAGGATAGGGAGAACCTTACTGATATCACTATTGCCCACCTCAGAGCAGGGGGCAGAAGGGAAGTGAAGAAAGATGAAAGAAATGCTACTACCGTCTACCCCAGGACCCGGGGGAGGAGAGATGAGGTTGAGGGTCAGGAAAGAAATATGGCTACTATTCGCCCCATGATGAGGGGCAGAAAATACCATACAAGGGAAAGCTTCACTACTACCCATCCCATGGCCAGGGGCAGAAGATGGGAAAGGAAGATCTATGATGCTGCTGTCGACTGCTTCCAAGTTGGCGATGTGAGCGAACCAGTCGCTGTGGTCACTGCAAGGAGACCAAGAGCCTGTGCCAGACAGGCTGATATCTGCAGATACTCCAAAGCCGAGCATTTGAATGCTCGGGTGGCAAGACTGGCTTATCAGCAAAAGAGCCAGGACAGACTGATGCTCCAACCTGAGCCGCAAAGGTGCGACCCAGAGGAGACAAAGCAAGTAGTCTAAGACAACTTCCACTACCTAGGGAGCTCTGCCCTAGGTCAACAAAGACTATCCCGTGCCTTGGGCACCAGGGATGATGAAGAAGAAGAAACCTTCCAAGAAATGATGATCGGAGCCTCCTCCTCCGATTCGAATGACTATGAAGAAGGCCTCAGGGCCAGATATAATGAAGAGGACCTGCACGGGGAAGAAGACAAAGAAAGAATATCGGTCTTTGACCGGTTCAGATATCCTAGCCAAATAAAAAGAAAGGTCTATAGGCGAAAAGGAAAGATGTAAATCTTCACCTGCAACATGGCTGGACTGGCCAGGGGGCAAGATATACTACCAACTCAGCCAGATGAATTGCTCAGGCTGGCAACTAGACCTGGTCCTGTCACAAGAAGAGGCCAGGCCGCAAAGGATAAAATGAAAATTGATGATGAAGCCCGCAGGATTACCACTATGACAGTTAATGTGGTAACAACAGAAGATGGAGATAACCCCTTCGTTGATGATGCTGAAGGGACTTCTGAAGATATACAAATCCCATCAACCATGGATCCCATGATCCAGATGATGTTTAGAAGATACCAACAGGAGATCAATGCTCTCCGAAGATAGCTCAATAAGAGACAGGAAGCTACATCAGTCTCAAAGCAAGCTGAACCTGTGGGGCAGACATCCAGCTCAGCAGAGACGGCTATTCCAGCTAACCTCCTCCTAGCTGATAAGGGCAAAGCACCAAGCCAACCTATTCCACAGCAGACAGTGACTCAGCCCTCCGTGTCCCAGACACAGCCTACCGCGCCCATCTTGCGCGCCACTGTGATGACAACTCCTCACAGCCAGCAACAAGCCCACTTCTTTCCAGAAGATATAGATCCAGCTGTAGCCCACAAGCAGATGATTGAAAGAATTGTGGAAATGAAGCTTTCAGAAAAGACTGGAGATGATACTAGTGACTATGATGTGTACAGGGTACCATATCCTCCCCAGTACGCTGCCAAAAGACTGCCTCCAGGCATCAGTAAGCCGCCAAAGTTTGAGAAATTCAATGGCCAGGGCTCCCCCAGGGAGCATATAGCCTACTATACTACAATTATGGGCGACCTAGCAGTCGATGAAGTTTATCTGCTCAAGTTCTTTGGCTCATCCCTCACTGGGTTGGCCTTTGAATGGTACTCAAGCCTGCCAGCTGGGTCAGTGGCTGATTGGCCTGATATGCAGAGAAAATTCCGCGACAGATTTCATGTCACGGAAAGGGAAATCACGATAGCAGAACTATATGCAACCAGGCAGAAACAAGATGAGACTGCACTAGACTACATCAAAAGTTGGAGGAACTTAGCCATGAGATGCCGAAGGCCTCCTCATCAGGAAGATGCGGTGCAGATATGCAAGCAGAGCCTCAGGAGGGAGGTGCTAGAAAAGATGATCGGTGCAGATGTCAGAACATTTGACCGATTGAACAATATAGTGGCCGAGGTCGAGGCGTTCTTGTCCAAGCGTCCGACCGCCAATGCTCCCACTATGCTGAAGGGAAAATCCAATGAGCGACGGCCATCACACTCCGAGGCCAACACCATCGATTTCAGAACCTTCGAGCAGCAGAAGGGGAAGAAAGGGGCAGATGAAGCTCCCCCGCTGGCAGATACAGCAGAAAGGAAGGATAAAGTCTCTCTGAGAGACAAGATGAGAAAAGCATATTCCTTCCCGAAAGATAAGACGGCCGCACTATTCAACTGGGCATATAAGTTCAATAAGGTAACATTGCCTGAACCCAAAAGGTCAGCAGATGCGGCAAAGAAAGATGATCTGCTGTTCTGTCCATTTCACCGCGCGCTGGGGCACGCAATTGAAGATTGTTATGTCTTCAAAGATATCATGGAAGGAATGGTCAAGAAAGGTGAGCTGCAGCTGGGAGATTATCAGGTAAAGCCGCCCCATCCACATGAGCCTCCACCCTGGAGAATGGCTGCCAATATGATCTCAGTCTACCAACAGCTGCCCAAGGAGGCCGTTGAAGAATGCACCAAGAATACCTATGAAGCTTGCTTCCTCACCCCGCAGAAAGATCAGGAAGGGTGGCAGATGATACCCATAAAAAGTAGAAAGAAGACTCCTGCAGCCAGTACCAGTGGAGCAGTTATTCGGGGTGTTACACCAAGGCCTGAGCCGCCTCCGATAAAGTCAATATGGCATACAACTGAGACTGGACCAGTCATCCGGATCCCTACTCACAACCGGAGGAGACAAACTCCCCTCCCTACACATAAAGAAGTAAGCCCTGCAGCCAGGCGTCTGCAGCAATATATTAATGAGCTCGATGAGTACGAGCAGAAGAAGCCCAAGCATCTGCTGATGAAAGACTGTATACTCTGGGAACAGCTCGAAGAATTGAAAATTAAAGAGCAGCCAGAGGCAGAACAAGAAAAAGCTGAAAATGAGCCCTTCTGGGGGCAGGAGCCAGCAAAGCCAAATTCCGAAAAGAAGAAGAAACGGCCCAAATCCAAGAAAGGAAAGAAGGTCACGACAGTACAATGTAACACTCTGTCAGTACTCTTCTCCTTCCCGGGGAGGATGATGAGCCGGAAGCATCCAACGCTCCGCTAGAAGCTAACCATGCCGAAGCCTCTACCTCGGCCCATGCAACACGTTCTGGGAGAAGATGGGGGCGCCCACCACCAGCCAACCATAATATCATGTTCAGAGGGGAGCAACCCTATCAAATCCCGGAACCAGAGATACGAGGTGTCCAGGTTCCTCCCCCTGCCAGTCTGTACCAGGACAAAAAGAAGGCAGATGAAGCCCCTTCATTCCTGGAGTTCCTGTCCAGCTTAGAAAATAAGCAACCGGCTCATACTGCTCTAGATAAAAGTAATAAATGCCAGCAGACAGCGGCTGGAAAGCAGAAACAACATGAAGAAGATGAAGAAGGTAATCCTCTAGCAAAACCAGGGGCAGTCGCTACAGAAGAAGCCTTCCGGGAGACCGATGAAGAAGATAAAATTGAAAATGGGCAGCAAAGGCCACAGGCACCACATGAACCTCCAAGACCCCGATGGGCAGAGGAGATGAGACTATCTAATGTCCGGGTGGGCAGTCGAGTCATGAAAATGCTGAAGAAGCTCCCTACCAGATTCTCCATCTGGGAAATTCTCTCTCTGAGCGAAGAAGCTCGCAAAGCAATCGTGGATGCCCTGCAGTCCCCGGCACAATGTGAAGCACTCCTGGCAGAAGTGAATGCTGGGCCATCAGTCACGTTCACGGAGGATGATATGCTAATCCCAAATTCCGGCCATAATAGACCGCTGTATATGAGGGGTTCCCTGAACTGTCAGCCGATAAGCAGAATACTAATAGATCCAGGGGCTGTTGTGAATATTCTCCCATACCACATCTATCAGAAATATTACTTTGATCTGCAGCTCACCAAGGTCAGAGATATGAAGATTGCAGGATTCAACCAAAAATGTGAAACACCTCTCGGGGTAGCTGATTTCAACCTCACGCTGGGCGACCTCACTACCGTGGTACGATTCTATGTAATCGACTCCAACACCACGTATAAGGCCCTGCTGGGAAGACCGTGGCTGCACGAATATCAGATAGTGCCATCCACGCTACACCAATGCATAAAATACTGCCATGAAGGAAAAGAAGAAAGGGTGTTTGCAGACCTACATCCCTTCGAAGTGTTCGAGTGCCATATGCTCGATGCATCCTATTACACCGAGGTGTCACAAAGGGATAAAGGAAAAGAAACTGTGGTCAGCCAAGAAAAGCCGACGACGAAAGAAAGAAATTGGTCTCCGCCGCCGCCAAAGGGCTACATTAAAAAGTATGGGGTGTCTCACATCTCTTATGCTGCTGATTTTGCTCAGATCACTCCTCCTGGCATACACCCAGATGATACTGAAGAAAAGATGAAAGAAAAATACACACAGGTGGAAGTTCCTCAGGGTCTAATCAAGCCCATAGCCAGCACAGAATACCAGACAGTGCTGCCCCTAAAGACTATGGAAATCCCTCGCTTCGGCGAACCCCCTATCATATTCTACACCGGGGAGGCAGTCGAAGAAGATGATCAAGATTGCATGGCCCCTGAAGAAGCTGCAAACCTGATGGTACCAATTACGGGCCTGGATTATACTACCCAACGGGTTTCACAAATGTTCTCCAAGATGCAAATGCCATCGATACAGCCTGCTGCTCAGAAGAAAGCATTCAAGGAGTTATGGGATCTGCCTCGAGATAGCAAGGAGCTGAGGAAGATCACACAGCACCCGGGACTGGGTTATACCCTGCAAGAATACTATGAAGCCGAGGTGGATGTCATCTCAGCCTTCTACCCGAATGAAGATTCCCCAGAAGTAGGGTATGATCATTACCCCTTTGAAGATGAAGAGATTATGTATCAATCCATAACAGACAATGAAGCCCAAGACAACCAGCCGGAGGCAAGGATGTCTGATGAGACCAAGAAGGGTTGGTGCTGGGAGAATCCATCTTGCAAAGAGGATCTGTTCTAGGCCGAAGCACAATTTGACACGAGAACCTCGGATGAAGACCAAGTAGCCAGAGAGCTGCAAGAGTGCCTGGAGTTTGGGCGCATTCTAGAAGAGTTCCGAGCTCTACATAATGATAACCTCTCAGGGGAGCCCACATTAGAAGAGCCTCTAAGCATGGAAGATTCCACTTCGAAGTTTTTCGCTGAGCCAGTCACGTCCTCGGGGCAGACTGAACAGAATCCGGCCGTATTGGCCTTACACGATGCACCAGCATCTGCGGATGACCAATCTGATGAAATAGAAAATCATGAGAGCGAAGAAGATTATATCCCGGGAGGCTTTATTGATTTGCAAGAAGCCCCACCCGAAGTTGAAGACGGAGGCCAAGCCACCGTCGATGAGCTGATAGAAGTGAATCTGGGGTCAGCAGATGAGCCAAGGCCTACATTCCTCAGTGCACTGCTGGAGCCAGCTGTCAAAGAACAGTATATTCAGTTTCTGAAAGAATTCCAAGACTGCTTCGCGTGGACATATGATGAAATGCCAGGACTGAGTTCTGATGTGGCACAGCACCGATTGGCGATAAACCCATAGGCAAGCCCTGTGAAGCAGCCTTCTAGGAGAATGTGCCCCGAACTGATAAATCAAATCAACAAAGAGGTCGACAAGCTGATCGATGTGGGCTTTGTTGAAGAGAACCAATATACTACATGGCTGGCCAATATAGTGCCCGTGAAGAAGAAAAATGGGCAGATCAGAATATGTGTAGATTTCAGGGACCTGAATAAGGCTTGCCCGAAAGATGATTTCCCAGTGCCAATCACTAAAGTAATGATCGATGCAACCACTGGCCATGAAGCCCTGTCATTCATGGATGGGTCATCCAGATACAACCAGATCTGGATTGCTGAAGAAGACAGAGTGCATACTACATTCCGCACCCCGAAGGGGATATTTCACTACAAAAGGATGCCGTTCGGCCTCAAGAATGCCGGTGCTACTTACCAAAGAGCTATGACAAAGATCTTTGATGATTTGCTCTTCAAGAAGGTAGAGTGCTACATTGATGACCTGGTGGTGAAAACCAGCAGAAAAGAAGACCATTTGCAGGATCTGAGAGTAGTGTTCCAGAGGCTGCGCAAATATGAGCTCAAAATGAACCCTATGAAATGTGCCTTCGGCGTGTCCAGTGGAAAATTCCTTGGGTTCATCGTCCGTCATAAAGGCATTGAGATCGACCCATCCAAGATTAAAGCTATCCAGGAGCTCCCTCCACCAAGGAATCTCCACGAGCTGAGATCTCTACAAGGGCGTTTGGCCTACATCCGGCGATTCATATCAAATCTGTCGGGGAGATGCCACCCTTTTCACAAGCTCATGATGAAAGATGTACCGTTCCTCTGGGACGATGGCTGTCAGGAAGCCTTTGAGAAGCTGAAAGAATATCTCAAGACCCCTCCAGTGCTGGGGGCACCTATTAAGGGCAAGCCCCTGATACTATACATTACAGCCACGCACTGTTCCCTGGGGGCAATGCTAGCACAGATAAATGAAGAAGGCAAAGAGCAGGCTCTATACTACCTGAGTCGGAGGCTGATTAGAACTGAAGAAAGCTACACCTATATAGAAAAGACATGCTTGGCACTAGTCTTTGCCGATAAAAAGCTCCGGCACTATATGCTGTCACACGAAATCAGATTGATATCTGCAGCAGATCCGCTCAAATACATATTGACTCAGCCAGTACTGAAAGGCCGGTTGGGCAAATGGGCAGTAATTCTGATGGAATTCGATATCACATATATACCCCAGAGGGCAATAAAAGGACAGGCCGTGGCCGATTTATTCGCAGAGCACCCTGTGCCAGAGAATGATATGTTGGGGACTGAGTTACCCGATGATGAGACATTAGAAGCCTGCCAGGCTCAGTCGACTATGTGGCAGCTATTCTTTGATGGAGCATCTAGAACAGAGACGGACTCCGATGGAAAGACCAGAATACGGGCTGGAGCCGGTATTGTGCTAAGATCGCCAGAGGGGGAGGTTGTGCATACTTCCTGTTCTATAAACAAGCCCTGCACTAATAATGAAGCCGAGTATGAAGCTCTGATAATCGGGTTGCACATCAGCCTCAACATGGGCATCCAGATGCTTCAGGTATTCGGGGATTCAATGTTGATAATAAAGCAAATCCAAGATGAGTTTGAAGTGCGAAAGCCGGAGTTGAACCCCTACCACCAAAAAGCTGTGCGCCTCATGGCGAAATTCTATCATATTGAGCTCAAGCATGTGGGCCGTGCACATAATGCCCAGGCTGATGTATTGGCAAAGCTAGCCAGCTCAATAGCAGTCCCACCGGATGAGACACTGAACATTGTTGTTATAAATCGGCGGCAAGTCCCCAGCATGCTAGAAGGCTGCCCCGAAGAAAATGAAGTCGCCACGATCAGTACAGAACAGGCATCTGATTGGAGACAGCACCTGCTACAATGGTTTTTACACCAACAGCTGCCACAGAAAAGAGAAGAAAAGATGAAACTTCTAAGGATCAAAGATTCTTATGAATTCAGAAATGGAACTATGTTCCGAATAATGGCAGATGCACGCAAGAAGATTTTGCTCCGCTGCCTGTCCACTGAGGAAGCTTGGCAAGCAATGAAAGAAATACATGCTGGGACGGTAGGTGCTCACCAAGCTGGCCCTAAGATGAAGATAGAAATCAAGAAGCTGGGCTACTATTGGCCCACTATGTTTGAAGATTGTTGCAAGTTTGCGAAGTCATGTCAGAAATGCCAGGAGCATGCTGTTGTGCCTAGAAGGCCACCTACCGTTCTGCACCTTACAGTCCCTAGCTGGCCGTTTGCACAATGGGGAACCGATGTAGTCGGCCCACTACCGACCTCCTCAGCCGGACATAAGTACATACTGGCAATAACAGATTACTTCTCTCGATGGGCGGAAGCTATAACATTACGAGAAGTGACTGGTGAGCTGGTTGCCAGATTCATCAAACAGAACATTATCTTTTCGGTTTGGGATCCCCAGCCGAATAATATCTGATAATGGAAGTCATTTCAAAAATCAAAAGATCTATCGGCTTGCCGAGAAGTATAAGATCGAGTGGAGGACTTCCACTCCTTACAATCCACAGGCAAATGGATTGGCAGAAGCCTTCAACAAAACGTTATGCACCTTGTTGGCTAAAGTCGTCAGTTCTAATAAGAAGGACTGGGAAGAAAAGATGTATGAAGCTCTATGGGCATACCGCACTATCTTCAAGACACCTACAGGGTGCTCGCCATACTCACTGGTATACGGCTCAGAGGCAGTAGTTCCACTGGAGCTGGAAGTCCCGTCACTCAGGGTGGCAGTCCAATATGACCTGGCCCGTGGCGAACAAACTAATGCAGAAAGAAGATTACAAGAATTGGCTGAATTGGAAGGGAAGCGCCTCCAAGCTCAGAAGAATATCCAGATGTACCAGGCCCGCATGGCCACTGCATTCAACAAACTTGTAAAAGGACGAGAATTTAAGAAAGGTGACCTCGTCATGGTCAAGAAAAGAGAAGTTATGGCGTCCAACCCAAAAGGAAAGCTGAATCCTAATTGGGAAGGTCCTTATGTGATATATAGGGTCTATGAAGGAGGGGCCTACATGGTTGTTAACCATCGAGAGGAAATCCAATTCTCACCACTCAACGGTAGACACCTAAAGCTGTATCATGCTGCCCAACCAATATTCCCTGAGTAATCAGGCTAAAAGTCACCCATTTCCTTGGTCTAGCGACACTCTGTCCTAACCAAGCTACCCTTCTTCCTTGGTCTAGCGGCACTCCACCCTAACCGAGCTACCCTTTTTCTTGGTCTAGCGGCACTCCGCCCTAACCAAGCTACCCTTTTCCTTGGTCTAGCGGCACTCCGTCCTAACCAAGCTACCCTTTTCCTTGGTCTAGCGGCACTCCGCCCTAACCAAGCTACCCTTCTTCCTTGGTCTAGCGGCACTCTGCCCTAACCGAGCTACCATTTTCCTTGGTCTAGCGGCACTCCGCCCTAACCAAGCTACCCTTCTTCCTTGGTCTAGCGGCACTCCGCCCTAGCCGAGCCATCCCTTATCATGATCTAATGACAGTCCGACTTGTTACCCTCCCAAAAAGAGGGGAAGAGAGAATAAAAGAATGAAAATAAATAAAAATGGGGTTAAAAATAGAGATACCCTGCCGGTCTTGTTCAGGTTTTCCGAGCAAGGGCAAAAATGGCTAAAACCCAGCTGTGGTGAAAACCCGAAAGGGCACTGCAGGCAAAATCGGGTACCCCGCCATGTGAAAACCCGGAAGGGCGCGTGGGAAAAAGCAAGAGGGGGCTAGCTCCAGTGAAAACCCGAAAGGGCGCTTGGGCCAGTAATATGGTGATCCTAAAAAACCTCACCTCCCGTCATAAACTTCTCATCGATCGGCCGGCACCTTGTCCGATCAACGATCAAATCCACCCAGTACGGACCCTACGTTTGTCCTGATAAAAGCCCTCATACCTTGTCCCAGGTCCCACCGTGATGAAACTTGCTGCTGATCAATGGGCACACTCACCCGATCAGCAATGAAACCTGTCCGGCTTAGACCTTACGTCTATGCCGATGAAACCTATGAAATCCTTTGCACTGATATAAACCCAATATCGATGATGAAACCTGCTGTTGATTGATTGGCACACTGCCCGATCAGCGATGAAACATATCCAGTTTAGACCCTACGTCTATCCTGATGAAACCCATGAAATCCTTGCATTGGTATAAACCCAATACCGATGATGAAACCAGCTGTTGATCGATTGGCGCACTGCCCGGTCAATGATGAAACCTATCCGGCTTAGACCTTACGTCTATCCCGATGAAACCTATGAAATCTTTGCATTGGTATAAACCCAATACCGATGATGAAACCTGCTATTGGTCGATTGGCACCCTGCCCGATCAGCAATAAAACCAGCCCAGGGTAGACCTTACGTCTATTCTGATGAAGATTCATAAGATCCTTGCATTGGTGTAAACTCAATACCGATGATGAAACCCACCTTTGATCAATGGGCACCCTGCCCGATCAACAAAGAAACCCGTCCTATCAAATTTGTATATCCCTTTACGTCCCGCCGTGATGAAACCTACCATTGATCGATTGGTACACTGCCCGATCAATGATAAAACCAGCCCCAGTGCAGACCTTACGTCTACCCTGATGAAACCTATAAAATCCTTGCGTCGGTATATACCCAATACCGATGATAAGAGCATGCACTAATGAAGCAGCACATCGCCTGATCCGTGCTGAAGTCCCGATTCAGGA
Source organism: Amorphophallus konjac (assembly GCA_022559845.1). NCBI lineage: Eukaryota > Viridiplantae > Streptophyta > Magnoliopsida > Alismatales > Araceae > Amorphophallus > Amorphophallus konjac. The sequence continues at coordinate 189,713,232 of CM040127.1, read as the reverse complement.
AACATATGTATATATATAAAAAAAATGGGGTTAAAAATAGAGATACCCCGCCAGACTTGTTCGGACATCCCGGATAAGGGCAAAAATGGCCAAAAACCCAGCTGTGGTGAAAATCCGAAAGGGCACCGCAGGCAAAATCGGGTACCCCGCCACGTGAAAACCCGGAAGGGCGCGTGGGAAAAAGCAAGAGGGGGCTGGCTCCGGTGAAAACCCGAAAGGGCACTTGGGTCAGTAATGTGGTAATTTAAAAGTTCCATGCCAACCGGCACGCTACCTTTACCTCCCTTCTATTGATGAAGCCTTTCGTCGGTCAACTGGTTCCACGCCCCACCGATGATAAAACCTTTCCAGGATAGACCTTACGTCTGTCCTGATGAAATCTACCCACCCTCTTTCAAACGTCCCACCGACGATGAAACCCATCACCATTTTACTAAAGCCTATCCAGTTCAGACCTTACGTCTGTCCTGATAAAACCTACGCATTTCTTGGCAAAGCCCCACCTGCGATAAAACCTATTGGAATAGACCTTACGTCTGTCCTGATGAGAGCTACACCTTCACACACTTCCCACCGTTGGTCGATTGGCACCTCGCCCGATCAATGATGAAACCCTATCCAGTCTAGACCTTTCGTCTATTCTGATGAAACTTATAAAATCTTTGCATTGGTATAGACCCAATACCGATGATGAAACCAGCTGTTGATCGACGGGCACCCTGCCCGATCAATGATGAAACCATGCAGTTTAGACCTTTCGTCTATTCTGATGAAAATTATGAAATCTCCTTGCATCGATATAAACCCAATATCGATGATGAAATCAATTGTTGATCGACCGTCACCTCGCCCGATCAATGATGAAACCCTACCCAGTTTAGACCTTTCGTTTATTCTGATGAAACTTATAAAACCCTTTGCATCATTATAAACCCAATATCGATGTTGAAACCAACTATTGATCGACTGGCATTTCGCCCGATCAAGGATGAAACCCTATCCAGTTCAGACCCTACGTCTGTCTTGATGAAAATCACATATCCTTCAAATGTCCCACCTGCCATAACCTCTACCCAGTCTAGACTTTCCGTCTATTCTGATGAAACCCCTTCTTTCACATTCCTGCAAATTGTCTCCCTCATAGCACATATTGCCAAGAGGGACTTTTGCTGATACCAACACAATCCGGTTTAAGCACCTCTTCGGATGCCCGTCACGCGGTGGAGCGAGTTCCCCATCCTTTCTCTGAAGGGGTGGATGCTCTCCTGCTAGATGCGAGCCATTCACATGAGGGGTTGCTAAAACCACTACCCCACTTCCCCGAAGTGATGAAACCACATGGTAAACAAGATGGATACACATGAAGCCAAAAGATTTCTTTTCATTACGAAGTGAGTAGATAAGGGGCCCCGATGGGACGTTGTGTCACAAAAAAGGGGAGAGAAAGATATGGGAAGAGAAGAAAGAAAAGAAAAGAAAGTGGAGATAAATCATGGCCGCCGAAAGATATCTTCAAAGGCCAGAAGACCAACATAGGGGGCGGCTCCTAACTCATGAAGGCGCGCTTCCTCCTCCTGAAGCCTCATGGACAGGTCCTGGAAAGACATCACCCTACCCTCCAATAAAGCCACCTCCTCGGTGAACTGTGGCCGAATAGAAGATAATTGCTGCAGCTCGGCCCGAAGTTCAGTAAGTTCCGCCTCCAAAATGGCTACCCGTTTCTGGATAGCCTCCTCCCGCTGAATAATGCTCTGTAGCTCGGCCTGGCGTTCATCAAGTGTCAGCGTCAGCTTTTCCACCTCGGATTTGCATTCTGACCTCTGCAACTTCAACGCTGTCAGCCTGTCAACCATGGTCCGTGCTAGGAAGTCTCTCCGATGCACGAATTTCAACAAAAGCAAGACCCACTGAGCCCATGTGTCCAAAGGGCAGCCCATGGCTTGCAGGCCAGCGGTGAGGCGATTGGCGATTTCCTTCAGCTGTAGATATGTCAAGCCAGGCTGAGACTCTACTAGCTGGCGTAACATGTCCAGATGCTGCCAGACGAAGCTGTCAGGAGAAGTAAAGCCAAAGGAAGCAGATGCGACGACTTCAAAGGTCACCTCTCCGTCAATATCTGCCCATAGTCCAATGCCTGCTTGGGAGGACGAAGAAGGCAAATCTGTCGAAAGAGCTAGCCGGCATTTCTCTGTACTCCCCTGCTGGGCTGAAGACTCCTCCTCTGCTGCTGCCTCGGGAGCTACACCTTGAACATCCGCGGGAGGAGAATCAATGAATAATGGGGTTATCTCTGCAATGGAGGCTGCACCTTCAGCTGCTCTTTCTGGTGATGGGGACAGAGGTGCCTTAAACTGTGCAGGCAGGAATTCGGACTCTGTAGCCACTATGGCAGGAATTGCTAACTCGGGCGCAATTGACATTACTGCGGCCGGTATGAAAGCGGAGCTCCTGGCCGGATATGCTTCGGCTCTAAGATCTGAAGCCCTGGCAGGGATGACACTTTCTTCTGCAGCCCCCAAGTCTAATGAAGCCAAGTCTGTCAAGGACTGTATCCGCACTGGCACAGGGCGAATGATCTCAGGAGCCCCCGTGCAAGTTAAAGGCAGAAAAGGAACAATAGCCCAATCTACAAGGGAAATGTCCATGAAGGATGTGGAGGTGGCCAAGGTAGCAGCGACAATACTCTGAGACCAAAGCAAAGCGACCTTCAGCACTAAATAAAAGAAACAAATGAAGCAGCATACATGAAGAACAACCCACCTTTGAAGCAGGGTCCGCACCCTCGAAATGGGGCGAAAGAGAAGAAAGCTCCGTGGCCGAAATGGCGAGTGGTGGAGTTATGTCAATCTCAGTATCGAGCCCGGCAAACTCCTCCTGAAATTCTTCCTCAGAGGATAACACCGATAGTTTGGCGGGTCGAAGAGACGGAACACCTTTCGCAAGTGCAGGAGGGGCTTCTGACTTGGAAATACCTTCCCCTTCGCTACCGCTGAAATCTACTTCCTCCTCATGGGAGACGACCGGGGAGCTGCCCGAAGATATTTCCACACTAGCTATATGCTGGGCCGGCACCTCTAAAGCATGGCGGGATGTAGATCGAGTGATTATGCGTCTGGCCGGAATAGTACTCTGCTTTGGCCGAGTCTTGTGACCCTCCTGTGGTCGAGGCAGCTCTTCCGTCATCATCATGGCCTCGGCTTGCTCCCCGACTGCCACTGCTACAAGAAAAGAAAACTTCTGAGAAGTATAGCAAAGAAAACAACGGAAGTATGAAACAAATGGAAAAAGCACATTTACCCTCCTCCTCGCCAGCCGGGGTGGGAGAAGGCAGTATTGTGTCCGTCTCCACAGGCGTTTCGACCTGCTCCTGGGCTGTATCAGATAAAAAGAAGCTCAGCCTCAAAGAACTCCCTAGGAGATTGGTCAAGACGACAAAGGAAGTTCCAGCTACAAGCTATCACCGTCACCTTCGACAGATGCCTGTGCGGCCTCCCTCTGAGATGCGAATGCGTCAAATGAAGGGATATCCGGAAGAGGGGTTCCAGCTTCCTTCGCAGTCGAAACCGACTTCCGGGTCCGAGCAACCTTGGCCTTCTTGGCCTTGGCGACTGCAACCTTCACCACAGAAGGCTTCCTCTTCTTGCCCGGAGGCAGGGGAGTGGTCGTAGGTGCTGCTTCAAGAATTTCAAAGTGAGCAGGTTTCTCAGCTTGAGCAATTATCTTCCTGTAAAGCCCCTGTCGCTTTATGTCTGGTCTATCTGTGCGAGACACGAGAAAGACAGTCATAGTCAACATATGCAAAACATGACAATAAGAAGAAAGAAGCCATGATCAAACAAACAAGGAGCACACCTGCTGGGCCGTCGTAAATTGTGGAAAGCGGCCAATACATATAAGCTACCTCCTTTGATCGGGAGGCGGCCTCCTTCACAAGCCAGCATACATTGCCAATAGTCTGACACTTCTCCGTCAGGGCGGCCAAGTCCTTATGGCCATGGAAATCAAGGCAATGAAATAGGCTGAGGTGATCTATGCACCAGGCGTCAACATAATGGAAAGAAACAAAAAGCTGCTTATTTAGAATGACAGCTACCGGGCTCTCCACTGTCAGCCCGTGGACATTTAACAGTACAAAAAGCCAGGAGGTGTGCTGATAATATGACTGGGTGCGGTCCTCCCTCCGCACAAAGGCCCTGTAAGGATGAAACCTATCTGCCGGACCCCTCCAAGAAGTAGCCTTCGAGAGTGGTTCCTCCGGGGGGAATGGATACTGCACCTCCAAATGAGTGTCCCCTATGTGGCCCAGCTGTCTCAAGTCTTTGGTGAAAGTGTCTACATCAACTTCAGAAAAGACAGGAGTGGGTAGTTCCGCACCCGCCTCCTTCAAAGACCGACGGGCAGCGATATAAGCTTCTACCTCCCTCTGGTGCTGGGAATAAAGCCTCCTCAGATGGACCTCGTCAATGTCAAATACAGGCCCTGATTGCCGCTTCAAAAAGGAGCACTCGGCCACATCCCAGAAAGCGCCTCTGCCATCTTTATAAAAATTGGTGCGTGTGTTCCACCACTTGATATAGTCTGATGAGACCCGAGGGAGACGATTGGAGACAGTCGGGACCCTGAAAGTTGTGTCTTCCCGACGATGAAAGAAATCCCACCATATCCGACCGTCGCCGGCAATACTAGACCCGTGCTTGGCCCGGCTCTCCAGAGGAAACTGAGCAGCCGATGGAGGGATATGCTGGTCGTAACCAAAATTTCTGCCAAAGCGGAAGGGATAATAGGGCTCCAAAATGAGCAGGCCCCCCTTTCTGAAAACTAATACACTGGGCCGTATGGCCATGGCCCACCTCACCAATTCTGGTTCTAAAAGAGGCCGGGTGGCGGCGACCCCCGAAACAGGATGGACATAAGCCTCCACCTCCTCCATTTTGCACTCCCTCTGAGGGTCCACCAAGGGAGCTGAACCTACTACCAAGCTCCAAAAGTGAATGCTGCCAGGTGCGTCTACAGGCACTCTTATTAGCCTACCCCTCATCTTGAACAGCTGTTCTGAGAAAGGACCAGGTTCAGCGCTAGCAAACTCAATCATACGAGGGAGCAGTGTGTCTGACTGCAAAGTTCTCGGGGCCAGCTCAGGGAAAATGCTACAAACCCATGCATTGAAGAAATGAAAGGGACCCACGGTCCTCGAAGAGCGGGGGGTCCGATGTCTATGCAAGTCCCCCAAGGATTTGTAAACTAAACACAGAGCCACTGGGCACAGAGACAATCGCATCCCCCAAGCCATCTGGCAGGCCGGATATATAGCCTCTGGTCTAATAATCGTCTCGTCCCCTTGAGGGAGAGCGAAAGTGCATAGCCAGAAAGTCAAATAGGCTGCACAATGGGTGATGGGATCAACCCCTACTGGGTTCGGGCCATCCGCGTCGGTCCGGCGCAATGAAGCTGGCAGTGCTGACTTGTAACGGGGGGCCCTGACCTGTTTACCGGAAGTCAGCCCTACGGAAGGAAAGTCTGCGTACCTCAAGGGACCCCCGAAGAAATATTGTATCCACTGCCCCACACGGACTCTCAGTCGGCTGCTCTTTTCCCGGGCTTGATAGCCTTTGGAGGACCCCCTACTGTAGGCCAAACAGATGGACCGGTAAGCTTTCATCAGATACCGGTATGCATAACCGAAAGAATAGCTGCCCTCTCCATTAGAGGCGTCCTTGATGGAATCGTCCAGGCAGACCTCCTCATATGGCTCCCCGTCCATGGGTAGGCCAGAAAGCTGCGATAAACTCTAGAGGTCGAGGGATGTCTCGCCTTCCGCTGTATAGAATGTATTGAACTGCGGGCAGAACACTTCAAGCATGCCGCAACACAATCCCTGAGAGACGGGATAGCAGAACCTGGAGGCAAATACACTGTGGTATACCCCAGCTCTAACCAATAGAGGGGCATACTCCTTCAAAACATATTCTGTGAACTCCACTGCTCCAACCCTAAAAAGATGGGCGTCTGTCAACTTGGCATCTCCAAACCAGCCGGCAGCCAGCTGATATTTAAACTGAACGGCTAGGCAGTTAAGAACAAATGGCTCGTCTCTATAACCCCACTTCGTAGGAGCCAAAAAGAGTCCGAATGAGGTCTTCTCTTGGTGGACACGGCCGGTGGTATGGTCCCACCTTGCAGGGGTGAACTCTGGGGCCCGGGTCAGCATCTTCTTCTCGGGTTCTAAATCGGAGATGCCCAGCACAGCATTCCAGTCCCTCTGTTCACCTGGGAGATATATGGCTCGGGCTCGGTAGACAGAGCCCTTCATGCTGTCTCTATCGGCAAGTATTACCGCTTCCACAGAACGGGCAATAAGAACATCCCGCATTCCGCGTATGGTGAAAGTCCGAACAAACGGCAGCAAATGACGATCCGTCGGCAAGTCCGGGCGGTAGTCAGCAGCTCTCCTGAATTCAGCACCTTCCAGGGAAGAATAAACTTCAGCGGTCGATACGGTGTCAGTTTCAGAATCGGAAGATTCGTCGACACTAGCAATCTGATCATAGCCAAAGCTCAGGCTGTATACGTTCAACCAGTTGACTTTGGCCCGAGATATGTCCGGCTGAGCCGACGAACTTGTTCCAACAGCTCCGGAAGATGCAACAGCAGAACTGGAAGCCATGTCAGCACCTGCGGTCAGAGAAAGACAAGGAAGGAAACATCAAAAAGATGAATGGGCACGAAACAATAAGATAAAAAAATTCTCAACAAATTTCGGCAGCATCTCCTCTTGTCCGAGGTATGCCCAAGAAGAATAGGGAGTCACCCACCAAGAGGGAGTGATCCCGAGCATAAAATGGGACTCAATCCCATATATATAGCGGACCTACCCCGAAAAATCGGCAAAAAGGGGGGGGGGGGAAATGACGCTCCCGGGGGGGAAAGCTCACAGCTCACCGCCACCGCCGAAATGAAGAGAGAGAAGAGGAAGTGAGAAGTGAGGGTAAAAACCCTCTCGGAGGGGTTAAAAAGAGGAAGAGAGGGACTTCCTGGCGTGAAACAATGCGCACCGAGAACCCTCCCTCTACCGAATGGAAATGCGCACCGACAACCAGCCTAGTGCGCGCCGAGAAGAAGCTGTCGTGGAAGCTCGCGCCTGATAACGCGAAAGTTCGTCGTTTAAAACACGCGTATCAATCTTAAAAATTCCAACTCGCACTAGATAAAAGAGAGACGTAATATGGTGGCGAGAAGGGTCGAATCCACAGGGAAGAAGAGATTTTTAGAGTTAAAAACCTTAGAGTCCTTTGAAAAACACTTGTGATTTGGATTTGCTTAAAGAAAATAGTGAAATGATGAACAAACCAAACACTTAATTGAAAACACCATGACTATGCACTTATGCTATAGAAAATACTTGTATGAAGTGGAAAGAAGATATAGAAGAAAGAGATAGAGAGGGAAGAAGAGCAAGAACTAGTTCAAGAGAGCAACTCCTTTCATTAACTTAAAAGAAAGAGTACATGAGATGTGAAACAAGTTTATACTAATGACACAATGAGATTACAATGAAGTGAAATATCACAAAAATAATAACACAAGAAAAGCCTAGAGTTTGGAGATGGTAGCAGCAATGGTGATGATAGCGCCGTCCTCTCTTGGCCTTGGATCACGAACAACCTTGTGGAAGATGTCGTCTACGTCGGGAGGAAGTCGCCTTCATCGTTGAAGCAATCTTTGGAGGGTGAATAACTTTGAACCCAAGAGGAATTAGGGGATGCCCAAGAAGAAGAAGTTGAAGAGGGGGAAGAGAGGAAAACCTTTAATGAAGAACTCCGGGAGAAAAGAAGAGAAGAAGAGCTTCAAAATGGAGACATAACAAAAATTAACACCTCGGATGAACAGTGAAATCACAGGACAGCACCTTGAAAAATGGATTATAACTTAAAAATAGTAGAGAATTAGAAGATGGTGTAAACTAAGAAGTTGTAGAACACATAAAAACCAAGAACTTTCATGAAGACAGTAAGAGCAAAAAAGACTAGAAGAGGGAGAAATAAGGGGAAGAACAGAGAGAAAACTGTTTCACAGATGAACAGGACAGCACAGTGAAGAATACGAAATAGCTTGAAAACCAGAAGGATTTAGAAGTTGAGAAAGAAGAAGAAATTGTAGAGGAGGTAAAAATGAAGAACTTTTATGAAGAACATAAAATGAGAAAACGAACTTACATGAGAGAAATCAAAGGCCTAAGGTTGAGAGAGAAAGAGGGAGAGTGAAAGATTGCCAAAAAAAGAGAGTCTTTTCCTCCTCCTTACCATGGGCTATTTATAGGGAAAGTTTGGTAGATAGAGGGTGGAGATTATATCAAAAGGAGATGAATGGCTGAGATTCAAATGGAATATGATGCATGGGGAAGAGTAAAAGTAGGTGGGCACCCCCTTTCTTGGACTTTAGGCACCCCATTTCCCAAGGCTCATCATGTCTCTCCTTTAATTCAAACTTTGAATGTCCTTTTCCTCCTTTCCAAACTTAAAAGTTTAGATTCCTCCTTTTCAAACTTTGAATTCGAAATTTTGAACTTTCCTTTCCCTCCAACCAAAATAATTTGAATTCTTTATTTGACTTGGTCAAAATGGTGATGACCCTTTTGCCCCCGGCTTCTTTTGTAATTACCTTCGGTGTCCTACACACACATAATTGCACTTTAGTCCATAAAAATTACCACAATGTGCACATCAATCTCAAATGCTCATGATTATGTAATGGAGAATTAATGCTCATGGTCCTCAACTTTAATTTATTATTAAATAAGACAATCGAATTAATCAATTTACGTGAAAGTTCCAATTTAAATGCGGAGTTGAGGTTAACTATGAAATATGCATAATTACCTAATTATATGCACATAAAATGGTGTACATGTAATGAATTGTCATAAGAAATGGACACTTATCACACCCCCCAACTTACTCATTGCTAGTCCCTTAGCAATACCAATAAATGGAATTTTAGGACTAACAAGAGTTTGCAAAATTCATGCTCTCATATCTAGTTATCCCTTCATAGAATCAACCAAAGATTAGGAATCCAGAATCATTAATGCACACTAACCTTATGTAGGAACTTACTTGTACATGATTTAAGAATTTAAATTAAAGCTCAACAGCACTTGTGCATGTGTAACTACCAAATCCACAGCTTTAGACAATTCCATCCCCCATTCGTTATTCCAAGCAAATGTCTTACAACTCTGCACCTCTTAGATCAGAGCATTAAGTATATTCGCTTTTGTCTGCCTTATTATTTTATCCCTTTGGGATCTTTTATACCACACATGATGCTGCACTACCCTTCACTGCTCAACGTGAACCTCGACTCTTGCCTTAGGAGAAGCAGGCCCAGTTTCACAGATCCAGGTTCCCTTTTCCGTTTTACGCGAACCTCAACACGTCTTAGGTGAAGTAGGCCCGGTTACTAAGATTAGGGGCATTTTTCATGTGTGTTTTTTTTTCTCTTTTTTTTTTCATAGTGCCATTGCACTTATTTGATAGATAATTTGGCAGAAAACTTTGTATAAAGATCTCTTTTCTTAAGAAGTGCAGCATATTAGACAATATACCTAAAATAGCAGAGGGCTTATCTTGCTTGTTGCATTAGTGTGTAATGTAAATAAATTTTTTTTTTTTTTAGTGCACATGAACTTTAAAGGGATTCTTATATCAGTTTTCCATGACTAGATTGACTAAATTTTCCATCATCCTTCTCCCTAGCATTTTCTATTCCAGAATTACTTTTAATTTAAGCATGAATCATGAAACTCAAAACGGGGTTTATATCTTTATGGAAGACAGAACTCCTATCAGGTTGCACTATATGCAGCATGAAAATTTCTCTCCCCCCCAACTTGAATGACATTGTCCTCAATGGCATGTAGAATTGAAAGCAAAAGAATAATGTATCAATAAATACTTCTGAGTGGGAAAGAGACAACCGGATATGCGGGACGAAACCTCCATCAATGTCATAGGCGGCGATGACTTCTTCTTCTTGGCCTTAACCTGACTACTAAAACACACTCCAACAAAAATGTCAAAACAACAAAAACTGTGGGTTGCCTCCCAGAAGCGCTAAGTTTTCCGTCTTCAGCCAGACGCATGAGAGCTCACGAAGATTTCATTCCAGACCACTTAAGACAATGGATTCTTTTTGTAACTGATCATTTTCCAAATAAGATTTCAATCTTTGACCATTGACAGTGAAACTTTGACCATTTTTAGGATTTAAAATTTTGATAGCACCATGGTCAAAAGCTTTGATTACAATGAATGGACCATCCCACCTGGACTTGAGCTTTCCAGGGAACAAGCGTAGCCTAGAGTTAAAAAGCCATACTTTCTGATTTGGTTGAAAAGTTTTCCTTTGAATATGCTTATCATGGAAGGCTTTCATTTTGGCTTTATAGATTTTTGAATTCTCATAGGCTTCATTTCTTAATTCCTCCAATTCATTGAGTTGTAGAGCTCTTTGGGCCCCGGCTTGAATGAGATCAAAGTTGACATGTTTGATGGCCCAATATGCCCTATGTTCAAGCTCTACAGGCAAGTGGCATGCTTTTCCAAAAATGAGGCGATAAGGTGACATGCCAATGGGAGTCTTAAATGCAGTTCTGTAGGCCCAGAGTGCATCATCTAGTCTCTCGGACCAGTCTTTTCTATCTGGCCGAACTGTCTTATGCAGAATGGTTTTTATCTCCCTATTTGACACTTCTACCTGGCCACTGGTTTGGGGATGGTAGGGTGTAGCGAGCTTGTGAGTGATGCCATATTTGCGAAGTAGAGCTCGGAATTGAAAATGAATAAAGTGAGAGCCCCCATCACTAATGATAGCTCTAGGACAACCAAATCTAGAAAAGATGTGTTTCTTCACAAACTTCATCACAACTTTGTGATCATTTGTCCTAGTAGCAACAGCTTCAATCCATTTTGAAACATAGTCCACTGCCACCAAAATGTATTCATTGCCAAATGAAGGTGGAAATGGTCCCATAAAGTCTATTCCCCAAACATCAAAAATTTCTACTACCAGAATGGGACTGAGTGGCATCATATCTCTTTTTGAATTGTTTCCCACGGCTTGGCACCTTAAACATGTTTTGGAAAATTCATAAGTATCTTTAAATAATGTGGGCCAATAGAATCCGCTCTGCAACACTTTCGCCGATGTTTTCTTTCCTGAAAAGTGTCCCCCACAAGCAAGATTATGACAGAAGTTCAAAATAGATTGTTGCTCCTCCTCGGGGACACATCTTCTTATTATTTGATCTGGGCCCATATGAAATAGCTCCGGGTCATCCCAAAAATAGTGCCTTACCTTGGAAAAGAATCGATCCTTCTCCTGTCTAGACCACCCTTCGGGAATCTGGCCTACTGCCAGGTAGTTGACTATATGAGCGAACCAAGGGGTTGTCGTGTGAGAGATGGAAAGAATTTGCTCATCAGGGAAGGAATCAGACATAGGGGCACTTTCAAGAATTACAATCCTTGACAAGTGATCAGCTACAACATTTTCCAACCCCTTCTTATCTCTTATTTCCAAATCAAACTCTTGTAGTAATAAAATCCACCGTATGAGACGGGGTTTGGCTTCCTTCTTAGACATCAAAAATTTTAATGCTGAGTGATCAGAATAAACAATGACTTTCGCCCCTAACAGATATGATCGAAACTTTTCGAGGGCAAACACAACAGCTAGCAATTCTTTTTCCGTGGTGGTGTAGTTCATTTGGGCATCAGCGAGGGTGCGGCTCGCATAATATATCACCACAGGCTTCTTCTCAACTCTTTGACCTAGGACAGCTCCTACAGCATAGTCTGAGGCGTCACACATGATCTCAAAAGGGAGCGACCAATCAGGAGATTGGAGAATAGGAGCTTGTGTGAGGGATGCTTTCAAAGAGTTGAACGCCTTTAGACAGGACTCATCAAGATGAAAGGGAGTGTCCTTGGCAAGTAGTTGTGTGAGTGGTCGAGCAATGGTGGAGAAGTTTTGAATGAATCTGCGGTAGAATCCTGCATGGCCAAGAAAGGAACGGATCTGTTTGACCGATGAAGGGGGAGGAAGATTAGAAATCAAATCTACCTTTGCTTTGTCAACTTCTATTCCCCTCTCTGAAACTACATGGCCTAAAACGATCCCTTCTCTTACCATGAAGTGGCTCTTCTCCCAGCTCAACACTAGATTTGACTCAATCCATCTTTTCAATACCCGAGTCAAATTTCCCAAACAATCATCAAATGAATCACCAAACACTGAAAAGTCATCCATAAAAACTTCCAAGCATTCTCCCACCATTTCAGAGAAAATGGACATCATACACCGCTGGAATGTGGCAGGAGCATTACACAGCCCAAATGGCATTCTTCTAAAAGCAAATGTGCCATATGGGCATGTGAACGTTGTCTTTTCTTGATCTTCCGGGTAAATAGCAACCTGGTTGTACCCGGAATAGCCATCCAAAAAGCAATAATACTTCTGCCCTGCCAGTCTCTCCAAAATCTGATCTATGAATGGTAGTGGAAAATGATCTTTCTTTGTAACTGAATTTAATTTTCTATAATCAATGCAAATTCTCCACCCTGTTGGTAATCGTATAGGAACTTCTTCTCCTTTCTCATTTGTTACAACTGTTAGCCCTGACTTCTTGGGAACAACTTGAGTTGGGCTCACCCACTTGCTATCAGAAATGGGATATATGATCCCGGCATCCAACCATTTGACCACTTCTTTCTTCACCACCTCTTTCATACTTGAATTCAGTCGACGCTGCATCTCTCTGCTCGGCTTGGCATTGTCCTCTAAGTAAATGTAATGCATACACACATCCGGACTGATACCCTTCAAATCGGCCACAGACCAACCTATCGCCCTCTTGTGCTCCTGAAGGATATTTAGGAGTTGGGATTCCTGAGTAGCAGTGAGGTTGGAAGCAATGATTACGGGTAAAGTTTGGTTAGGACCTAGATAAACATACTTCAAAGGATCTGGTAGAGCCTTCAATTCTAGACTGGGCGACTGATCCAAAGATGGAAGAATAGGTTCAACTTGAAGTGGAGGGAGTGGCTCTACTCTAGAGTGGGGTGCACTAGAAAGTGGAGAATCCTGGAGCATGCTACCCTCTTCTAGACATTCCTCATTAACTTCTAGACTTTCTTCAATTAGTTCTTCAAAAACATCAATGACATTACATTCCTCCTCATGGTCTGGATATTGAGATGCTTTGAATACATTCAGAGAAGCCTTCTCTCCTCCAAAGGAAATATCCATCATCCCCGTGGCACAATTTATATTGGCCTTGGCCGTAGCAAGAAACGGACGTCCCAAAATAATAGGTGTGTGCTTTAATTCCTGGGACGAGGCCATATCCAGAATAAGAAAGTCCACCGGGAAATAACATTCATGCACCTTCACAATCACATCTTCCAATAGTCCCCTTGGAGTTTTTACAGATCGATCTGCTAGTTGAAGGATTATAGATGTAGGTTTCAACTCCCCTAGATCAAATTGCTCATATATAAAGGTGGGTAACAAGTTCACACTGGCTCCAAGGTCCAGCAATGCTCTATCAAATGTAATTCCACCTATGTCACAAGAGATCAATGGAGCTCCGGGGTCCTTCAATTTTTTAGGCAAATGATTCATAACAACTGCGCTGACATCTTCAGACAAGCGGACCTTTTGTCTTACTGCCTTTGGTTCCCTTTTTGGTGTACATAGCTCTTTCAAAAATTTTGCATACGTTGGCACATGTTTGATTGCATCCAATAGTGGAATATTGATGTTCACCTGTTTAAACAATTCCACTAGTTCTTCTTGTTGGACCGGCTTTCTCTTTTGAGCTTTTGGCTTCAATGCATCAGGGAATGGGACCTTAGGAACATACTCTCGGGGTCCTTCATCAACCTTTGATTTTCCTTTGTCCAGCTTGTTTTCTCCCCCCTCTTGTATCTTCTTTTCTTGCATAATTACCGGCTCTTCATCTTCACTATCACTTTCCTTATAGGCATCTTGGCCCGAACTACTTCCGACATCCTTAGCCTGATGAGGATCATTAAGAATTTTCCCGCTCCTAAGGCTAGAGATGGCTTTGGCATTCTCGAACTTAGGACCTATAGGAGGGGGCAGCTGAGGTTGGTTGGGCTGATTGGGTTGAGGAAGAATGGGAGCTCTTGGAGGGAAGCCTGGAGGTTGTTGATTGCGGGGGTTGGCCACCGGTTGGCTAGGGAGCTGGCCTACCTCTCTTCTTATGTTGTTGGCAGCAAGTTGCCCTATCTGGTTCTCCAACTTGGAAATGGATTGTGCTTGGGTAAGGATGAGTTGTTGGAGTTGTTCAAACTTTTCATCAAAAGTGGGCTGAGTAGGAGGTGGTTGATAATGTGGTTGATGTGAACGGTGTGTAGGAAATTGCTGAAATTGGCCCTGAGCAAATTGAGCTTGAGGATATGGGGCCTGAGCTTGATGGAAAGGTGATTGTTGATGGAAAGGAGGCTGATAAGAGAGATTTTGGTTTAACTGACTTGGCATGGAAAATGATTGTTTCGAATTTGGATGGTGTGAGGGATGAGATTGGGTGGATGGGCCTTGGTTAGACTTCCAAGAAAAATTTGGATGATTTCTCCAGCCCGGATTGTAAGTGTTTGAATAAGGATCATATGTGGGCTTGGAGACACCTTGAGCAGCAAAGATTTGTTCTTGGATAAATGGGGGGAGTTGGGCTGCTGTGGGACACCCAATCACGGAATGGCTAGGGCTCGAACACAAAGCACAGATTTCTTCTTGACTTGGGGTTTAGATTTGTTGAGGTTGAGGGGCAGAAGGGAGAGAGGGTTCCTGTCTAGACATGAACAACAACTGGTCTAGCTTTTGGGCAACCATATCGACCTTCTCTATCTTTTGCGCCAACAAATCCATTTTATTCAACTTTTGGGTTATGGCATTAATATCTATCTTGTTCTCACACTCACCTTGGCTCTTAACTTCATAAAGTCCACCCCTCTTAGAAGGCCCAATCATTCTTTCATATGATGAAAGCGAGGTATGGCTTATGGAATTTTCACTAAGCATTTCGAATAAATCATAAGCCTCATCCTCGCTCTTACTCATGAATGCTCCCCCACATGATGCATCCACCATCTGTCTATAATTCTCCGCCAAACCCTCATAGAATGCCTGTACAATTTGCCATCTTGATAACCCATGGTGGGGGCATTTCCTCAATAAATCTTTTAGTCTATCCCATGCTTCATGGATATGTTCCCCTGGGTTTTGTATGAATCCAGTAATTGCTCTTCTCATGGTATTGGTTCGCCCTATGGGATAGAACTTCTTCAAAAATTCTTTTTGCATTTCCACCCATGTATCAATGATTCTACCCAAGGCTCCTAACCAATATTTGGCTTTATCCTTGAGAGAGAATGGGAAGAGAGTTAGCCTAAGAGCATCATCAGAGAAATTTTGGATTTTAACAGTTGAGCAGATCTGAAGGAACTCATCAAGATGTTTGTAAGGGTCTTCATTAGGATTTCCATAGAAAGACGGTAACATTTGGATGGTACTAGACTTGATTTCATAATGAACCGCCTGGTTCTGAGGTGCTTGGACATAGAAGGATGGTTGGTATTGATTGGGCAAGAAATAATCCTTCATTTGCTTTGGAGGATTGGGATTTTCGGCCATTAGATTTTGGTGGTGAGGTCCTTGATTTTCGGCCATGAGATCTTGTTGGAGATCGTTCCCTAGATACAAGACTCTCTCAATTTCTTGATTGGGTCCTAGTAGGTTTGGATGTTGAGATCTTCTACCTTGCATTAACTAGGACGAAGAGAGAAATGAAAGAATTTTTTTTTTATTTTTGTTTGTTTATTATTTATTTTTTTTGACACAAAATAGGATGAGGAAAGAGAAGAGGAGAACAAAAAAAAAATTTTGATTTTTTTTTTGTTTTAATTTTTTATGCAATCACAAACAAGTTATCACACAAATTTCCTAATGACCTAGATGTGACCTAGACTTATAAATTGGGTTTCACAAAATGATTAAAGTGAAACTTAAGTTCACCCTCGATGTTTCCACCGGCCAGGTAAGGGGTGGAGAAGTGGGAGGTTCCCCCTACTTTCGTAGGGACCTAATTATGCCAAACCACTATCCCGCTTAAGGCGTTTGCCGTCCGACCGTCTTGCCTTAGGCACCGGTTTTCACATGAGGGTAAGCCCAAATAACACAAGAACCACAGTGTGAACCTAGGGCCAATGTCTACTGAATTTTATTTAAGGTCTAGGTGATGCAAAGATGCAAGGGGATTATGGTTTGTGGGCTAAGGAAGGGTGATGAAATCCCCACCTTATCTTGTTTATGGGTGTTGCCCTTAGAATATTTTAAAAATGATATGCAACAAACCAAGTTCAAACAAGGGGTTCTATGCAAGCATGGAAATGCATGAGCATGCTTTTGAAAAAAATTAGAGTACTCACCTTGCCTCCCGCAATCTTCAATAATGCAATTAACAATAATTAAACAACAAGGAAAAACAAAGTCTATCCTAAATGATGCATGACCTAAAACATGGAAGTGTGGGTTCTACTCTTGCAATGGACATTTTTATTGAAGTTCAAGTGATACTTTTTTTTTGTTTTTATTTAATGAACCTATCTAACCACAAGATATGAAATGTAGAGAAATAAAATTGAAATGAAAGAGGAAAAGTTTGGATACTTACTTGAAAAGCGTTCCCTCGTTCCCTTTTTTTTTTGAAATGAATGACTAAATCACAAAGATGAAAGAAAGAAAGGCAAACTTACCTCTAATTTTTTTTTGAGTTTTCAAGTTGCTTTTTCTCCCTTTTTTTTTCACCTGCAAAAAAAAAAAAAAGAGAACTTTATTAGTACACTATAAACACAAGGAAAACAAAGTTATTAAGTCAAAAATCATCATTCTTTCCCGGCAACGGCGCCAAAAATTGATAACGCGAAAGTTCGTCGTTTAAAACACGCGTATCAATCTTAAAAATTCCAACTCGCACTAGATAAAAGAGAGACGTAATATGGTGGCGAGAAGGGTCGAATCCACAGGGAAGAAGAGATTTTTAGAGTTAAAAACCTTAGAGTCCTTTGAAAAACACTTGTGATTTGGATTTGCTTAAAGAAAATAGTGAAATGATGAACAAACCAAACACTTAATTGAAAACACCATGACTATGCGCTTATGCTATAGAAAATACTTGTATGAAGTGGAAAGAAGATATAGAAGAAAGAGATAGAGAGGGAAGAAGAGCAAGAACTAGATCAAGAGAGCAACTCCTTTCATTAACTTAAAAGAAAGAGTACATGAGATGTGAAACAAGTTTATACTAATGACACAATGAGATTACAATGAAGTGAAATATCACAAAAATAATAACACAAGAAAAGCCTGGAGTTTAGAGATGGTAGCAGCAATGGTGATGATAGCGCCGTCCTCTCTTGGCCTTGGATCACGAACAACCTTGTGGAAGATGTCGTCTACGCCGGGAGGAAGTCGCCTTCGTCGTTGAAGCAATCTTTGGAGGGTGAATAACTTTGAACCCAAGAGGAATTAGGGGATGCCCAAGAAGAAGAAGTTGAAGAGGGGGAAGAGAGGAAAACCTTTAATGAAGAACTTCGGGAGAAAAGAAGAGAAGAAGAGCTTCAAAATGGAGACATAACAAAAATTAACACCTCGGATGAACAGTGAAATCACAGGATAGCACCTTGAAAAATGGATTATAACTTAAAAACAGTAGAGAATTAGAAGATGGTGTAAACTAAGAAGTTGTAGAACACATAAAAACCAAGAACTTTCATGAAGACAGTAAGAGCAAAAAAGGACTAGAAGAGGGAGAAATAAGGGGAAGAACAGAGAGAAAACTGTTTCACAGATGAACAGGACAGCACAGTGAAGAATACGAAATAGCTTGAAAACCAGAAGGATTTAGAAGTTGAGCAAGAAGAAGAAATTGTAGAGGACGTAAAAATGAAGAACTTTTATGAAGAACACAAAATGAGAAAACAAACTTACATGAGAGAAATCGAAGGCCTAAGGTTGAGAGAGAAAGAGGGAGAGTGAAAGATTGCCAAAAAAAGAGAGTCTTTTCCTCCTCCTTACCATGGGCTATTTATAGGGAAAGTTTGGTAGATAGAGGGTGGAGATTATATCAAAAGGAGATGAATGGCTGAGATTCAAATGGAATATGATACATGGGGAAGAGTAAAAGTAGGTGGGCACCCCCTTTCTTGGACTTTAGGCACCCCATTTCCCAAGGCTCATCATGTCTCTCCTTTAATTCAAACTTTGAATGTCCTTTTCCTTCTTTCCAAACTTAAAGTTTGGATTCCTCCTTTTCAAACTTTGAATTCGAAATTTTGAACTTTCCTTTCCCTCCAACCAAAATAATTTGAATTCTTTATTTGACTTGGTCAAAATGGTGATGACCCTTTTGCCCCCGGCTTCTTTTGTAATTACCTTCGGTGTCCTACACACACATAATTGCACTTTAGTCCATAAAAATTACCACAATGTGCACATCAATCTCAAATGCTCATGATTATGTAATGGAGAATTAATGCTCATGGTCCTTAACTTTAATTTATTATTAAATAAGACAATCGAATTAATCAATTTACATGAAAGTTCTAATTTAAATGCGGAGTTGAGGTTAACTATGAAATATGCATAATTACCTAATTATATGCACATAAAATGGTGTACATGCAATGAATTGTCATAAGAAATGGACACTTATCAGCGCCGAAGGTTCCCGCGCCGACAACTAGGCCGATGGGCGCGCCGAGAAGCATCTGACGCTCGCGCCGACAAGCTCGAAGATGCCCGCGTCGACATCTGTTACGCCGGGAGGGTCACGCCGAGAAGCTTACGGCCCTCGTGCGAAGGGTTCCAAATTGATGACAATGAAGCTAGAAAATATAGAGATGAAAACATGAAAATGAAAGATGGATATGCAGAATGTTACTACAGCAACATGATCAAGCTGAAGGACAATGTCAAGGATAAAACTGAGGAATATACCCTCGAATGATGAAAGACACCTGCAGACCCCGTGTCGCTTATTCTGCGCTTACGCTGCCCGCAGTTGGGGGGCATTTGTTGACACCTTAAAAATGAACAGGGGTGGAAGCATAACTGAAAAGAAGATCAGACCAACAGTGGAAGACCACTGATGAAGCTCGACAGCCGTTTACCCGGTTGAAGTCTCCGCCAGCCGAGCTGATGTCCGGTGCCATCGTCAGTCAAACGGCAGCACTGATAAAGCAGCAGTCATTCGACTGATAAGACCTCCAAGCACACTCTGATGAGAAGCCGGAGCCAACAAATGAAGATTGCGAAGGCTTTTGCAAAGTCAGGACAAATGAAGAATCCTCTCCACAGATTACACACCCGGCCGAAGTCTGTCAGACTGAAGCTGATGTCCGGTCTTGTCACCGTTCGGATGACAATGCCGATGAAACATACCCGGTTTTGTCGTCATTCAGACGGCAATACTGATTAAACCCCAGTTTGTTCACTGATTGAGCCTCAAGATGATCTCAACAAAGCTGTGTCACTACTAAAGGGGGCCTTATTCGGTTCTGATGAAGATTAATTCAAAAAAAATATATAAAGAGAAGCCTAAGGCACGTATGAGGCCTAAGGCACTAGATGGGCCGGCCATTTGGGCTTCTGATAATGGCGCCGGGAACCTCCACAGGGGGCTACTTGTCGCGCCGGGAGATGTCTCGAATGGAACAAGCCGCACCGACTGCCCTCCACCGAGAAGACAGAGGGATGAGAGCTATAAAAGCAAACCCTCTTTGAAATGGGGAGGGGATCGGAAGCCAGGTGATCGATCGAAAAGAAAGAAAAGAGAAGAAACCAGAGAGAGAGAGAGAGCCTCCTCCGCCAAAAAGAAAGAAAGAGAGAAGAGACCGATCCCAAGGGAAGAAGCTCCAGGTGGGCATCCGGGGAGGGAGAGGAGTCAATGCTCCGCCCTCCCCCTTGTTTTCTTTTCTTCTATTTCATGTAATCGTTTCAAGTCTTATCTTGATTCATGCAATGTAGCCGAGACATCTCGGCATCTGTTTGCCCCCCTTTCCCTCACTCTCTCCCTGTAATCGGTTTGAGTATTGGAATGGTGTATCGTTTGGGTTTTCTCACCATGTGTCTTCCCTGATGGACATCATCAAACGAATGGATATATATGCATGATGGGCTATAGCTTAAGCCTGATTTTTGCTTCCTCTGAAGCCCTATTGCCATTCCCCGTGTTATCTGTAAACCAGTAGCATGATGATCCGATTTGTCTGTTTCTTTTCTCTGCTTCGTAGCACCATTAGTGCTCACCTCAGAGCCCGGGACAGACTATCCCTTGGCTGCTGGGATGAAGCCGTGCTGTGCAATGATCGAAGCTTGAGAAACTCTGGGGTTCTAAACGTACGTGCTTCCTCCGTTGATGTCATCGAAGCCGCCTCTGGGGCCAGAGACAGCCATCTCTTGGCTCCCAGGGCGACGAATGACCATATCAAACATGTCCCCAAGCTCTGCATGACAATGGCGATGGACAAGGGCATTCAGACTCCGGCTTCCAGATGCCTCTCGAACCCTAATACTCCTCTGAATTCTAGACCTAATCCAACTCAGAGTGGATGCCTTGAGCAGTCTAGAGCCCATAGAATCCGTCAGTTTCTGCCCAAACCACCATTAAAACCAAAAACAGAGTACTGTAAACCTCTGTTCGTATCCCGGCGCCCTCACAGCTCTCGGCCCCGCAAACAGTAAAGCTGATGAACAGCCCTCGACGCAAGCCTTCTTGCGCCGAGATCCCATCTCCCGGGCGCGCCGGGAGCCACCCGTTTCATTTCTCCTCATCGCGCCGGGGCCTACTCGTCTTGGCGCCGAGAAGCCCTCCTCTTGGCCAATCTGTAAACCCATGCCAGAAACCCCTTGGCCAACCTATAATCCCACGCCGAGAGCCATCTTCTTGCCAATGAAAATCATGCCGAGAGCCCCTCCTTTGTCCACCCCTTTGGCCTCTTCGTCCACTTATCCTGGGGCGTTTTGAGTCATCACATGCACTTCAGGGGCGACAATTAGTGGGAACGACTCCCCTTTTTCACGTGGTTTCCCGAACTCGATCGGCTTTTATAACCCTAAGGACCAAGGAAGCTCTGCCACTGCACAAGCTTCTACGGTCTCAAAAGGAATATCAGGATAGTGCTGCAAGCACATACAGGCATTAGGGGCCCTATACCCCTCTGTTTTTGGCTTTCACCCCGGCACTCCGTGGGTGATCGTCTATCATTCTCTGAAAAAACATCAAGTCCAGGGGAGGTGCTGTCAAAATTCTCCCAGGATGACAGAGATGACATGAAACATATCCCCGGGACCTTATCTATCAATGGTGACAGAGGCTCCCTATACTTCATTGTTTCCCTCCCGAACTTTTCCATGTTCCTGGCCTTCCTTGGGAACCTGTACCGAAGCAGGTTGAAGTCCAGTGAATTGAGCCATTTTGACTCCTCAGGGTCCATTTGCTTCAACCTGATCATCATGAAACCCAAAACAGAGTACCGTAAGCTCTGTTCTGATCCCGGCGCCCTCATAGCTCTCGGCCCCGCGCACAGTAGACGGGATGAACAGCTCTCGGCGCCATCCTTCAGGCGCCGAGACCTGTTTTGGCCTTCTGGCCTTCGCGCCGGGAGCCTTGCAACTTGGTCGCGCAGGGAAGCCAACTACCCTTCGCGCCGGGAACCTGGCACTTTGGCTGCGCCAGGAGGCCCCCTCCCCTTTGGCTTAGCTGCGCCGAGAACCCCCCTTCTAGCACTTCTTCCTCGCGCCGGGAAGCCTGCGCCGAAGAGCTCCCCTTTGGCTTCTCTTTGTTGCGCCGGGAACCCAAGCCCTCTCGTCTTGGCGCCGGGAACCCCCGGCCTTCTTGTTATTGGCGCCGGAAGCCCTGGCCTTCCCATTTTGGGTCGTGCCGAGAGCCTGTGCCATTCAGAGTGTGCCGAGAGCCCAATCTACCACCCAATGAATTCCAACACCCAGAACGAACCCACAAAGGGATATCCGTGGATCACCCGATATGTCCCGGGGATAAAATTGAAGGGGAGTCATAATCCCTATGTTCCACCTAACTGCAACGGATTTACGAATAACCCTTTTGCTCGGGGGGATTCTGCCACTGCATGAATTCCGCTAGCTTTCCAAAGGGAAAATCATACATTGCCCTATAGCCCATATATGTACGGGTTGGGAGGTTCGGCCTCTCTATCTCTCGGCTTTCATCCCGGCACTCCGTGGGTGATAGCCTATTTCCCCCCTGGGCATAATCCAGATAAAGGGGAAATGCTGCTGAACTATCGGTCGATGCTTTAAACCCCCATCATGGTCACGGCTCAGTCTGCCTGTGATCGAAATCCTCCTTCTTCCCTTTCACTCGGTCTTCGAACCGCTGACTTAACGATATCGTCTGCTTCTACAGTTAATGTTGTTATCTTGCCCGCCCGTCTGGCTCTGATATGAAGTTCCATTTGCACACATGAACATATGTTCGCCTTACGAGGCCTCCTATTTTAGCGTTTAATCAAGGGTTGTCCTTCCTTAGAAGGACGTAATTAACGTCATAACGTTCATGGTATGACGGACTTCTAGTCCAGACACGATCACTCACAATCGACTGACCATGTCAGATCGAGCGCACAATAAAATTGTCACTTCGGTGACTGGCACGCCAATGAACCAATAAATAAATAAATCAATAAATGATAAATCAATCCAATAAAAATAAAATAAATAAATATAAATAAAAAATCCCACGTCCACAAGAAGGAATGGGCCAGTTCTAGACCAGCTAGAAGAGCCTCATACTCAGCAATGTTGTTGGTGACTGGAAATGCGAGGTGAAATGCCTCTGGGATGGTAACGCCTTCGGCCGTTAGAAGGACAATGCCAATACCCTTCCCTTGGAAATTCAGAGCTCCATCAAAATATAACGTCCACATTGGCTCATCAGATTGGGTGATGGACATTAGTTCCTCATCTGGAAACTCTGATTGGACAGGATCGAACTTGAGGAGAGGATGATGAGCGAGATACTCGGCTATAGCATAGCCTTTAATCGCCTTTTGCTGAATGTAGGTGATGTCAAATTGAGATAGGAAACTCTGCCATCGTGCTAGCCTATCAGTAAGGACGGATTTCTCCAGAAGGAACTTGATAGGGTTCATGCGAGCAATCAAATGGACTTCATGAGCCAAGAAGTAGTGCTTCAATTTCTGTACTACCCAAACGAGGGTAGCACAAGTTTTTTCCATGGCGATGTACTTCTACTCATAGGGGTTGAGGAGTTTGGACAGGTAGTAGGTTGCCCGTTCCTTACCTTCTTCATCGGCTTGTGCGAGGATGGCTCCCACGGAGTCATCCAAGACTGAGATGTAAAGGATCAGAGGTTTTTCTGGTTTGGGTGGAATGAGAACGGGTGGACTAGCCAGGTATTCCTTTAACCCTTCAAAAGCTTTTTGACACTTAGAATCTCAATGGAATTCTACTCCTGGCTTTGTCAACTCATAGAAAGGTCTACACCTTTGTGAGTGCTGGACACAAACCGACGGATGAATTGCAGCCTCCCAATTAAACCTCGAACTTCCCTCAAATTTTTGGGAGGCGGCAAGTCCCTGATGGCCTTAGCTTTGTTGGGATCTATCTCGATCCCCCTTTTACTCACAATGAAATCTAGTAATTTCCCCGATGATACACCAAACACACACTTCTTCGGGTTCATTTTCAATTGGAACTCCCTTGATCTTTGCAACACCTTAGCCAAAACTTTCGGATGTTCCACCCTGGTTCTTGATTTCACCAATAAATCATCCACATACACCTCCAGATATATATGCATCATGTCATGAAATATGGCCATCATAGCTCTTTGGTAAGTAGCTCCAGCATTCTTTAACCCAAACGGCATGACCACGTAACAATATGTTCCCCATGGTGTAGTGAATGACGTCTTCTCTTGATCCTCTTCTGCCAAACGAATTTGATTATATCCTGAAAATTCATCCATAAATGAGAGGGTCTCATAACCTGCTGTGTTATCGATTAACACATCAATGTGAGGCAAGGGAAAATCATCCTTTGGACACGCGCGGTTAAGGTCCCGGAAGTCGATGCAAATCCTGACTTTTCCATCCTTCTTCATGACCGGGACAATATTCGCCACCCACTGAGGATAAAGGACAACTCTAATGAACCTGGCTTTGTGAAGCTTGTCGACCTCTTCTTTCATTTTTAAAGTCATCTGAGGGTGGAAATGTCTTAACCTTTGTTTTACCGAGGCGGACCCTGGTTTTAGAGTTAAGCGATGTTCAACCAAGGTGGAATCCAGACCCGACATATCCTCGTAGCTCCATGCAAACGTGTCCTTATACTCTTTAAGAACTTCGACCAATGCCTCTTCTTCAGAGGGTGGTAGATTATCACTTATGAGGATGATCCTAGAGTCTTCCTCAGTTCCCAAGTTGACTTCTTTGGTGGACTCTTCTACGGCGGCTGACGGCTCGTCGAATCTCCTTATTCCACTAACATATGCGCCAGCCGCATCCTCATATTCTTCATCCCCTTCTTCAATAGGGTATTCTTCATCGGTGATTTCATAAATCCCATATCCTTCATCAATCACACAATTGCCCACACATTCTATCTCCGGTAGTTGGATGGGATTTTCTAGCAACTGGGGGATGGCAGGAAGGGCCTGACACCTGGTGGCTAAATCCAAAAGGAATCGACGAGGGATCTGCTTACCCTTGGATTTCTTTGTGGATACTACCCTTGACTCATTATTCCTAGGTTGACTGTGTTGTCGTACGGACGAAGAAGAAGCTAAAGAAGATGCCGAAGAATGTACAGGGAATGACCCCTCAGAGGAGGGGTAGAAAAGGTCGCTCATAGGACCTTGGATAGGTGGCCCACAGGGCGGGACGCACTCGTGGGAGATGTAGGAGGTTTCCTCAATAATGATGTGTTGTTGAGGAGTTTAAAAATTGACGTTTTTTTTTTCCTTTTCATTTTTGAAGACAAAACAATGAAAAAAAATCAGAGGAGAGAGAAAAATGGTTATGGATAAGGGGTTGGGAGGCTCATGGAGCAGATCATGATTGAAAACCTGGTGCGGGTTGAGAAACCCGCGCAGGTATGTAAGTAGAGAAGGGGACCTGGGAAGATCGTCAGACAACCGTCTGGCCCAGGAGGAAGACAACAACAAAGGCTGTGACGAGTGAATGGAGAAGACGACGGCTAATGAGCCGTCGATGGCAATGTTGATGACGGATGAAGATCCGCTGGTGACAGGGTCCTTCTGGCGAGGATGAGGATAGTTTGGAACTTTGGCAACAGTAGTGATATTCTCTGGCATTTCGGAGATCAATTGCGGTCCTTCAAGCTGTGGAGGCGAGAACATCCTTTCCAGTGCAACGAAAATATCCCGTATATCAAACCACTTGTCCCATTCGCATTGTGGATCTTTGATCTTACCTCTTTTGGTGACCCTCGGATATTTTTCAGCCAAATACACAGCATGTGATCCCCCATGTGCTTCTTGCGGGTAATCCCCCATCTGAATAATGGGCCCTTTGTTGAAGTGGTTTGATAGGGTCCACGTGAGGGGCTTCCAGTCCGCCTTGAGTGGTCCTTTGAAGCCTAGGCCAAACCTGCGGTTCGGCCTGATCTCCTTTGGTGGTTTCAGCCTACCTTGTAGTTGCGTGCCCAAACCATTGCCCTGCTGATAGCTGATATTCCTCATAATCTCCCAACCTTTGGAATGAAAAGGGAGATATGGCGTTGTTGCCTTGATCGACTTCTTTGGTGCTAGCGGAATGTGAGATGAATCACACACATCCAGCAGCGACAATATGGGCCGACGAGACGGCCAAATAGAGGGCTGAGAGGTGTTGATAGCATCCACCATGTGAAGGACAGTGGACTGACCAGTTTAATAATTCTCCCATTGTAAGGAAACTTTAAGCACTGATGGTTGGTGGAAGGTACAACATCCATGGCTTCAATGTAGGGGTGACCCAGTATGGCCTTGAATGTGGGGTCCATGTCGAGGACATGGAATTCTGTGGAGACTGACACAGGGCCTAGCTTTACCTTCAGGATAATCATCCCTTGTGGCGGCCTTTTGCTATTGTCATAAGCTGTGACTGTGATCGAGGAAGGTCTTATCTGTTCCTCGTCGACCCCACACGATTGAAGGGTGCTCATGGAGATCACATTTATGGACGCACCCGTGTCTACAAGGCACGGGTTTATGGAGACTCCATTGATTTTTATTGAAATGCACAACGCATATTTCTGAGCTTCCTTGGGAGGGAGCTCGTAGTTGTGAAACATGATGGCCGGTTGTGTGTCTGTATGTGTCAGGACGGCTGAAATCTTCTCTACAGGGAGGTCTTCATTCACCATGACCTTTTGAAGATATTTCATTAAGGCCGCCTGATGGGACGTGGACCTTTGAAGCAGCTCGAGGATGGAGATCCGAGCGGGCGTCTTATCTAGGTGTTTTAACAAATCATATTGTGTTCCAGGGACGGACTTTTCTGGCTGCTCTCTGTCCTTTTCTGGCTGAGATTGCTCGGGGTCCTGACTATTCTGAGGGAAAACCCTATGGAAAATCCTTCCACTCCGAGCACCATTGCCTGCGGTTTTTGCACCTCGACGGGATTAGGTGTGGGTTTAAGCAAAGGTTTGAGGGGGAGTGGTAGAGGGATGGTTGATGAAGCCGAAGTAGCAATGGGAGCAGGAATTCTGATGAGGGGTTTGTTCGGTGGAGGCATGGTGGAGGTAGAGGGGATATCATACGGGCTATGAAGGATAAGGGGTTTGGAAGGTGGAGGTGGAGGCAAAGTGAAAGTGGATAAGGCTTGAGGTGGGTAATGGTTTTGAGGTGGATGGTGGGTGATGAGTGGTTTTGAAGGCATTGGTGGAGGTATTGTGGAGACGGGTGGGGTCACGTATGGTTGACGGATGATAAGAGGTCTGGAAGGCATAGGGGTAGATGCAGTAGAGGTGGATGGTAAAATGGGAGAGTGAGAGAAGATGAGAGGGTGTGAGGGCATAGTGGAGGGTGTTGGCTGATAGGTCATTGGTGAGTTAATGGGGGGGGGTGCCAATGAGAGGACGTGATGGTAGTGAGAATGGCGAAGGCGGTACTATAGGTTGTAATGTGGGTTGATGAGAGAGAGGTGCTACCCGGGCAAGGCGAGGGGGTTGCATGACGATAGGGTTGGCGGTAGCAAGAATAGAGGTACTTTCTGGGTTCCACACTTGCTCTCTCCCGACTTCCGGGAAGGAGGAGATGGGGTTGACTTGGTGATAGGGCTGTTGGTGTTCCGGTAATGGATTCTGGATTATGTCCATGTTGGGCTGTTGTTGTTGTGCCTGCTGAGGCTGTTGTTGTTGTTGTGGTTGTTGTTGTGGCTACTGTTGAAGTTGTTGTTGTTGCTGGAACTGTGGCCTAGGAGGAGGTCTCCTGGCTTTGAGAGTGGCGACGTATCACCTCATTTCATCCCAGTCAATTCCGCCTTCATCATTCGTATCATAGATGTAATCTTTAAACTGAAAGTAATTCTCTACTGTGTATCCTGGCTGCTTGTGATAAACGCAATATCTGGAGGTATCAACATTCGGGGGCCACGCGAGCCTTTCCCTGGGTAGGATGAGTGTGTTTGAGGCCATGAGGGCGCTGAAAATATCTGCCAAAGTTTCTGGCAATGGTGGGTAATAGGCTCTCTTGGGGCCAATCGGTCTCCTTTGTTACTGTGGGGGGCCATAATTCCTTAGGGGTGGAACTTGGTGGTACTGAAGTGGCGGTTGTTGTTGCTGGGGTCGGGGTTGTTGCTGGGGTTGAAGTGGTTCAGGCATATTGTTCTGGGGTGGATTGTTTTGGGGTGGAGGACGAGAGGGGAAAGGACCTTGTTGGAGGGGAATTCGGGGCATTTGTGGAGGCCTTGGGTTGAGTGCATAGTTGGCGTTGTTGACTGCACTCACTTGCTCATTTGTTACAACCCCTTCTGTCGCTCCACCAGTGCCTGTCTTTCTGACCACCTTAGGCTTCGACGGCTCAAACATGTGCATAATGGGGGAGTCTTTTAACTGGGTCTGGATATACCGGGCCCTTTCATAGAGCTCTTCCATCGTGGTAAGCTTGTTCATGGCCAGGATGTGCCTGAACTGTGGGGTTGCATTGGACACAATCATCTTTACTTGTTCAGGCTCCGAGAGGGTATCTCTTATTCTTTCTACCAGGGACCTCCATCTGTCGGCATAGCGGACAAAATCTTCGTCGGGCTTCATTTTCTCGGCCACTAGGTCGGTAATGGAAAGAGAGGGACCGACCCTATCCCGATACTTTTGCAAGAATCTTCTTTGCACCGTATCAAAGTTCTCAGCCTCGCCGGGCTCCAAAGAATAGAACCACTCTAGCGCAGGACCATCCAATGATCTCCGAAAGAGGTATGCCAGAGATCTCTGGTCATTTTGCCAATAGGAGGATTCATACATGAAGTCCTTGAGGTGAATAAAGGGGTTGCCAGTGCCATTGTACCTGTGGTACGTAGGCATTTCGGAGGGAGGAAGATGGATCACCGGAAGGATTGGCAAAGCAACCTCCGGGGTGGATTTCATGTCCACCATTTTCTTCAAATTCTGAAACTGTTCGTCCATTCTATTGAACCTGTTGAGGAGCGATTGGGCAAGCTCCTCGGGAGGTGAAGGTGGCACGTGCCACTGGGGAGGAAAATGTCTCCCGGAGACTTGAGGGGGAAACCCCGAATGAGAGGGAGCTGCCGGACCGCCGGCAGTTGGCCCCGACTAGAGCGATATGTGGGGAACAGCAGAGGTTTAAGATTGTGAAGGGAATTGGAACGAGGGTGGTTGTTGGCTCGCCTACCCTTGAAGCGAGGGAGACTGGATGGCTTTTGCCAGTGAAGGAGATGGGATGGCCTGCACCGACTCTTGGAGGGGTGCGATGGCTGGAGTTGACTCTTGGGGGGCGGGAGAAACAGATTTCCCTTTCAGAATGGCCTGGAAGGCCCGGAGCTGCTCAGAGGTAAGCTCCGTGTTGGCGAGGACACCTAGCAAAGAGGAGATGTCCTGTGGTGGGGATGTGTCCCCTGCGGTAACCTGCACCTTACATGAGGGCTCATAAGAAGGACCTGTGTCCATAGCATGGACTCGCGGCTCGACTGACTGACCACGACCAGGGTGGTTCTCCTCAAAAGACTCGTGAGCCATGCTCAAAGTTTTTCTGGAACGCAAAAACATACACCAACACACAGATATCAAAGATTATCAAACAAGTGAATGCCTTTACGCCCTTTTTTTGTTTTGATTTTGATAATTTTTTTATATTTTTAACCAGATCGGAAGTTCACAGAAAAATAGGGACCCTAGTTAGTTTTTGTTTCACCACCGTGTCAACTAGGGTCTCTCGTCTCACCACGAATGGGTCGACTAACTCTGGGGAACTTCGATGGCACAACCAGCCCAGTGAACGAGGAGGGAATCCTTCGCTGTCGGGGACTTACGGAGGTCCCGGTGGAGGAGATTCTAGTCCGTCGAGAGGAATTCCCGAACAGAGAGTCCTTCCTTCACCGAGAGAGGGTGATCCTTAGAAAAAATGAAAAAAAACTAGAAAAGGGGTGGATGCATGCGATGAAGTGTTGAACATATATACAGAATATAAGAAAACAACAGAGATAACAAAGATATAATCAACACCCAATGAATCACAAGGGACTAGGGGCGAAGTGCACGAGGTGTACGAGGGATAAGAACTGAAAGTGCTACTGTGAGCACAACAGGAGCGCACGAGGGTGCAAAGGTGGAGGAGCACACGGCGGTGCCGAACTTGCAAGGGTAATAGAGGGTAAGCGACAGAAGTCCCACCGTGATCGTCAATCTGTGAGCGACGTCACATGGAATTTTCCGTATGAGGTGAAGAAGCGGAGCGTGGGGGCTCGTTTTGCTGCAACACAGAAAGAAGAGAGAGAGAGAAGAGAGACCACCACGGGAGATTGCTCCAGCGGGGCGTGCGGAACAGATGCAATATAATAAGATATGGGGATTAAACGGCCATAGCGGGAAATGACTCTCCGTGACCTCGGGGGATGGGAAAAGTGCAGAATTTAAGTGACAGTGATTTAAACGGCCATTGCGGGAAGTGACTCGCCGCGGCCTTGAGAATATGAGCAGATATGAGAAGAGTACAGAATACAAGCAACATGAATTTAAACGGCCATTACAGGAAGTGACTCGCCGCGGCCTCGAGAATATGAGCAGATATAACCACAGCACAGAATATCAATGACAGAAATTTAAACGGCCATTGCGGGAAATGACTCGTCGCGGCCTCGAGAATATAACAGATATAAGGAACAGATAATAAGAGACAGAAATTTAAACGGCCATTGCGATAAATGACTCGCCGCGGCCTCGAGAATATAACAGATATTAGAAACAGATATAAGAACAATGCAGGATATAAGTGACATGAATTTAAACGGACATTGCGGGAAATGACTCTCCGCGGCCTCGAGAATATGATGTGATCGCCAGGGGCCGGAGACCCCAAAATAAAGAAAGTGATCACGCCTACCTCAAAAGCGGGAGATGGCGGGTTGCTTCTTCCTCTCCCTTCGGCCGGCCGATGGAGAGGGCTTTCCTTGGTTACCCTTGCAAAAGAGAAACAAACACAAAACAAGTGGATCAGAAAAGATGGCAGTGTAGTATTAGTCCCTTAATGAAGAATAATGAAATCGTGGCAAGACACACACCTGGTTGGTGTTATTTTTAAACCCCTCTCGGACACGAGTAGGAGGAAAATGCTATGATGAATGAGGGATCGTGCAAACATATATAAAAAAGACTCCCTTATGAAGGGAGATGGAGAATGCGAGATGATGAATGTAAAAGAACTACGGAGAAAAGGGGAGAGAATTGGCTTATTGAATGTGCCGATGGCGGGATCCGGCGGAGCGTCGGCAGCGTAGGGACGATGTGGAAGCACAATGAATGAAGGCGGCCTTCCTTTCACGAGCGCGGGCACCCGAGAAGCTGGCAGAACCTCCTCCTACAAAAGACCCACGGGTTAGAAATGGGATCCGGCAGAGTCTCTCCTTCCTCTGTCGGATCTGAAGCCCCTTCCCTTCGAGGGAGGGGGTCTCTATTTATAGAGGGGAGGTGTATAGAGGCGTCCAGGGACCTGGACGCCTCATGATGGGGGCGTCCAGGACCCTGGACGCCTCCAACAATAAATTAAATATTTTTTATTTTTTTATTTTTAATATTTTTATGAAGGCGTCCAGGAGACTGAACGCCTCCATTTCCGCCCACCGAAACCCCGCCAAAAGCCGTAGACGGTAAGTAAAGCGCGTGGTTTTGGTGGGTACCCGTGACTCACGAATGGGCGCGTCTAGCTGGCAAGACGTCCCTATATTTTGTATTTTTGCACAACGTCAACTCGGACGGCCGATCGGGTTTGTCCGGATGTCGGAAGATGAAGGCGTCTAGGCACCTGGACGCCTCAAATGGAGGCATCCAGGGCCCTCGATGCCTTCACAACTATTTTTTATTTATTATTTTTTTATTTTTTTAATTTATGGAGGCGTCCAAGCACCTGGACGCCTCCAAGAAAATCTGCCGAATCCTTCCGAAAGGCTGTCGGCAGCCATCCGCCAGACATCTCCTGATTTCGGAATCTTTCGGTACGTCCGATTGGTGGCGATGCCATCCGTATGCTGCATGATTTCCGCAACGAGGCGGTTTTCGGATGCCGAAGAAGTGTTACGCTACCCATTCAAAAGGCGAAAGAAGACTCAAGAAATGGAAGT
This sequence comes from Amorphophallus konjac, assembly GCA_022559845.1. Classification (NCBI taxonomy): domain Eukaryota; kingdom Viridiplantae; phylum Streptophyta; class Magnoliopsida; order Alismatales; family Araceae; genus Amorphophallus; species Amorphophallus konjac. The sequence goes on along the minus strand of CM040127.1, from coordinate 189,681,295 downwards.
ACTCAAGCGATTCAAAGTGCGAAAGCCACTGCGGGGCGTCATATAGTAATATGAGATTTTCTCAGGGTGATGTCAGGAATAGCGTGTCTACAGCTGGGTGACTTTAGGATTAAACAAATCCATGGAGAATGGCCCTTCTCGAAGTGGAAAACAAAGTCAACATTTGTTGGCTCGGGGCTGGCGGTCGACCGGAAGCTTCTATCGGTCGGCCGCTACTGAGAATCGCTGTAGAAATTTAGTCCCTAGAATTTCTGGTCTACCGCTACTGGACTGGCGGTCGACCGCCACTGAGACTCGTGCAGACTGTGAGCTGCTGGCTGGGGCGGTCGACCGCCCTTGGGTTGGCGGTCGACCGCCAGCTGGGCAGACCCCGGGTTATGCCGGGTCAGTCCGTTAACCCCTTTAGCTCCGTCGCTTGAGTGCTTTAGCAGCCCATTCTCAACTTTGGCATCAACCTTGACTGTCTTGAATATTTCTATTGATTATATCGCTCCTATGATCAAAATTTTGTTTCGGGGGCAGAACGGAGGTTTGCCCCGTCGATGCCCGCGACCGGACCGCGCAGGTCGATCCGCGTGCGAGGGCACAATCCTTGAGCTTTCACTTTTGCCATCTCCACTCCATTCCTTGGCATATCTGTCATGAAATAACATCATGTAGTTTAGTCATATAAGAGTTGTAAACCATCAATGACTTATAGTGTTTAGCCATTATCAAAACCAAGAATATCAAATAACTCAAATGACCACAGGATGATGTCGAATGACCCAAGTGACCACAAGATGACTCAAATGACCACAGGGGCACAATAGTATTGACACAACACGTCGAGCGGCATTAGGGATAGTAGTAGTGGCGGCGAGAGACCAAGGGGAGGCACTGGCCTAAGCAGAGGCTTGGGTTTGTGGAGGTTACGGAGAGGGGGTAGGAGATGGCGAAGGTGACGGGGTAGATGAAGGAGTGGGTGCAACACTAGACGAGGGATCACAGGGGTGCCCCTGGCCTTGAAATGGAGACGACTGCTTAGGCGGCGCTTCTTGTTGCTACTGCTTGCTATAGAGATATAGAATGACCTCATGAATAGTGGCCCAATCAATCCTCTTCTTAGCTTCCAAGCCATAGATATAATCCCGGAACTTGGAGCAATCCTCAACCAAATGCCCCTGCTGGCGGTGATAATCACAGAACTGAAGCATATTCTCGACTGCGGGTCGGTAATGCGCAACTGGAGGGAGCAGCAGCGCATGAGTGGCCATTAAAGCTCGAAAGATGTCGGTGAAACACTCTGGCAATAGAGGATAGTGAAGAGCCCGCTTCGGGCAAGGTGGATGCCGAGGGATATGGGAAGGTAATGAAGATGGTTGTGGGGGTTGCATAGGCAAGGACGCGTGGCGACTAGTGGAGGGACTCAGTGGAGGCGTATGTGGAGCGGAGTGGGTAGGTATGTAGTGGACGACATCCACCTACTCGGGGTATGATGTTCCCTTGACAGGAAGAGATGAATGTGGATATGCGGAGGTGGAGGGCTGACTTGTAGGGGGTTGACTTATGGTGGTGGATGCGATGTAAGGCTGACTCATGGAGGGTGCGATATATATGAAAGGTTGACTCATGGAGGGTTGATATGCAGAAGGTTGATATGTGGGGGTAGATGTAGATGGTGAGGTGTAAGTGGGCGTAGGATGCGGAGAAGGCTCAGGGTAAAGGGAATCTTGGAGTTGCTGACAAATGAAGTGGGCTCGACTATAGAGTTGTTTCTAGGAGGTGATGTCATTGAGGGCTAAGATGAAGCGGTACTCGGGCGTTGCATTGGAAATCAGTATCTTGATCAGCTCCTACTCCAGAATGTGCCTTGGGACTTGTGCGGAGAGGCGATGCCACCGATCGGCAAAGGTAGAGAACTCTTCTTCGGGCCTCATCTTCTCATGGGCCAAATCCACCATAGAATACTTGGGCCCAACCTGGTCTTGAAACTACAGAATGAACTTGTCTTGAACCACATGAAAATTCACAATCTGCTCTTGTGGTAATGAGAAGAACCAATCCCGAGCCGGGCCTTCCAAAGATAGACCAAATAGATAGGCCATCAAACATTGGTCATGTCGAAATTGGGCCGACTCATAAATAAACTCCTTTAAGTGCATATAGGGGTCACCGACTCCACCATAACGGCGATATGCGGGGATTTGAGAAGGGGGTGGAAGCCAAAGATTTTGAAATGCAAGCAGGACACTCAAGGAGGTTTTGGGATCAATTTGGTGTTGGAGTTCATCAAGCTGGCGTTGTGTTTGAGCGATCATCTCCTGAGTAGGGAAAGATCGATAAAAATGCGGGCCAACTTGAGCAAGAGATTGTGAATATCAACCAACATGATAATGGGCTGGATAATAAGATCCGGGTTGAGAAGAAGAAGGGCCCATTCCGGGAGTGGAAGGATATGTGGGCCTGGAAGGAACATGAGCATAAGGATCCATTGGGCCAGCAGCAACGTGGGTAGAAGGAGGAAGCCCGTTAAAAGAATGAAGTCCATTGGGAGAATAAGGCCCATCAGAAGAATAGGGCCCATTGAAAAGAGGAGGCCCATTAAGATGGGAATAAGGCCCATTAAGAGAAGAAGGCCTATGAAGATGATATGCAATGAGCCTCTAGGCCTGGGCTGGGTCTATTTGGCAAACAAGACATGATAGATGGGCCATGAGATTAGCATGTTCTTTAGATGGGTCAGAGGGACCATGGGAAGATGGGCCAACGTGAGAAGATGATTCCACGCGGGAATAGGAAGAAGATTGGGAAAAAGAATGATACAAGGGGTTGGAATGACGCTCAATGAGAAAAAATGGAGACTTAATACAAGGATATCAAGGAGAATATAAGTGGGGAAGCAAGGGCTCAATGGGCTTGAGGACAAGAGGGGACTAACCCACTAATGTAAAGACCAAGGGAGAATGGGACTGGACAATGGACTAGACAATGGACACATAAAATGGGCTAACCTAAATGGGCCTATCAACAACAGAACATGTGGATGATGAAAGAATGCAACACAAAAACCACGAATGGGCTTAAACAAGCCCAAATAATCACAAACAATATAATGTGAGAATTTTCACCCAAGTCAAACAAGTTGAATATGATGGGAAATATTGTAGAAGATTAAAAAGACCTTTTAATGATTTGAATTAAACACAATTCCCTCAAGATAGGAATCATATAGGAATAAGGTTCAAACTTTGGGTTGACTAAGGTTAATTCCCTCACACGTATGCAAATGTAAAACTATGGGTGGAAAAGGTACAACCGGCCCGACGTCCGTATGGGAATCCACGGCTCACGGGGACTTACGGAGGTCCCGGATAAGATCACCTAGTCGACTCCAAGGAATATGGAGGCGAGAGGATCACTTACCAAGGTAGGAATGCAACTATGATATGAAGAATGCATGGCCCTATGTGCACCGGAGTGCATGTAAAAATCTAGCATAAAAGTGAAAAAAGAAGGCAAGATTTAATTATGCAAACACAATGATATGAGTGCAAATAATATATGGGGACGAAGATAATACGAAGGAAAACAAGGCAAGACCAGAAACAAGCACAATCAAAACCCGGAAGGCAATCAAATCATCAATGCAAAGCGTACCTGTGAGTCTGCCCTTATGCTTGCATGCAGATTTTATGCACAAAACTCAAAAATGGAGACAAGATTTGACTATGCAAACGTGACCCAAATAATGCAAATAAAATCTGAATGGAAAGACAATACAAGGGGTTACATAATGGGCCCAAGAACAAGGCAATCCGACCTCAGGAGGTCAATCAAATCATCCAAGAAAGTTGCCCCCCGTGGGCCTATGCGCAGACCGTATGCACAAAATGCGAAAATGGAGACAATTTTTACTTATGCAAATGCGACCCAAATGATGCAAATGAGAGATGTATGGAAAGACAATACAAAGGGGAACAAGATGGATGCAAGAAACAAGCAATCAGATCTCAGGAAGCCAATCAAATCATCATGAAAAGACGTACCTGTGAACCAGTCCTTGGGTCTGTATGCAGATTTCATACACAAAACTCAAAAATGATAACAAGATTAGACTATGCAAATGTGACCCAAATGATGCAGATGATATATGGATGGAAAGACAATACAAAGGTCTACATAATGAGCCTAAGAACAGAGCAATCATACGTCGGGAAGGTAATCAAATCATTAAGCAAAGACGTACATGTGAACCTGTCCCTGAGCCTGCCTACAGACTTTATGCAGAAAACTCAAAAATGATGACAAGATTAGACAATACAAACATGACCCAAATAATGCAAATAATATCTGGATGAAAAGACAATACAAAAGATAAGACAATGGAACAAAAATCAGCACAATCGGACCCCGGGAGCCAAAGTTATGCATCAACGAACAGGGCCCTGTGAGCACACGTGCAGAACTGCCAGAATCAGAAAGTGGTCTACCAAATGACTATTTTTTGAACCCTTGCGGTCTACCAAATGATCGCAAGGTCAGCAGAGACCTGAAAATGCCCAAAACTATAGGAAAATGGAGAAAATACTACCTACACATACACATGCACACACCCAACTTTCAAAAGAGCATGATAACAATCGTGATGGGCACTAGGTGTCCCACCGTGATCTCCAAAAAAGATGTAGATAGATTAATCTACCCCGCCCCCTTTAACTAACTAAGCATGTACAAGCATGAAGCTATGATAAACAAAGGGGTGATAAGAGAGAGAAGAACTAACCGTGATCGCCACCAAGGTTGCAACAACGCCAAGAGATGAAGAGATGAAGGGATGGTGCCGTGTACCTTGGAAAATGATGAAGAGTTGATCGCGCTTAATATGGGGATGCGTGGAACTTTGTGGATTCAATCTCCTCTCCTTCCAGTCGGCTAGAAGAAGAGGGCTTCACGTTCATATCATGCTCTCCTGCAAAACAAAGATAAAACCACAAGAGAAAAACCCATTAGAAACATGCATGTGTAGTATCAATCCCGCAGTGATAAAACAAGGGGTAAAGATTGAGGGAGAACGCACCGGGTGGAGGTTTTTAACCCTTGTAAATAGGTGCAAATAATAGGTGTGTGTGTTGTGATGATAATAAGATAAAGATATAGAGAAATCATGCAGCACAACTGCGGGAAACGTGCATGAAAAATAGAGAAAAGTGCAAGTGATGTGATACCACTACGGGGTATGCAGCAAGCAAATGTAAACTTAGGACCTATTCCGCATTCACAACCACATAGCAATTAAGTTGATAAATCGGGGCCAAATCGCCGTCGCACACACGCGAGCCCGGGGTGACTAAATGATGCTAGGGGGAGGTGATGGATCAAGACCCTTGCTGGTAGAGTGCCAGCTGGGCTAGGGTTGCCCTCCCGAGGGTACGTAGCCCACGCTTATGGGGCTGGCCGGTGCCAATTGGGGCACTAGGTCCCACTCTCTCACTTTAGCCACGGTGACCACACTAAGATGGTGGCTCCGGGATCGGGCACTCGCTCGCATGCACAACGGAGCTATGTCTACGGATATTAACTGAACAGACACTAAATAATAATGGAGCAAAGTTTAGAGCTCACCTGGTTGGTTTGAAGAAACCAACCCCGTTCGGAGACGTGGGCGAGCGGGGAAGTGTGGATCCCGCACACTGCGCCGATGTAGAGCTGCTTAATACAAACACTACTCCTCACGCAGGAGGGTTGGACTAAGGGTGGGGAAATCAAGCTTACATCCAAACACTACCTCCACGCAGGGAGGGGCGATAAGCCGGCCAGGCGGGAGGGGGAAACTCGCCGAGGTTGTAGGAGAGGAAGCCGACGTAGGATCTGCTTGCTTGCTGTGAGAGGGGACAGGCCGCCGCTGTTGCAGTCGTAGCTCTTACTCCGGAATTCTGCCAGTGACGAGATCAGGAGGGAATTCTTCGTAACAGAAGCTGGGACGCCTCTGAATTTTACTGAATTCTTCTGACGTCGTCGCTTGCCGCGGCAGAGGCTCGAACAGGGCGAAGGAATCTGGGGTTGACAGCTTCAGATCTGATGCAGTAGGATGCATAGGTTGTATCATGGGCTCCTGAGCTCTGAATCTTGAACCGTCAGAATTTCTGGAACCGTGGATGAACCCTCTTTGCAGAAAAACTGGTGGGGAGGCCGTCGGAGGTCGGGGTGGCTTGGGGGACGCCGATGAGTGAGTACTTGTCGCAGAAGACTGGAGAAGGCAGTCCCGCGCGACTGGAGGGGAAAAATCAGAACTTTGGCTCCCGGACGTCGAATGTAGCTCTACTTCTTTCTCCTGGTCGTGGACAGGGGAGGAAGAACTTTGAAGAAGGAACTTCAGTCAGAATTCTCCACTGTGAATCGTGGTTCAGCTTCTGGTCGAACTCTGGTTCTCTGCATATGGAGCTTGGTGCAGTCAAAAGGAGAATGGCTCTCCCGGGCAGCTCCAAACTCGGAATGGTACGATTCTTTCTCGCCTGCGTAGTGGACTGGACGACCTTTCCAGAAAGATAAGGTAAGTCCTCATATGTCACTGGATGACCTAGGGGGAGCTTCTGCAAGACGGGCCTCCTTCTGCCACCTGCAGATGTGACAGAATGAATGGGATGGTGGTGGGGTTAGGTTAAGGGGGATTGGGGTTTGGTAATGGAGGGAAGGGTGGTGGTGATAGCAGATGGGGGAGGGGTGTGTGGGGGTGAAGAGAGGGGCGGAGCAGGTGCAGGAGAGTGGAGGGGTGAGAGGGCCGAAGCTTGGAGAAGGGGGGGTGGAGGGGTCGGCCAAGGCAAGGGGATGGGTGTAGTGGTGAGGGTGGTGCGCAACTTGTGGTGGGGTGGGGATTGGGATGGTCAAGGGATATGAATGAGGGTGTGGGGGAGTGGGAAGGTTGCTTGGGGAAGAGGGATGGGTGTCTTGGAGGTGGGGAAGGGGTATAGGGAATAGGAAGGGTTGCTTGGGAAGTGGAGGAAATTGATGAGTATTAAGGGGCCTAGGGGAGGTGAAGGGGTGGAGGGTGAGGTGGCAGCTGAGGTGGCAGGGGAAGGGGGAGGTGAAAGGGCAAGTTCGCCCAAGGGAGAGAGAGAGAGAAGGGGGAAGAGAGAGAGGGGTTCGCCCCCTGGAGAGAGAGAGAGAGAATGAGAGAGCTAGAGAGAGAGAGGGGGGCACTTATGCTCAAATATTCAATACTTCATTAACCGTCTCAAGGGGGGGTTGGGGTCCTATATATAGGGATCCCAACATTTTCAAAAAGTCCATAGAGAATATGCTAAAAACAAATAAGCAAGGGGGTGTGGGAAGGAAGAGGGCGCCCATGGGCCAGGCCCATCTAATTGGGCCCATATGACCCCCCTAGCCTAACAAACATAGATAAATAACGTGATGACCTAGGGACATGACTCAAAATAAGGACAAGTACATCAAAATGACTCAAGAAAGGAGAAAATACATCAATATGTCCCCAGTAATATGCTCCTGTGTCGCCGTGGGCCCATCCAGTCGTGCAGTCACACACTACCTGTCTCCGGAAGGGAGAGAGGTGTCGAGCCACAGGGAATCCTGGGTGATGTCCCCATCAACTCCCCCGGGCTGCGAAGAGCTCGACTCTGTCGAGAAAGGGTCCACTCGACTGCGGTAATGCTCCAGGAGGTCGGGGTCCAGCTGCTGAAGATCCTCCCTACTTACCCATGAATCATCTGAAGGGGGCCGGCCCTTCCACCTGACCAAGTATCGCTCGTATGCTTTGCTCCGGGTGATAGTGACCTGTTCATCCAATATCCGCTCTATTTGCTCCCGTTGGCCCCTCTGGATTGGTGGAACTCTCTCATGGGTGGTGGCTCTCTCAGAAGGTGGAGCAAGCTCAATTCCCTCACTAGGTGTCACCGTGGGACCCCTATATGGCACCAAGTCAGTCACATTGAATGTGGGACTTACTGCGTACTCCTCGGGGAGGTCCAACACATAAGCGTTTGTGCCAATCCTCCTCAGAACCTGGAAGGGGCCTGATCCACGCGACCTCAGTTTGGAGACATTTCCAGGGAAAAGCCTCTCAGTTCTTACCATCACATAGTCATCCTTGTGAAACTCCTGGTGGCGTCGGTGGGAATCGGCCATTTTTTTATACACCTCATTGCTTTTGTTATTGTGTTTGCAGATTTCTTCATGCAATTCTTTCATGTGTTGGGCAAACGACTCAGCACTAATAGACACTCTAGCATGTGGAGGTAAAGGAATGAGATCTATAGGCTTTCTAGGCTTGTACCCATGCACAGCTTCAAATGGGCTCATCCCTATCGACCTATTCACTGAATTGTTGTATGCAAACTCTGCCTGGGGTAATATGAGATCCCAAGTCCCGAGGCGATCCTCAACAAGACAAGGGAGTAGATTCCCAAGACTCCTATTAATGACTTCGGTCTGGCCGTCAGTTTGAGGGTGATAGGCCGTGGAAAATTTGAGAAGGGTCCCCATTAGGTGCCAGAGAGTTTTCCAGAAATAGCTGGTGAATTTGACATCCCTATCAGAAATGATGGTCTTGGGTAGGCCATGGAGGCGGACTACCTCATCGAAGAATAGACGGGCCACATGAGAGGCATCGGAGGTTTTAGAGCAGGGGATGAAATGGGCCATCTTAGAAAACCTATCCACTACGACAAAGATGGAATCATGCCTTTTTTGAGTCCTAGGTAGGCCTAAGACGAAGTCCATGCTTAAGTCCTGCCAGGGACGATCAGGGACAGGTAGTGGGGTGTATAGGCCTGTGTTCTGTCTTGTCTATTTGGCTGAGGCACATATCCGACACTGTCCTACAATTTTGGCTACGTCCCTTTTGAGGCTTGGCCAGTAGAACTAACCCTCAACCAAAGCAATGGTTTTATGCACCCCAAAATGCCCAGCAAGGCCTCCTGCATGTAACTCCCAGACCAGGAAATCCCGTAGAGAGGTTCTAGGTATGCAAAGTCTATGGCCTTTGAAGATGAATCCGTCCTCTAAGATGAATCCTTGGTGTTCCTTAGGTGAGAGGGTGGATAGAGTGGTATGGATTGGACCAAAGTCCGGGCAATCAGAGTACTCCTCCTTGAGTCTTTCAAATCCTATGACTTCTACCCGAATGGTAGCTAGCAAGGAAATTCTCCTACTGAGGGCATCGGTAGCACGGTTTTCACTTCCGGCTTTATGTTTGATCACAAATGTGTAGGCCTGGATGTATTTGACCCATCGGGCATGCCGAGCATTCAGTTTCTGCTGGGAGTTGAGGTATTTCAGGGCCTCATGGTCGGAGAATATGACAAATTCTTTAGGCAAGAGATAGTGTCTCCAATGCCGGAGGGATTGTACCACGGCATAAAATTCCTTGTCGTAGGTGGAGTACCTCATCCTGGCATCACACAACTTCTCACTAAAGTAGGCCACTGGGTGTTCTTCCTGGCTAAGGATCCCACCAATTCCTACCCCAGAGGCATCACAAGTCACTTCAAAGACTTTAGAGAAATCAGGGAGGCATAAGACAGGGGCTTGGGTCATTCTCTCTTTGAGCTCTTGGAAGGCCCTAGATGCTGACTTGGTCCACACAAAGGTCCCCTTTTTGAGGCAGTCGGTGATAGGGGCTGTGACTGTGCTGAACCCACGGATGAACCTACGGTAAAAGGTGGCTAACCCATGAAAGCTTCGGACTTCATGGAGAGTGCGGGGCTCTGGCCAATCGAGGATGGCTTGGACCTTTTCAGGGTCCATGGATACCCCATCGGTGGAGACAACATACTCAAGGAAGGTAATGGACTTTGTCATGAAGTGACATTTTCCCAAATTGGCAAAGAGGCTTTCCTTCCTAAGGGTGGTACAAACTTGCCTAAGATGACTGAGGTGGGCTTCCTTGGTCTGGCTGTAGATGAGGATATCATCAAAATAGACTACCAGGAAGACTCCAATGTAGGGCCTAAGGACCTCGGTCATAAGGCGCATAAATGTGCTTGGGGCGTTAGAGAGCCCAAAAGGCATCACCAGCCATTCATAGAGTCCATCTTTGGTTTTGAAGGCTGTTTTCCATTTATCCCCAAGCCTTATCCTTACTTGGTGGTAGCCACTCTTAAGGTCTATCTTTGAAAAAATTGTGGCTCCAGCTAGCATATCTAGCATATCGTCAAGTCTAGGTATGGGGAACCTATATTTGACGGTAATCTTGTTGATGGCCCTGCTATCAATACACATGCGCCATGTCCCATCTTTCTTTGGTGTGAGGAGGGCTGGGACAGCACAAGGACTTTTGCTAAGACGGAGGAAGCCTTTTCTAATGAGTTCCTCCACTTGCCTCCTCAATTCAGCATGCTCAGTGGGATTGAGGCGATAGTGGGGAAGGTTTGGGAGGGTGGCCCCTGGGACAAGGTCAATAGCATGCTGGACATCCCTCATGGGTGGCAGTTGATCGGGGAGCTCCTCGGGGAACACATCCTTGAATTCTTCTAGGAGAGGGTGTATCTCCACAGGATGAGGGTTGGAGGGGGTGGGTTCCCCTAGGCATATGACTACGGCGCATATGGGTGTCCCTAGGGCTACCTCTTCCTCGAGTTCTTGTCTAGTGATGAGGTGAAGGCCTTTGGTGGGACCCTCATGGGTGGACAGTTGACTTGTTGGTTGGGTTGGGGGTGATGTGACCCCTGGGTTTTGAGGTGGTGTGGGGACAATTCCCTTGGAGGGTGGGTCCTTTCGGGGTGAGGAAGGGTTGAGGCGAATGATCTTCCCCTTGTGTTCAAAGGTGCACGTGTTCGTTTTCCCATGGATGGTAGCATTAACATCATATATCCAAGGTCTCCCTAGTAGGATGCTCCCTACAGCCATAGGTATGATGTCACACCATATTGGCTCTTCGTAGGATGAGAAGGTGATGGGGATAAGACAACACGTGTTGACGGGTAGGGAATGGTTGTTTATCCATGAGACACGATATGGTTTGGGGTGGGGTGTTGGGGTAAGTCCTAGGAGCTTGACGGTGTCCGGGGACACGGCATTGACACAACTTCCGTTGTCTAGGATAACCTTCCTAACATGGTCCCCAATTTTGATGAAGGTGTGAAAAATGGAAGTCCTCCTCCAATCATTCTCTTGTGGTTGGGTAAGGGTGCACCTTATTACTCCCAAGTCGGTGGAGTGGGGGTCATTTTCTACACCTTCCTCAAAGAATTGCTCCTCGTATTCCTCTTTCCACTCTAAGGTAGCCTCGTGTTCCTCAATAGTATTCTCATGGGTTTCTTGGGATGTGGTAGGTCCGCCCTCAATAACAAGGCTTGACATTCCCTTGGAAGGGCATTGGGAGGCTATGTGGCCATAACCATGGCACTGAAAACATTTAATCGTACTACTCCCTGGGGTCTTCCCTTTGGAGGCTTCCTCCCTTCGGGGAGGAGGGTTGAGTGGGGTGGTCTTTGTGGGGGTGGGAGTGATTGGTTGGGGATAGGGCCGAGTGGAGGTTCCCCCATTGGGAGGAGGTGTTCTTAACAGAGGAGGTAGGTTGGGACGGGGTCCCGGGCCCTTGGGGGGGGCAAACCTAGGATTCCTAGAAAATCTCTCTACATCCCGGGCTATTTGATAGGCAATTTCCAAGCTATGTACTTCCCTCATAAAAAGCTCCCGTTTGATGTGGGGGAGGAGACCATTCCTAAACCGGGATAAAGTGACGGCTGGGTCTTCAACCACACCACACCTTAGGAGATATGAGTCAAATTTTTCAATATACTCTTCCACGGTCTTTCCCTCTTGGGTAAGGCTTTGCCATTTATCAAGAAGAAGTTGGCTATAGGAGATGGGGAGATATTTGTTTCTAAGTTGATCTTTCATGTCTATCCAAGTGTCAATGGGTTCCTCACACCGGATCCTCCTTTGGCTTTCTACCTTTAGCCAATAGGTCTTGGCTAGTTTAAGAAGGTGCATCTTGGCCAACCTAACCTTTCTCTCCTCGTACATGGGGTACCATTCAAAGTATTGGTCCATGCCATGCTCCCATTCTTTATAGGCACTAGGGTTATGAGACCCATCAAAATTAGGAGCTTCCACTTTGATCATTCTTAGTAGGAAGTCATCCGGATCCTCTCGTGGTCGCCTCTCATGATATCGAGGTCGTGGGACTCTCTCTTGCTCACGATACCACTCATCATCTAGGTCTTCCCTCTCATGTTCAACCCACGGAGGATGAACTCTTTGGGCATGGTTCCTAGGTGGGGCCCTAGCTTCTTCCAATCTCTCTAATCGGGTGGAAATTCCATTCATTTGCTCCGTGAGGACTTGGATGGCAGCCTCAATTCGATCCATAGGAGTTTGGGGAGCTTCCCTATGGATGTTTTGGTTGCCATGCACATTGGGATCCATAGGTGGGTTGGAATTAGAAGGATCAGCCAGATATATGGTACCCCTACGGGTGGACATGCACAATGATGACAACACGGGATAGAAATGTAATTGCCCTTGGACCTAGGCTTGTAGAGACAAGTCTAAAACTTGCTCTGATACCAACTGATGTGATACCACTACGGGGTATGCAGCAAGCAAATGTAAACTTAGGACCTATTCCGCATTCACAACCACATAGCAATTAAGTTGATAAATCGGGGCCAAATCGCCGTCGCACACACGCGAGCCCGGGGTGACTAAATGATGCTAGGGGGAGGTGATGGATCAAGACCCTTGCTGGTAGAGTGCCAGATGGGCTAGGGTTGCCCTCCTGAGGGTACGTAGCCCACGCTTATGGGGCTGGCCGGTGCCAATTGGGGCACTAGGTCCCACTCTCTCACTTTAGCCACGGTGACCACACTAAGATGGTGGCTCCGGGATCGGGCACTCGCTCGCATGCACAACGGAGCTATGTCTACGGATATTAACTGAATAGACACTAAATAATAATGGAGCAAAGTTTAGAGCTCACCTAGTTGGTTTGAAGAAACCAACCCCGTTCGGAGACGTGGGCGAGCGGGGAAGTGTGGATCTCGCACACTGCGCCGATGTAGCTTGAGCTGCTTAATACAAACACTACTCCTCACGCAGGAGGGTTGGACTAAGGGTGGGGAAATCAAGCTTACATCTAAACACTACCTCCACGCAGGGAGGGGTGATAAGCCGGCCAGGCGGGAGGGGGAAACTCGCCGAGGTTGTAGGAGAGGAAGCCGACGTAGGATCTGCTTGCTTGCTGTGAGAGGGGACAGGCCGCCGCTGTTGCAGTCGCAGCTCTTACTCTGAAATTCTTCCGGCAACGAGATCAGGAGGGAATTCTTCGTAACAGAAGCTGGGACGCCTCTGAATTTTACTGAATTCTTCTGACGTCTTCGCTGGCCGGGCAGAGGCTCGAACAGGGCGAAGGAATCTGGGGTTGACAGCTTCAGATCTGATGCAGTAGGATGCAGAGGTTGTACCGTGGGCTCCCGAGCTCTGAATCTCGAACCGTCAGAATTTATGGAACCGTGGATGAACCCTCTTTGCAGTAAAACTGGTGGGGAGGCCGTCGGAGGTAGGGGTGGCCTGGGGGACGCCGATGAGTGAGTGCTGGTCGCAGAAGACTGGAGAAGGCAGTCCCGCGTGACTGGAGGGGAAATATCAGAACTTTGGCTCCCGGATGCCGAATGTAGCTCTACTTCTTTCTCCTGGTCGTGGACAGGGGGAGGAAGAACTTTGAAGAAGGAACTTCAGTCGGAATCCTCCACTGTGAATCGTGGTTCAGCTTCTGGTCGAACTCTAGTTCTCTGCAGATGGAGCTTGGTGCAGTCGAGGGAGAATGGCTCTCCCGGGCAGCTCCGGACTCAGATTGGTACGATTATTTCTCGCCTGCGTAGTGGACTGGACGACCTTTCCAGAAAGGTAAGGTAAGCCCTCAGATGTCGCCGGATGACCTCGGGGGAGCTTCTGCAAGACGGGCCTCCTTCTGCCACCTGCAGATGTGACAGAATGAATGGGATGGTGGTGGGGTTAGGTTAAGGGGGATTGGGGTTTGGTAATGGAGGGAAGGGTGGTGGTGATAGCAGATGGGGGAGGGGTGTGTGGGGGTGAAGAGAGGGGCGGAGCAGGTGCAGGAGAGTGGAGGGGTGAGAGGGCCGAAGCTTGGAGAAGGGGGGGTGGAGGGGTCGGCCAAGGCAAGGGGATGGGTGTAGTGGTGAGGGTGGTGCGCAACTTGTGGTGGGGTGGGGATTGGGATGGTCAAGGGATATGAATGAGGGTGTGGGGGAGTGGGAAGGTTGCTTGGGGAAGAGGGATGGGTGTCTTGGAGGTGGGGAAGGGGTATAGGGAATAGGAAGGGTTGCTTGGGAAGTGGAGGAAATTGATGAGTATTAAGGGGCCTAGGGGAGGTGAAGGGGTGGAGGGTGAGGTGGCAGCTGAGGTGGCAGGGGAAGGGGGAGGTGAAAGGGCAAGTTCGCCCAAGGGAGAGAGAGTGAGAAGGGGGAAGAGAGAGAGGGGTTCGCCCCCTAGAGAGAGAGAGAGAGAATGAGAGAGCTAGAGAGAGAGAGGGGGGCACTTATGCTCAAATATTCAATACTTCATTAACCGTCTCAAGGGGGGGTTGGGGTCCTATATATAGGGATCCCAACATTTACAAAAAGTCCTTGGAGAATATGCTAAAAACAAATAAGCAAGGGGGTGTGGGAAGGAAGAGGGCGCCCATGGGCCAAGCCCATCTAATTGGGCCCATATGACCCCCCTAGCCTAACAAACATAGATAAATAACGTGATGACCTAGGGACATGACTCAAAATAAGGATAAGTACATCAAAATGACTCAAGAAAGGAGAAAATACATCAATATGTCCTCAGTAATATGCTCCTGTGTCGCCGTGGGCCCATCCAGTCATGCAGTCACACACTACCTGTCTCCGGAAGGGAGAGAGGTGTCGAGCCACAGGGAATCCTGGGTGATGTCCCCATCAGCAAGAGTGCAGGAAAGTGCAGAACACTGTGATAAAACTGAGATTTGGGAGGACGAGAACTAAGAGTAGAGATAATGAAAACAAGCCCTTGAGCGTGGAATAGAAAGCTAATACTTCCCTCTTCAAGCTAGGGTCGAAGAGATGGGATGACGTTGCAGCATGGCTTCACCCCGAACCGAGAAAGAGTCCCCCGTTTGCAATCTGCGAACTGGGTGCTATTTATAAGAGCATGAAACTTTTGGAGATAGATCCGAGATAAACACCCAATTTCGAGGATATAGATGCATAAACCTCAAGATAATAGTGGTGGGAATAGTCCTAGATCAAAGGAAACAAAGGTGGAGACTTATCTTCATCGAAAGTGGATCAAACAAGGGTTCCAAAGAGTCCCACAGCAAAGAAATCGGAGTTTAGGATCATCAGGACTCTTTGTCTAGCAAACGGTCTATCGTAGGGCCATTTCTTGGTGAAAACGGTCTAGGAAGGATCACAAGGGGATGGCAAACGGTCTAGGGAGTGACCGCATGGCTCCAAGGGTGAAACGGGGCGATTTCAGGCAAGTTTGGGGGCAAACGGTCTAGTGAAGATAGTTTTCTATGGCCTAGCGGTCTTCCCAGGACCGCTAGGCTGCTAGAGAAAATTTTTTGGGCAGACTTTGTTTGACTTTGAAAATCGGAGCTTATCTCGAAAATGGTGCTGAACTGGCGAAAGTGGTAGAAAGAGAAATTGTAGATAATTGAAAGATGAACAACTTTTATGAAAAGAGCAAGATGAAAAGATGAATAGAAGAGTGAGAAAATAGGGAAAGAACATATAGTAAAAGTTCTGGGACGCAGGTGAACAGCATAGCCTGCCAGAAAAACTTGAATAACTTAGAATCAGTGGAGAACAGGCCAATGGTGTAGAAGAAGAAAATGTAGATATTTAAAAATCGAACAACTTTGGTGAAGGACACTTAATGAATAGAGAAACATAAGGGGATGTAAAAGGACCGTCTTCAGGACTACACAGCGAAAGGGAGCCGAATGCTTGATAGAAGTTGACCTAAATGGGCCGTAAGTCGACTTGGAAGGCCAGAAGTTGATATGATAAGCTCCAGAGCTCTAAGAAATCATGATCTCCGAAGTTCAAAGGGAATGGAATAATAAAATGGGCTCGAAATCTATTTAAGGAAGGCTCCAAAATAATAGGTAATTCACGATATCAAAATGATGAATAAGAGAAATGACGTAACTTGCGGGCTAAAAACATGTGTTAACACCGTTGAGATTGGAGTGGCTAGACAGTCGAGTGCCGAGGGCACCGTTGTAGTTTAAGTAGCTGAGGGAGCTGGGTGCCAGGAGACCCTGGTGGTTCGGTGCAGCTGAGATTGGCAATCGGGTGCCGAGGGCACCATTGTGGCTGGAGTAGCTGAGCAGTCAGGTGCCACGGGCCCCGACTCATAAATTGAAAGTGGGCCAAAGGAGGGCATGGTGATTAACGTGATGCTCTTTATGGGTGTGTTCTTGAGGAACGTGGTAAAAGGAATGGTCGCGTTCTTGTGCGTGACTGGAGTAGCTGGTAGTCGGGTGCCGGGGGCACCGTTGTGACTGACCAGTTGAGCGATCGGGTGGCATGGGCCCCGTCGTGACTAGAGTAGCTGAGCAATTGGGGTGCCATGGGCCTCGACTCAGAAATTGAGGGGAGGCCGAAGGAGGGGCTAGTGATTAACGCGGTGCTTCTTATGGGCGCGTTCTTGAGGAACGCGGTAAAAGGAATGGTCGCGTTATCAGAGCAGTAGCGGGATGCGGAGGTTAATTCCTTCCTTGCTCCAAGGCTGGCCAAGGGACAAGGGCCTCACGTTTCCCTCTTCTTGTGCGAGACTGGAGTAGCTGGCAGTTGGGTGACGGGGGCACCGTTGTGACTGAAATAAGTGGGTAGTCAGGTGCCAGGGCACCTTTGTGACTCGAAGTGGGTAGTCAGGTGCCAGGGCACCTTTGTGACTCGAGCAACTGAGCAGTCGGATGCCGGGGGCACTGATGTGATAGGAGTGGCTGAGCAGTCGGGTGCGGAGGGCACCATTGTGATTGAAGTTGTTGAGCGCCGTGGGGGCTAGAGTAGCTCGGCGTTGTCTGGACTCGACAGTCAGGGGCCGGGGGCACCGTTGTGACTCGAGTGGCTGAGCGATCAGATGCCGGGGGCACCGATGTGACTGGAGTAGCTGGCAGTCGGGTGCCAAGACCACCGTTCTGACTAAAGGAGATGGGCGTTGGGAGACCTTGATAGTCGTGCTCAGGGCCTATCTGTGACTAGCAGTCGGGTGCCGGGGGCACCAATGTGACTGAAGGAACTCAGCATCGGGAATCCTCGATAGTCATGCTCGGGGCCCATCTGTGACGGGCAGTCGGGTGCCGGGGGTGCCTATGTGACTGAAGGCGATGGGCGTCGGGTGACCTCGATAATCATGCTTAGGACGCGTCTATGATTGGCAGTCGGGTGTTGGGAGCACCGATGTGACTGAAGGAGATGGGCATTGGGAGACCTCGATAGTCGTGCTCAAGGACCGATGTGACTGGTAGTCGGGTGTCGAGGGCACCGTGGTGACTGAAGGAGATGGGCGATGGGAGACATCGATAGTCATACTAAGGACCCGATGTAACTGGCAGTCGGGTGCCGGGGGCACCGTGGTGACTGAAGGGTATGGGCACCGTGACCTCGAGGGGCGTGCTCAGGGCCCGTGTTTAGTGTGCTTTCCTTTCGTTCGCATATCGATCAACCAATCGACTAACTGGTAATCAACTGACTGATTGACGACGCGGGCGTGCCAGTCACATGAGTGACGATTTTATTGTGCGCTCATTCTGACCCATGTCGGGCGAATGTGAGGTTCGGTCGGGACCAGCAGTCCGCCATACCATAAAGGTTATGGTGTTAATTACATCCCCCACGAGGAGGAACACCTTTGATTAATTGCCGAGATATCGGGCTGTCGAAGCCGGAAAAAGAACTACATGATGATTATAGCAATGACAGGCAGGATGCAGCATTAATCATGCAGAAGATGCGCAGTTTAATGAGAAAATGGCTCCTCGGTACGTGGCGGAGGACGCAGGTCCGACGACCACCATCGCGCGTGACGAAGGCTTCCGGCCAGACATGATCCGGCTTTCAGTCGACGCCATTTAATATACCCGGGGATCTATGTATGCATGCACACAAGACATCCATGATTATATTGAATATGAAGATAGCGCCACGAAGGCGGCGGTGATCAACCACATTTATTGCCCCTCGTCGAGAGGAGGAAGGACGACATGAGTATGATAGCGAAAGCATGAATGCTAACAGATGCGATGATGATGACGATGCAACTCAGGCTCGCTTAGCCCCTTTTTATTTGATTTGCTGTCAGATGTAGCTTATTGACATCGCCCCCGAGAGAGGAGACTTGTCTCGAGGCAAGCGAGTGAGTAAAATATCAAAAGGGTTTCAAAACCGGTGCAGTTATGACTTACACGGCACGGTAGAGCGTAGGTATAGCGGCTAATACGGCGCGGCCATGACTAATAGCTTAAGACGGTGCGAGAGCTTGGGGGCGCGCCGGTCTGGGGCACGCCAGAAAGTCGCAAAGAAAAAAAAAGGGAATATGAGTGTGGCCTTAATCCGACGCGGGGGGTACCGCGCCGGATTAGGGCGCGCCGGGGAACTCCGCGCCGTTTTAGCCCAAATTCCATTTCTTTGGACCTCCTTTGAGTTTGTTGGGCCCATCTGGGGGACTTTGAGTCCATTGAGGCCAAGAAATTTTGTTAGATTGAAGTCCAGAGTCCTCCGAGGATGACATGTCAAGCCAGTACGAGGTTCATACTCGAGCACAGGGGTAATTAGATTCGGAGCAATTGATCATCAAGGTTTTTTCATAAACTTAATCTATCCAGAATTGGACAGCATCTCCCCCGGATTGCAAAGAATTGCAGGGGA
The DNA here is from genome assembly GCA_022559845.1 of Amorphophallus konjac. NCBI lineage: Eukaryota > Viridiplantae > Streptophyta > Magnoliopsida > Alismatales > Araceae > Amorphophallus > Amorphophallus konjac. Next base: position 189,662,429 of record CM040127.1, on the reverse strand, counting down.
TAAGCGGGGTCATGTTCACCTGTGGAACAAGCCCCTACATCGCCGGTCTGCACAATGTCAACCAGCAAACCCCGGTGGATGGAGTACACCGAGGACTAGCGTACTAGGGGCACCCAAGGTTCCATGGGGGAAAGAAATAGGGGGAGGAAGCCGTCGACAGTGGGAACGATACCCCGAGGGCTAGCCTACGAGGGGTGACGGACCCATAGTCGATGGTTCATCCCATGGAGATATTGACCATTGGGAGAGCGGGACTCCGAGGGCTAGCCTACAAGGAGCACGCATCCCCCGGTCTCGGTCGGGTCTTAATTTGTCGGGGTTGAGTTTTGTTGAACAAGGGCCCCGTCACTGTCTGCAGTGGCTTCGAGGGAGTGCCCACCATCGAGAGATGGAGCCCCCCCCCCCCCCCCCCGGTCGCCCAGCAATCGTCAAGAAACAGCAGAGGAATGTCCCCCTCCCCGGACGATCGAAACATCGGAAACCCTCAGAGTGGTGTGGATGAGTATGGTGCATGTGAACAGTAGATGCATAAACGAAACGAGATCGTTGCAGGGGAATTTGCTCGAACGGTTGAAAAGCAAAGTTCGAGAGGGGTGGATCCCTTGTATAGCGGATAGAGGCACACGTAGAGGCGCGACTCTATCCATGAGGATAAGAACGATGCAAAAATCCTTGAATCATATGTAAAGCGAATGATCAAAAGAAAACCCCCGGGGAGGGGTGTTTCTATAGCCCACGATGGTTCGGGGCATAACCGAGGCTTCGATGGAATCGGAATTACAGCTACGTCGAAGAGAATCCAACATACGCATTGACACAAGTGAGAGAGATAGAGATTCTGAATATCAGCTCAGCCTGTTGACCTAACCATTTGCACACGTATCACTATTCAAAGATGGAAAACGAACGAATGTTTACATTGAGAATCCGGCATCGACACCACTGCCAGAATGCCGTTCATCGACGCCGAGGAACATACAATGGCAGGATGAATCACAGAGGAGGGGAGGGGTCGGCTCATATCATTGCCATCCCTCCCCTCTTCAGTTTACAACCAGTAGACGGAGATTGGGGGGAATCGGCGGGAGATAGGGGAGGAACAACGCCGGTGCCCACCTGCTACCGAAAACAGAGTATCGTAACTCAATCGGGGAAGAAGAAAGTCACCGGCGGAGGACGCCCAGGAGAGGCGCTATTCTTCTCTCTGGAATTCTCTCTCGATCCCTCCTCTTCTCTCTGCTTTTCTTTTTTTTTGAAGCCTCCCTCTCGAGAGTCTCTCTTCTTTGTTTCCGTCTGGCCTCTGTCTGGCCTCCGTCTGGCCTCTTCTCTCTCGCTTTCTCTTTCTGTTCTCGAAGAACCTTATATATAGAGGCTTGAGTTCGAACTTGAACCGGCGTGGGATTAGCGCGCCGGGAAGAGCCTTCAAGGCTTACCGCACCGGGGTTGGACACCCTCAGGGTGATTTGCGCGCCGACTTAAGGGCTGAAGATAGGCTTTAGCGCGCCGGGATCAGGGGCGTCGCATGAGGGGGCACGCCGGTTTAAGGCGCGCCGGGCTAATGCTCCTCGTGCGTTTCAAGCCAGCCGATGAGTCCGGGGATGATTCCGGGAGTCATCGTGAACATTATCTCGCCAATGCCCATCGAAACCTTGGCGGGATGTTTTGTCGAAGCTCCCAGGTCAACGTACGGCCGTTCTTGAGACTCCAGATAGCTTTTACTTGACCGTACGTGCTTTCTGCCGACACGGCCTTTGGCTCTACGCTCCATGCTGTTGGTCCGTCCTGGCTCGTACTCAGCTCTCTAGGGGGTTGGACAGCCAGGAGATAGTTCCGCCTGAGCCGGGCGATCATTCGGCCACTAATGGGCCCATCTTGGCGGGAAGCCGTGCCCATGCCGGGCGATCGGGATCTTCCGCCGTCAGAGCTTTCGGTTCTCCGTTTCGGGAAACCAGGGGGACTCCTTTATCCTCAGGAGTGCCTTTCATGAGGTGGATATCCACCGGGTGGATCGTCGTCCTTGATCGGACAACGGGTGTAGTGTATGTAGCATGATAGAGTCAATGCCGATTCATTGGGCAGGCTTGGTCGCACCGCCAGTTGGTTCTGAATTCGTCCCGGCTCCCTTGAGGCGAAGTCCCCGTATCTATACGGAGTGACTCGAGACTCTGACAGCTTGAGAAGTCTTCAATAGGTTGATCTTTGTCGGCTTCCGTGCTTCGGTGGGCCGGATCATTCGTCTTTATGGCTTGTTCGCCGGTGATCATATTTTGGGTGCCAACAAATGCCCCCCAGACGTGGGTGTTGTGAGCAAGGCACACGTGCAGCAAGACCCACGGATGAACTTCATCTGGACGGATCTGTTCTTCGGTTGACAGGAGCTCTGGATGGCCCTTAGTTCGGCACGGATGCTAATCCAGCGCCATTCCCATCTTAATACAGCATGGGATTAATACGGCGCGCCCTTACCCTTTGTGGTTTTAATCCGGCGCGGTCTCGGGCATTTCGGCCACTAATCCGGCGCGCTCTTTGCTTTTGCCATGTTAATTCGGCGCGGGTAGAAACGGCGCGCCTTTTGCATATTTGGACGTTAATCCGGCGCGCTAAATAGCGCGCTGGGTTAAACGCCCAGTGCCACCTCCATATAAGGCTTTTTCCCTTGTCTTTTTCTTCTTCATTCCTCATTCGAACGAGCTGTTTCTCTCTCTTCCCTCTCTTCCCTTTCTCCAGCGCCGAGAGCGGCGATTTTCCTTCGGGTGAGTGGGGATGCTGTCCATTTGGGGTTTCAAAACCCTTTCTTTAGGCCCCGGGAGGCTTCTAGCAGGGCTTGCCCTCGGAGCTATTCCCCCGGGTGTTCCTCTTGGCCTCGGTGCAATGCCGATGGCTGCCTTTTAGGGACCGTTCCTCAGTGGACGCGTTCCCGCTTTTCATTGGCAATCCCCTGTGCTGGGGAGACTCTGTCGAAATTTTGTCGAAAGTTTGCCTTTGATCAGCTACTTTCTGACTTTGCTTTTGCTTGATGTGCCCTTTTTGTAGCTGTCATGGCATCCAGCTCTTCCTCTCGCGCCATAGTGACATGGGAGAATGTTAATTCTCTTGACCGGGGGCACGGCCAAGTGGCTATAGTTGCAGAGTCTTCAGATTCAGAGACGGACACTGTAGACACCGGTCGTCTCCTTATCCTCGGGGGCGACTCCTTTCATTATGATAGAGAGGGCGTGACCAGGAAGGATTATCCCAAGGACAAGCACCTGATGTCCCTTCTTCAGCGCTTCAACCTTCATGGGAAGCGGGATGTGTTCGCCGTCCGGAAGGTCGAGCAGGCCCTGCTGGTGGAGAGAGACAGCCTGGCCGAATGTGTGATGCGGGGAAGACCCATCTATCTCCCCGGAGAGGTCAGGAAGTGGAGCGCTGTGCTGGGGCTGCAAGACCTGGCTCTGGAAGACGGACTGCTGACTAGAGCTCCCGAGTTTGTACCCGCTCGGTGGAATGATTCCGCGGGCAGAGTGGATCGGGAGAAGCCGATTTTTGGTTTATTCCTTGCCCCGTTGAGATGGGGATATAGGGGTGAATCATTCTTGTTGGATTGCTTGGCAATTCACTTCAAGCACCAGATATCAGTGGGATGGTTTGCTGAGCTGAAAGCTGCAGACGCCCATGCATTCAGGCCCGGGGCAGTAGAGTTTACAGACTACGTGCTGCATCATTACGCTCCTCTTCTAATCAGAGCTGGTGTATATCACAGCGTGTATGCTTCCAGGTATCGGTACCCAATTTCCCGGGGATTGTGCTGTGGCATGATCGAGGTGTTTTGCCCTGAGTACAACACCTTCTATACTTTAGAGGGAGAGACTTCTTTGGACTTATGGAGCCTGTCTCAACTCAGCGGCCTACCCGTTGATGGAGAACCGTATGAAGAAGTTTGTTGGCCTGACTGGTTGAAAGACCAGACCGACGGTGATGGCCGGTATTTGGCGGGCTACGCCTATCGGTATCTGATGAAGGCGTATCACACCCTTTTTCATTCGTCGCACGATACGAGGGAAGCTCGGAAGCCGGGCGAAAAGCGCCGGGTGCGGATGGGCGCCTGGCTTCAATATTTCTTCCAGGGGAAGAGCAAGTATGAAGATTTTCCTCCCATAGCGCCAGTAGCCCAGAAGCGGAAGAAGAGGGTGCGACGCTAGGCCGCTTCATCATCTTCCTCGAGAGGAAGGCAGGGAGAGAACCCAAACCCCACTGGTGTTGATGCAGTGACTCACTGTGCTGCATATCTAGTTTATTGGCTCTGCTCCTTCGCTCTTCCTCAAGGTGACGAGAGCGTGATCAGAGCAGAGGCCATCTACCCGGCCTGTCTTATGGCTTGGGGTATCAAGCTGTCTCTTTGTCCAGTGGCCTTGTGCCTCATCTACAAGATGTTGGGGGACTTGCACAAGACGCTTCTCCCTAGAAGCCTTCGGACGGTTGGTCTGTTACATTTTTTCAATGCCTGGGTGATGCGGGATGAGACACGGACACGACAAGCTCGCGATCGTCCCTTAACGAGGGAAGCGTCGGACGTGCGCGGTTGAGAAACCGGCAAGAGCTAGGGTGGTCGGCTCGCACTTTCGTGCCCGGATCGGGTCACGGGTCGGCTTCACTCTCTCTCGCAGCAGCGGTGATATGAAAATATATCGAGCTAGATATCCCTACACATGCTCTCTAGCAGCGGCATAAACAAGCATATATGAAATAAGCGAAATGCCAAGTGTAGGAGCGAAGACGATACCTCCACGCGCTCGGCGTGGGGAAGACGGACCCGGCCGAAGTCGTACTCCCGGAACAATTATACACGGATATTACAGAAATGTAACTCGCTGCCCACTCTACGCAGGGAGGTAAAGGGCTACACAATGGGGTCCGGGAGGACCGAATTCGGGTTGACGGGCGGCTTCTCACGTGCTGTCCGGAGGGGCCGTGTGGGACCCGGTGGCACCGCTGTAGTGGTGGATGCCCGGAGGGTCGCTCCTTGGGATGGCGGCGAGCTGGTTCGCCGGCCGGAGGCCCGGCGACTCCGTTCGGCACCGGTCGGAAAACCCGATCAGAAATCTGCCGGTTCTGTATTTCGGCGTGCGCTCCGGCGAGAATGGGCGCTGCGATCAGCCCGGATGTCGGATCGACACGAGACGGGCGCCGTTGGAAAGCTAGCTTGAAGCTCTTCAACCTAGGCCCAAAGATCTGGCCTAGATTTGCTCGGATCTTGACTTATGGAATTTTCAATCTCCTGTTGTACAGTAACCGAAGACTCAGACCTATAGAGAACTTGACTATGGATTGCCTTTGACCGTGAGGTAGACGTCCGAATCTGGGGTTGTGTTCTTCAGAGAAGTTGTTATAAATGGAGTTGGGAAGACAGAAAAATTGGTTTGGACACGTTTGGATGTGTCTATGATTTTCTGTGATTTGTTTACTGGACGAAGGTCGGATCTGGGATCTGACTGAAAGTACTGTAGCTCTGGTAGAACATGAATTATTAAAAATAGGTAGAAGGATGATAAAAATTTAAGAAAAATGGTGGTGGTAGGGGACGATGGACAGAACACTCAGTTAAATGGGGAGGTCTAACATAAATCAAAAGAGTGGTCTAAGGTGGATAACTCAGGCCTACTGTCACTGTAGATAGTGACAGAACAGATCTGAGATAGAGAGTTGAACGAAATGGAAAAAATATGAAACGGTGGCTTTTGAACCTGGATTGTTTTGTGGAGAATGGGATAGAAGATAGGAACCAACCCTCAAAATTTCAAATCGATCTGAGCTCGTGGCTGGCTTCAGGAATTCACGAACTGCACCTCTGTCCAGCAAGATAGAAAACCGAAGACGATCCCGTGGTGGCTCGAAGGCGGCACGAACGGCGGCGGCGGCGGCACAGATGATCACCGGAGGTGAAGAGGGGATGATAGAAGATGAAATCACTCTAGAACTGGAGATTGGAGGAGAGGAACCAGAGGGAGAGAGGAGGGGCTCAAGAACACTCTTGATTTTCCAACAATTTTCTCTTCATTTCTTCATTAATCTCTAATGACACTATACATAGGCTTATAAAGAAAATGGCAAGGGGTGGGGGGCTGGGAATTTTGTGGGAAATAAGTCATTTTCTTCCCCCATGTGGTCAAAACTCAAAAAAAAATAAATTACATATGAATGGAGCACTCCTTTGACTAGGTAGGTAAGGTAGGTGGCCAACCTTTGAAATTTTAACCCCTTTGTCTCCCATGTGGTCAATTAGCATTCAAACCTTCTAGATAGCCACCTAGGATGGTTGACCAGCCCCACATGGATGAGGTGGACCAATGGGGAAGGGGAGGGGCCCCCCTAACTGGACCTACTACATATTTGCACAAAAACCCACACAATCATAGGGAATGACACATTGGCTTACAAAGCCTTACAATTGTACATATACTTTCCCACGGATATAAAAGTAAATAAAAGGACTCAAATATAAAAATAAAAGTTAATGCTCGGTGTCGATTCCCATCACTGGGTCTCAACCCTATTCCCAGAGGCAGCTCCTCGGGCGTTACAAGCGGTTCCTCTGGTCCCGCGCATGATAGAGTTTGCAAGTGCCGAGCCATCATTGCTATCGGAGCAACTCTATGCCATTCGGGGTAAATTGACCCGTCTTCCCGTGGACTCGCCCGGGGTTCTTCATTTCTGGAGCTTAGCTACTCACTCGAGCCCATTGACGAACAGGACGAGGCAATGCAAGCTTTTTGAAACTGAGGAGTACATTCATCCGATTTCCCAGGCCAATTATACCAAGCCTATTCTGGAGCCGGAGTTGGTTGATTGGGCACTGGCCATCAGGCCTAGTGTCCTTGTATTTCGCAAGAGCGGCATTCTGTGGCTGGAGCCGTATTACCCGTTCCGTTTCAGTCGGAACTTTGGCTATGACCAGCAGATTCCATATTCTTCTCACAATTTGCATTGCCCAACAGGCATAGAGCCGGGCAAACGTCCAGCGACGACGCCCGAATCTAGTGGGACTTTTTCCATCGTCGCGAAGATGTTTCTTTCCGGGTGCCCGCCCCTGCGCGCTTCCCTCGCGTTACGCCTGAATACGTCAAGTGGTGGAACGTGCGGACGGGATTCTACAGGACTTCCCGGAGAGAGTGCTGGGCTGTGGCGGAGCATAGGTTCTTAGCTTCCCAGCCGGAGCCAGTTCTTGACATTGACGCTTCTTATTTGAAGAAGTTGAAGTCTTGGACTAATACGGACGTGAAGGCCTATCTAGAGGCCCGCAAGCTCGTAAAAAGCCGCAAGATGAAAGTTGAGCCGAAGCTGCCCCCGATCAACAAGGATGATTATGTGAAGACCCTTCGGGGTTTATGCCCGGTAAGCAGTGAGAGGGTGATCCTCCAGCAACTCCCTTTGCCGGTAGAGGAGCCTATCACGGCAGTGGCAGACTGGCGTCCCGAAGTGGACAGGTTGTATCCCTACCGGACTTTTATTCGCAAGGAGGACAGGCGGGCTGACTTATATGCCAATACCCCCTGGCTGTTCGCACTCCTTCGGTCTCATGGCCTCTCGGTGGGTAGCCCCAGCGAAGCCATACTGGACCATCCTCTTCAGATCTCCTTCAAATATACAGACAGGTGGGGGCTGGACCATCTGAGCCTGTATTATCTGCTGTCCTCCCGTGGACACGAGGACCTGGCATTGCTGGCTGAGCCGAGCGAAAAGATTGGGGATCTGTGCTGGCTTGTTCGTGAGGCAGCCTCGAGGGACAAAACGCCCTTGCTATTTTATTGGCCTCTCTTCCCCTTTTACACGGGGCCGGCAAGTACGTTCTATCTTTTCATTCAGGCCCTTCGGCCAGCTTCTTCTTTTCATTGTGGTTGTGTCATTCTCACCCTTGTGCGTATGCGGTCCGACCGACTTCGGAGGAGACCCGGCACTTCAGGGAGCTGATCATAAAGGCCCAAAAGCCGGCAAATTTGAAGTTCCTGAGCCGGCCCCGACCGCGACGCCACTGCCTCCTGGAGATTCGAGGAAGAGGACCAGGTCCCAACTGCGAGAGGCCGTCAGGAAGGCGAAAGCGGCGGTGACCCGGGTGACACGGGCACGCCGGAAGAAAGCTGCCGAGAAGGAATCGGCAATCGTCCTTCCTTCTATTGTATCTTTTGAAGAGTTTGAGGCTTCTCGTGCACAAGGGCTAGAGGCCGAAGGTAGGCTCTTCTTTTCTTCAAAGTGCATTAGCTTGTCTCGACCGCTTGGGCTGGCCCATGCTGACAGTTGCCGATACAGTTGCCGCGGTCGTCGGACTGGAGGCGACGGTAGATGTAGCGGCTAGGGACGGGGCAGAGGAAGCCTCTGCTGCTCCCACAGAAAGGGATCTGCCCTCTCTAACACCCCGGCGGGAGATGGAAGGTAATATGTAGTTTAGTTGCGATAGCAACGTAAATCTTCGTATCTTCAGCCATCTTGACCCCTTTTTGCCGTGAATTGTAGTTGATATACAACCATCATTGTTTCCGGGCTCGGAGAGTGCAGAGGAGGTGATCCCCTCGGGGCAGGAAGAACCCGCCCCTGAGGCATCATCTATTGTTGCCCTTGGTGTGGAGAGCACCGGGAAAGTTTCCGCCGAGGGTGATGCTCCTGCTGGTGAGGCTCCTACTTCGACGGCGGGGCGTCCTGAGAGAGCAGAGGGGTCTTCCTCCTCTGAGCATGTAGATTATGGTGGCGGCTCCAGTGACGAGGAGCCATCACTGCTTGGTTTTGAGACCGACGATGCTGGGGTGTCCTCGGCCTATGAGAGTGACTATCTGACTTTCAGCCTGGCCCGGTTATCATGGGGCGGTCCTGTGCCGTCATTATCGCTTACGAGTGAGGAGGCTGGCGCTGGGGAAGCTGCTCTTAAAGATTTAAGCTTAGTCCCGGCCGAGGTAAGGACCTATCCAGGGTCGATGCTTACCATGCTTCCTTTCTCCTCCTTCTAGCCAGGTTTTAATTGTATATATCTCCGATGCAGACTGAGGTGGCGCTTCCAACTATGATGGTGCAGATATTACTCCCGCCCTGGAAACAGGCCATGCGACTTTCCCATCCGTCCTGCGGCCCCTCGCATTGTGGTACCCAAAGGATCATGCAGCAGCGATGGTTCCAGTTGGTCCCGGAGCGCTCGTGGAAGTTGATAGTTCGGCGGTAGCCGGAGATTCTCCGCCAAGGGAGGCTGCACAGCAGTCAGTTCTGGAGAAGGGTGGCTCTGCTGAGGTAGAAGCCGGGGAGATTTTTGAGGGACGGACGTCCTCGGTCCTTGAGGTTCTTGTTGGACTCCCACCCCAGGGGGCCGGCAAAGAGGTTGTTGTTGTTGAGGCTCCAGCCACCGCATCTGCCGGTGCGGTTGTTCCCGGTAGTAGTGGGCTGCAGCTCATGCCGTCGTCATCCTCCGGGACGGCCGATGATATATGGGCTGCCGTGGATAGCAGAGTAGAGTTCGAACTGCCCGAGACGTCGCCACTTGGTCTTCGATCCTCGAGTGATGTCGTGTGGCAGTTCCTGGGGACCCTCCAGCAGACCGTAACGGCCAGTAGGGATTTAACTTATGTTCAGCTGAGGGGCTTGATAGAGCATCTGTCCCGCTCGCTGTTGGCCCTCGGTTGTCCCATGGACGACTGGACTCCGCGGGTGATCCTGCTCCTGAAGTATGTGAACAGGAGGGAGTTCTTAGGTCGGGAGGCAGCTGACCAGCTGGCGGCCATATCATTGGAGCGGGCTGAAAGCAAGATGGCCCTTATTTCTCTGCAAGAGACCGCGGCGAGGGTGAGGGACGAAGCCAACGCCTCTTTACAACGCCGGAGCTCCCTGACGGCCCGGATAGCGGCATTACAGGTCGAACTTTCCAGGATAGAGGCTAAACTTGAAGAAGTAGATCGCCTGGGGGTCAAAAAGGTTGAGGATGCCGAGATGGCCGATGGACAAGCTGCTTCCCTGGAGGTGAAGCTATCCGAGCTGGAGGCCACCGAGTTCAAATTGCAAGAACTGACCCGTCATCCCTCCCTGGGTATTCCTGTGCTGGAGGACATCTTCCGATGCCCTTTGCCGTAATCTCTTTTCTTTATTTGCTCCCTTTTAATGCACCTTATGTATTCCAGGGCATGGCCCATGTAATCATGTGCCTTTTACTTCATAGTAATGAAAAATCTCCATCCTGATTTTGAATGAAGACTCCATCTTGTCATTGTTTTTTTTTCCTTTCATTTGCCCATTGATTCTAGCCCGAGTGTATGAGTCACTAGGGCAGGAGAGTGCTCACGCCTTCAGGGAAGGGGTGAGGTGTTCACTCCACCGTGCCGCGACTTTTCTCAAGACTAGAAGCGACCTATGCCGGCCGAGAGTTCGGGGGACCCAAGAGGGTATAGCGAAACTGACGGATAAACGGTCCTGCCGAGAACGGCCAGAACCGAGAACGGGTAGCGATCGGTCTTGCCGATGGTGACAAGGGTCGAAAGGGGTAGACAGTCTTGCCGATGGTGGCAAAAATCGGATAGTTAGCGACCGATCTTGCCGATGGTGACAAGGGTCGAAAGGGGTAGACGGTCTTGCCGATGGTGACAAGAACCGGATAGGTAGCGACCGATCTTGCCGATGGTGACAAGGGTCGAAAGGGGTAGACGGTCTAGCCGATGGTGACAAGAACCGGATAGGTAGCGACCGATCTTGTCGATGGTGACAAGGGTCGAAAGGGGTAGACGGTCTTGCCGATGGTGACAAGAACCGGATAGGTAGCGACCGATCTTGCCGATGGTGACAAGGGTCGAAAGGGGTAGACGGTCTTGCCGATGGTGACAAGAACCGGATAGCTAGCGACCGATCTTGCCGATGGTGACAAGGGTCGAAAAGGGTAGACGGTCTTGCCGATGGTGACAAGAACCGGATAGGTAGCGACCGATCTTGCCGATGGTGACAAGGGTCGAAAAGGGTAGACGGTCTTGCTGATGGTGACAAGAATCGGATAGGTAGCGACCGATCTTGTCGATGGTGACAAGGGTCGAAAAGGGGTAGACGGTCTTGCCGATGGTGACAAGAACCGGATAGGTAGCGACCGATCTTGCCGATGGTGACAAGGGTCGAAAAGGTAGACACTGGACGTGTATAAGTGGGATATCGGATGAAGACCCTCGCCCCGACCTCGAAAATGGCCTTTTGGATGGCGGATGGTTCATCACTATTCATCATTCATTTTTATTCACATTACTGACCTAAGCGCCCTTTCGGGTTTTCGCCGAAGCCAGCCCCCTCTTGCTTTTGCCCGCGCGCCCTTTCGGGTTTTCACACGGTGGGGTACCCGATTTTGCCCGTGATGCTGGTTAGCTGTCGAAGCAAAAGGGGTATGGTCTAGTAACAAGGATGTAGGATCCGAGTTAGGGGTAAAGATCGAACGATCTCGTCGATGATGGCGAGAGTCGAAAAGGGGTTTATTCGTCGGCATGGGTTTGTCAACAGGGACGTAAGGCCCAAGTTGAGGGTAGAGATCGACCGATCCTGTTGAGGATGACGAGGGTCGAAAAGGGTTTGTTCATCGGCATATGTCACTGCCGAAACAAGGATGGGGTTGTCAACAGGGACGTAAGGCCCAAGTTGAGGGTAGAGATCGACCGATCTCGCCGATGATGACGAGGGTCGAAGAGGGTTTGTTAATAGGATTTTCGGTGGGACTTTGATGATTGTCCCTTTCGGAGTTTTGTTGGGTGAAGAATAGGAGAGGCATTCAGAAATTACCACTTTACTGACTCAAGCGCCCTTTTGGGTTTTCGCCGAAGCCAGCCCCCTCTTGTTTTTGCCCGCGCGCCCTTTCGGGTTTTCACGCGGCAGGGTACCCGATTTTACCTGCGATGCCCTTTTGGGTTTTCACCACAGCCGGGTTATAGCCATTTTTGCACTTGTCCCGATATGGGAGCAAGTCTGGCGGGGCATCACAATTTTTTTAACCCCATTTTTTCCTTTTTCCTTCTTTCTTTTCTTTTATTCGGAATGCGAGCCGAGGGAGGGTAGCTTGATCAGGGCGAAATGCCGCTAGCCAAGGAGAGGGTAGCTCGATCAGGGTAGAGTGCCACTGACCGATGAAAAGTAGCTTGATCAGGGCAGAATGCTGCTAACCAAGGGAAGGTAGCTTGATTAGGGCGGAATGCCGCTAGCCAAGGAGAGGGTAGCTCGATTAGGGCGGAGTGCCACTAAACCAAGGGAGAGGTAGCTTGGTTAGGGTGGAGTGCCACTAAACCAAAGAGAAGGTAGCTTGGTTAGGGCGGAATGCCACTAATCCAAGGAAAGGGTAATTCGGTTAGGGCGGAGTGCCACTAAACCAAGAAAAAGGTAGCTCGGGTAGGGCAGAGTGCCACTAAACCAAAGAGAAGGTAGCTTGGTTAGGGCGGAATGTCACTAATCCAAGGAAAGGGTAATTCGGTTAGGACGGAGTGCCACTAAACCAAGAAAAAGGTAGCTCGGTTGGGGCGGAGTGCCATTAAACCAAGGGGAGGTAGTTCGGTTAAGGCGGAGTGCCATTTAACCGAGGAAAGTGTAGCTTGATTAGGGCGAGATGCCGCTAACCAAGGAAAAGTAGCTTGATTAGGGCGGAATGCTGCTAACCAAAGAAAAGTAGCTCGATTAGGGCGGAATGCCGCTAACCAAGGAAAGGGTAATTCGGTTAAGGCGGAGTGCCACTAAACCAAGGAAAAGGTAGCTCGGTTGGGGCGGAGTGCCATTAAACCAAGGGGAGGTAGCTCGGTTAAGGCGGAGTGCCATTAGACCAAGGAGAAGGTAGCTCGGTTGGGGCGGAATGCCATTTAACCGAGGAAAGTGCAGCTTGATTAGGGCGGGATGCCGCTAACCAAGGAAAAGTAGCTTGATTAGGGCAGAATGCCGCTAACCAAGGAAAAGTAGCTCGATTAGGGCGGAATGCCGCTAACCAAGGAAAAGTAGCTCGATTAGGGCGGAATGTCGCTAACCAAGGAAAAGTGTGTTCCGACCGATCACTCAGGGTGTGTCGGCTGCGCTGCATGATACAGCTTAATGTGTTTTCCGTTGAGGGGAGAGAATTGGATGACTCCTTTGTGGTCTACAAGGACGTAGGCACCCCCTTCATATACTCGGCGGACGATATACGGTCCGACCCAGTTTTCGACCAGCTTCCCCTTGGGGTTAGAAGCCATCACTTCTCTTCTTTTGACCATTACCAGGTCTCCTTTCTTGAACTCTCGACCCTTGACTAACTTGTCAAAAGCACGGGCCATGCGAGCTTGGTAGAGTTGGATGTTTTGTTGCGCCTGGAGGCATTTTCCTTCGAGCTCAGCGAGCTCTTCCAATCTTCTTTCTGCGTTGGTCTGCTCACCACTGACTAATCCGTGCTGGATGGCAACTCGCAATGAAGGGACTTCAAGTTCAATCGGCACTACAGCTTCCGACCCATAGACAAGGGAGAAAGGTGAACAGCCGGTTGGGGTCTTGTAGACAGTACGGTAAGCCCAAAGTGCTTCGTACATCCTTTCTTCCCAATCCTTTTTATTAGACTTGACAGTCTTTGCCAGCAGCGTGCACAGTGTCTTGTTAAAGGCTTCTGCTAGTCCATTGGCTTGAGGGTTGTAGGGGGATGATGTCCTCCAGTCAATTTTGTATTTTTCGGCCAGCCGATAAATCTTCTGATTTTTGAAATGGCTGCCATTGTCAGAGATGATTCGGCTGGAGATTCCGAATCGGAATATTACATTCTGCCGGAAGAATCTTGCAACTAGTTCTCCCGTCACATCTCTTAGTGCTACTGCTTCCGCCCATCTGGAGAAGTAGTCTGTAGCTGCTAAGATGTATCTGCACCCTGATGAAGATGCTGGCAGCGGCCCAACCACGTCCGTGCCCCACTGAGCAAACGGCCAGCTTGGTAGCGTGGGATGCAGTGGCACTGGAGGTCTCCTTGCCACATTAGCATGTTCTTGACACTTCTGACAAGCCTTGGCAAACCTGCACCAGTCGTCAAATATAGTGGGCCAATAATAACCCAATTTCTTTATCTCAATTTTCATCTTTGGGCCAGCCTGGTGTGCTCCAGCTGATCCTGCATGGACCTCCTGCATCACCTGTCCTGCTTCTGCTGAAGACAAGCAACGGAGTAGGACTTTCCTTCGGGCATCTGCCATAATTCGGAACAAGGTTCCGCTTCTCATCTCGTAAGAATCCTTGATCCGCAGGAGCTTCATTCTCTGTTCCTTTTCTTTTGGAAGTTGTTGGTGTTGAAACCAGCGTAGGAGATGCTCTCGCCAATCGGGCTGCTGAACCCCTTCGATGACTGCTACTTCCATCTCCTGTTCGTCGGTCAGGACCTCTGTCACGCTGGGGACCTGTCGGCGGTTGATCACTGTTATATTCAGACTTGTGTCTGGCGGGACCGCCAATGAGCTGGCCAGCTTAGCGAGGGCGTCTGCCTGAGCATTCCAGCCTTGATTGATGTGCTTGATGCTGATGAAGTAAAATCTTGACATCATGTGAGTTGCTAACTGGTGATAGGGGATGAGCTCTTGCTTTCGTACATCGAACTCTCCTTCCAGCTGTTTTATAACCAGCATGGAGTCTCCGAATGCTTCCAGCATCTGGATCCCCATTGACAGAGCGATTTGCAACCCGATTATCAGGGCTTCATATTCCGCTTCATTGTTCGTGCATGGTTTGTTTATGGAGCAGGATGTATGCACCACTTCTCCTTCCGGAGATTTCAGGACTATACCTGCCCCTGCTCTGACCCTGGATGATCCGGCGGCAGAGGTGCCAATTATGGAAGCGCCATCGAAGTATAGCTGCCATAAGGAAGGCTGCACTTGGGCGGCTTCTAGGGTTTCGTCTTCAGGAAGTTTCGACTCCCACGGGTAGTCCCCGGGTACCGGATGTTCAGTGAAGAAGTCTGCAATAGCTTGACCTTTAATGGCCTTACGCGGTACGTAGGAGACATCAAACTCCATAAGGATTACCGCCCATTTGCCTAGGCGGCCTTTGAGTGCCGGCTGGGACATGATATATTTCAGGGGATCCTCCTTGGACACCAAGCTGATTTCATGCGACAACATATAATGCCGGAGCTTTTTGACTGCGAAGACTAGTGCCAGGCAGATCTTCTAAATATAAGTGTATCTTTCTTCAGTTCTGACCAGTGTTCTACTGAGATAATAGAGGGCTTGCTCTTTCCCTTCTTCATTATTCTGGGCCAGCATTGCCCCCAGAGAATTATGTGTAGCTGCTATATACAGTATCAACGGCCGTCCTTTCACCGGTGCGCCCAATACTGGAGGAGTCTTCAGATAGTCTTTTAGCTTGTCAAAGGCTATCTGGCAATCTTCATCCCAATAAAAGGGAACATCTTTCATCATCAACTTGTGAAAAGGCTGGCATCGCCCTGACAAATTGGAAATGAACCGCCGGATATAAGCCAAGCGGCCCTGTAGTGATCTCAGCTCAGAGATGTTCCTAGGTGGAGGTAGCTCCTGTATCGCCTTGATCTTTGCGGGGTCTATCTCAATCCCCCGGTATCGGACGATAAAGCCCAGGAATTTTCCGCTCGATACTCCGAACGCACATTTCATAGGGTTCATTTTCAGGTCATGCTGCCTCAGCCTCTGAAAAATAGTCTGGAGGTCTTGCAGATGGTCCTCTTTCCTTCTGGTTTTGACCACCAGGTCATCTATGTAGCACTCGACCTTATGGTAGAGCAATTCATCAAAAATCTTAGTCATTGCGCGCTGGTAAGTTGCGCAAGCATTCTTTAGTCCGAACGGCATTCTCTTGTAATGATAAATGCCTTTGGGGGTTCGGAAAGCAGTGTGGACTCGGTCGTGCCCCGCAATCCAAATCTGATTGTAGCCGGACGACCCATCCATGAATGATAGGGCCTCATGGCCGATTGTAGCATCAATCATGACTTCCGTTATTGGCACCGGAAAGTCATCTTTAGGGCAAGCTTTATTTAGATCTCGGAAGTCAACACAAATACGGATCTGTCCATTCTTCTTTTTCACGGGGACGATGTTCGCCAGCCATGTGGTGTACTGATTCTCTTCAACAAATCCCACGTCAATGAGTTTGTCAACTTTAGCACAGATTCGGGTGATGAGCTCTGGCTTCATACGCCGCGGTGGTTGCTTCACCGGCTCGGCTTCGGGGCTGATTGCTAGTTCATGTTGTGAGACAGCGGGGCTTAGACCGGGCATCTCTTTGTAGGTCCAGGCGAAGCAATCCCGGTATTCCAGCAACAGCTGGGTGTACAGCTCCCGTTCCTTCGGGGACAGTTGGGCGCTGAGGAAGGTAGGCCTAGGATCCCCCTCATTTCCCAAGTTGACCTCTATTAGTTCATCGACCGTGGCCTGGCCTCCGTCTTCTATTTCTGGAGGCGCTGGTTGGAGGTCGACGAAGTCTGGGACACCATCTTGAGGGTCGAGCATTTCGAGTTCCTCGTCGGACATCGCCAGAGCTTCATGAGGCGTCTTGATTCCATGCGCCAGCGGCTGAGCGGATGGATCTATTGATGTATCCATTGCTGTTGCAGCTCCCAAGGGTGAGAGAACAGCTTTAGTGTTTGTAGATGAGGTTGCGGCCATGACAGGCCAGTAGCCGTTTACTGTCGGGCTCGGACAGCATATTGGATTTGTAGCAGAAGTTGAGGGAGTCTCGCCTTCTAGGATAGCTGCATCTTCCGCAGAAGTGACTTTTTCTTTCCTGGTAGCCGGCTCCCCTTGATTGGAGTTAACCACGGCTTCCCTGATTGACAGAAAGGGTGTTGAAGTCGCCATTAGCATGACCGCTGTGGAGGGAGAGACTTCTGCTTCTTGAATGTCTTCGGCTTCGCTGCTGCTAGCCGTATCAAATTCGGCTTGAAGGGCTGCTTCTTCAGGATGGACCTGCTCCCAGCATCGGCAAGGGATCAAGGTCTCTATTTGTTGATTCCTGGATAGAGCCAATTCAGCATGTTCGGTTTCCACCGGATATTCATCAAGGTTGCCCCCAGAGGGCTATCTTCAGTTGGATAGAAGGCGGAGATAGTATCCACCTCGTACCGCTCACTGTAATAGTAGTCTTCTAGGGTGAAGCCCAGCCCCGGGTGTTGAGAGACGCGTCTCATTTCTTTGTCCAGATTTGTAGGATGCCACATCTTCTGGAAAGCTTCTTTGCGCTTTTGAGATTGATCGGGGGGAATGTGTTGCTTCTGAAACATTATGGCCATCCGATCAGTTGTAAATGCCAGACCTTGGACAGGAACCGGCGGGTTCCTTATAACCTCGGGGAGGCTGCAATCTGTGTCTTCCCGAGTGGGATGCTCCTCAGCTGTATAGAACAGGGTGCTGGGCCCATCTTCCTGTGTCACCTCCCAAGCTTTGAAAGGTTCGACAGTGGGATCATTGAGGCCGAGGACTGGCTTGGTGAGGCCGACCGGGACTCCGATGCGGTCGTGCTGTCGGTTGACCTGCACTTCCTCAGCTTTGGGGTATAGTGCTGGGGGTGTTACCCTACCAACATTTCCAGGAGCTGTGATGTGGGAGACCAACTTTGGCTTGACATACCCGCGTGGCGGTGGTGGATACCAACCGTCACCCGATCTATTTTTTGATGCTTCTGTGGGGGTTTCAGCTTCAGAAACCTTCCGGGGAGACCCCGTATATAGGTTGGCGTCCGCCAAGTGACATTCAAACACCTCGAATGGGTGGATATCAGCAAATATCCTCTCCTCCTTCCCCTGGAGGCTGTATTTGATGCATTGGTGGAGCGTGGAGGGCACCACCATATTTTCATGCAGCCATGGGCGGCCGAGCAGTGCTTTGTAGGAGGTGCGAGAGTCAATGACATGAAACTGCACCGTTGTAGTGAAATCTGCCAGGGTCAGTGTGAACTCTGCCACTCCCATAGATACTTCACATTTTTGGTTGAAGCCAGCGATACGCATATCCCTGACTTTCTCGAGATGCACATTAAAGTGGTACCTCTCGTATATTCTATATGGCAGGATGTTGACTGTTGCACCAGGATCGACCAGAATCCGGTTCAGTTCTCTTCCGTTCAGGTGCCCTTTCATATATAGCGGCCTGTTGTGGCTAGCAGTAGGCAGTAGCATGTCTTCTGGAGAGAAGGTCATACTGGCTTCTGGTATAGCCTCAGCTATGCAGGTTTCAAAATGAGCAGGCGTCTGCAGAGCAGTGATGATCGTCTGTCGAGTCTCTTCACTCAGAGAGAGAATTTCCCAGATCGTAAATCGAGCGGGGAGCTTCTTGAGCAACTTCATTATTCGGCTTCTAGCCCGGACATTGGAGAGCTTCATCTCTTCAGCCCATCTGGGCTTGGGGAGGTTTTGATTTGGGGGTCCAGACGGACCTGCTTCATCTTCCTCGGACTCGGCACCCTCTTGGCTGGCACCGGCTGTCGGGTCTTCTTTATTAGCTGCTGTAGGGCGAGCTCCATCTGCATTTGCATCCTCAGTAGATTGCGCTGGCTGCGGGTGAATGACCCTGGGTGTAGGGTTAGCCTCTTGACAGGGCTGCTTCCCTTTTGACATCTTCATAAATTCAAGGAATGAAGGGACTGCCTTGCCCCCACTCTTGTTGTATAGGCCTGACGGAGGAGGGATTTGGGCTCCCTTAACTTCTGGCGGAGGCGTCTTGTAGGGTTGCTCCCCTCTGAACATAATGTTGTGATTGGGTGGTGGCTGGCGCCCCCATTTTCGGCCTGACCGAGTGGCATGCGCAGCAGTTGCGGCCTCGGCCTTGCCCCCCCAGCATGGGGTGTGAAGCAAATTTCTTCTTCTTCCTCTTCTCCGGGTAGGTTGAAGAGTGCTGACAGGGTATTGCAGGAGATGACCTGTGTTTTATGGGCCCCAGCGCCCTTTCTTTTCTTCTTCTTTTGCTTTTTCTTCTTTTTGGTTTCTGCAGGTGCTTGCCCCCAGAACAGGTTGCTCTCTTGAGGTGGTGCTGCTTCAGCCTCCTCCCCTTGCTTGAGTGAGAGTTGCTCCAACTCTTGCCATGGGACGTGGTCCCGTACCAGCAGAGGTTTCAGTTCGGGCTACACATATTCATCTAGCCCTTCAATTAAGTGTTGCAGTCGAAGGACTCCAGGATTGGTTTCCTTGATTACTGGCAGCGGAGTTTATCTCCTCCTGTTAGGTGTATGTATTCTGACAGCTGTGGGTGAAGTGACCCATACGGGTGCTACCACTGGCGGAGCAGGCCGGGGTGTAATGCCACGGACATGTGCCCCCTCTTTTGGGCAGGGTGCCCTCTTCTTCTTGTGCTTCACAGGGATTTGCTGCCACCCTTGTTGTTCTTTCACGGGCTCCAGGAAATGGATTTCGTAGGTGCTCCGTGTGCTTGCTTCAGAGATCTCCTCAGGTAATGCCTGGTAGAGGGAGACCATGTTGATTGCTGCCCTCCTGAAAGGGGCTTCATGTGGCTGAGGGGGGTCTATTTTGTACTCTCCCAGCTCTATCTCATTCTTCTTAACCATCCCTTCGATGACGTCTTTGAAAATATAGCAGTCTTCGATTGGATGTGCCAACATCTGGTGGTAGGGGCAGAATCTCAGACTGTCTTTTCTTTTCAGGTCCTCCGGCCTCCTTGGCTCGGGCAGAGTGACCATGCTGTATTCTGTTACCCAGTCGAACAGGACTCGGGTCTTGTCTTTTGGAAAGGAATAAGCTTTCTTCATGTTTTCCCTCAGCGAAGGACCTTCTTTATCATCTGGAGCTTTCGCAGGTTGCGAGGGCGCCGCTTTCTTGCCTTTCTCCTTCTGTTGTTCGAACGCCTTGATATCAAGCGCATTCGTTTCTTTAGGTGTGGGGCGCCGCTCCGCAGTCTTGCCTTTCTGGGCTGTGCTGACAGTCGACATCGGGACAGGCTTGGCTAGAAAAGCCTCCACCTCAGCCACCACATTATTCAGCCGGTCGAACGACCGTATTTCCATTCCAATCATTTTTTCCAGGATTTCCCTCCTGAGATTTTGTTTGCATATTTGCACAGCGTCCTCCGGATGCGGGGGCCGCTTACATCTCATTCCGAGGTTCCTCCACCTCTTGATATAGTCAAGGGCAGTCTCATCTGCCCTTTGCCTTGTTGAGTAGAGTTCGGCCACCGTGACCTCCCTCTCTGTGACATGGAATCTTTCTCTGAACTTCCTCTGCATATCTGACCAATCATTAATTGACCCGGCCGAGAGGCTGGAGTACCATTCAAATGCGAGCCCCATCAGCGAGGACCCGAAAAATTTCAGCAGATATGACTCGTCGGTGGCCAGATCACCCATAACGGTCATATAGTAAGCAATATGTTCTTTAGGGGAACCTTTCCCATTGAATTTGTCAAACTTAGGCGGCTTGTTGACTCCCGGGGGCAGTCGTTTAGCTGCATGGTGTTGCGGGTAGGGCACCCGATAGGCATCGAATGCGACGTAGTCGCCTTCACTTTTCTCTGCGAGCTTCAGCTCGATCATCCTCTCCACCATCATCCGATTCACGACCGTGGGGTCGACTGGCTCCGGATAGAAGTGCGCTGGCTGCAGGTATGGGGTGACCAGGGTTGTCGCCTGTGGAGGATGCAACAGCGGGGGTGTCGGGTGCACCTGAGGGAGCACCGGAGGTAGCAGCGGCTGAGGCTGTGGCGGCCGCTGTTGTGCAGTCGCCATGCTTGGCTCTGATGGCTGGGGTAGTGTATAGAGCGGTGGAGGGTCGTCTCTACGAGCCGCTCCCCGTGATGATTCACCCTGGACTTTGGGTGGTTTAGAAGCTGATGAATGCTCAGTCTTTTCTATCAGCTGTTTCTTCAGAGAATCTATCTCCCGTTGATATTTCTACAGCAGCATCAGAACTGATGGATCTATAGTGGTGGGGATACTGGTGAGGACACGCGCCGCCTTTCTCGACGGAGCACGCGGAGCACGCCGGCATCTCTTTGGCTCGGCGACTAAGGCATGGTTTAGAGGACCTTCTTTTACATGATGGCCATACCAGGCCTTGGTTTAGTCCCTGCGTGGACATGTTTATTCTTTATTGTGGACCTTTGTAGGCCAATTGGGGCCAATTAGACCTTTATTGGGTGTGCTAGGCTCATTGGTTGGGCAATAGGACTAGTGGGCCACTTCTTGGTCCAACCTTTTGGCCCATTAGGGTTTTGGGCGCCCCTCTCATCTCCTCCAAGAGGAGGAGGTGGCAGCCGCCCCACTCCTACTTTCTAGGAGTGGAGTGTGCGGCCCTCTCCTAGATTTTAGGAAGAGGGATGCGCACCCCCCTTTCCCTTCCCCATCCGGCCACCCCATCCCTCCTTTGGCCGCCCCCCCTTCCCCAATTCCCTCCTAGAATCTAGGAGTGGTGCGTCCCCCCCCTTTTCCCCCCTAGCCAATGTGCGCACCCCCCCTTTCCCCCATGCCACATTGCGCACCCCCCCCTTTCCCTTGTGGCTAGGGTTTCAACCCTAGCCTTCCCCCTCCCCATATAAAAGATCTCTTGTATTTTCTTTAGAGAATTAATGAATAGATGAAATGTTTTGATTGAGCAGCCATTGGTGCAGCCACCCCTTGGAGAGGGCGACCCTCTCTTCCTCCTCTGCTCCTGCGACGGGAGCAACCCCGGGGTGCGACTCCCCATCCCCTCGGTGCGACGCCGAGGTTCTTCCTCCCTTCTACTTCGTCTCCGGTTCGAGTTCGCATGTTCCAGATTCGGCCCCGAGTTGCAGCGGCGTCCCCATCCGGTGCGGATCGAATCCAAGCCCCTCCTTTTTTTGGTGGATACTTCTACGAGTCGTCAGCGCGTGGGCTTTGGTTTCGCCTCGATCCGAGGTCGGCACCACCCGTGGCGAGTTTTCTCGTGAGCTAGCGCAGGAGCCTCCCTCTCTGCGCACCCAGATCCACCCTCCTTCTTGCGAAAATCCCACAGGACGGACGACTCCGAGTTTGGAGCTGATTTCTTCAGGGTTTGTACCTCTCGTCGTCCTCTTTCCAACGCCGCCAACCTCGTCTCGTTCCGACGTCCGAGCTGTTCGTGGCGTTCGTTCCCGTGAGGTCGCGTGGGTCTGCCCAGTCCGCCCGGTGCCAGGACAACCGGCGATTTCCAAAGTTCACAGCGTCCAACCACGACCAGATCTGATCGAGCTCTTTGGTCCGGACCTGCTGCTCTGCGTCCCCGACGTCCTCCCACAAGCGGGGCCTCGTTCGCCTACCGGAGCAGCGAGTTACCATTTTCCCCGCTCGACAGCGCAGTTCTGGGAGCAGATTCCTTGTCCCCACTTGCAGGTGCGGCCACGGCTTCCACGGACGGAATCTGAGCACGCCTTTTGGCCGAGGCTTCCTCCTGCGACCTAACTACGCGCCCTCGCTGACGGAGCCCCAATCGGACTCCGGATCCATTCGTGGGAACGTTTACCACCGAGTCGCGCGTTGCTGCGATTCTGCCGATCGTCATCCGGACCCTCCTCGTGGCCAACCCTTCACCGAGTGCTGCCCGTCAGCCCGTGTATCGGCCGCCCCGAATGGAATTGTTGTAGCCTGTTATCTCCCTGCGAGGAGTGGGCACCATTGCTGGCTTGTACCTATTCTTTCATTGTGTGTATCGGGGTTGTCAGTCTCGGCCGGGGTTCCTTCCCCACGCCTAGGCGTGGAGGTACGTGCGACGCTCCACCCCCTTGGCATTTTGCTTTACTAGTATGTGATCTTGTATGCCGCGTGAGAGTGTAGGGATCCTAGCTAGCATTCAACACCGCGAGATCGTGAGTGAGAGTATCCCATTCCGTGGCCCTAGTCGAGCACCGAGCTCGGACTAGACTCCTATAGTTGCGCGTCGGCTCCTTTGCCGCTTTGATCCACTCGCTTCCCTCATAGGGACGACCGTGGACTTGGGTTTCTTGTTGAGAGACGCCTCTCTTCGGAGGAATAGTACGGAGGTCGATCACTCGGCTTGCCTTGTCACGTGTGAGTGCTGGCCGCACTTGGTCTTCATCATAGGTTTAGTCCATTTGTCAGTTACGTCCCGCGTCAAATTTGGTATCAGAGCATGGTCGTCCAGTTTGTCCCTACAGACTGAGGTCCTAGGCCATGTCGAGTCATTAGATTTGCTAGAGTTCATTTGAGTCCATAGGTCTACTACTTGCATTGGAGTCCATTGTTGAGTTAGGAGTTTTCTGTCTAGGTTCGTGTCTAGTACCCTTTCATCCTTGTCCCTTAGAGTCTTGCATGCCCACCCGGCGCGGTACATCCTACCATCGCCCTATCCAGATGGCTGACCCTAGGAATCCCGTCCCAGATGACCTATCCCTGCGGGAGATGATCGAGACCCTGAGTCTCAACTTTAGGAACCACGCCGATCGGATGGAGGGCCGGATGAAGGCCATGGAGGATCGGCTGGGAGATGTGGAGGGTCGGGTTGAGGCCTCTAACCGGACCATCCAAGGTCTGGTTGATCGCCCCCAGGGTAGAGCCCCACCGGTAGATGTTCCCGAGCAGGCCCATGGCCAACGTGACCCTGCTCCTCGACCCGACCAGCCTAGGGGAGGCAATAGGAGACCCCACGTGCATGAGGTAGATGATTTTGGGTCCGATAATGAGAGTGAGGGCTATGGCCGTGATCGCCAAGGCCATCGGTATTATAGGGATGAGGAAGATGAGCGTCTCCTTAGATCCGTGCGGGTGGACCCTCCTACCTTTGATGGGTCATTAGACCCCGATGTTTTTAGTGATTGGGCTGCTAGTATGGATCGTTATTTTGAGTGGGTCGACATGGCAGAACATCGGAAAGTCCGATATGCCAAGATGAAGTTGATTGGAAGGGCCCAAACCTACTGGGCCAATGTGGAGAGCCTAGTGAGACGTCAGGGCACACCCCCGATTGAGACGTGGGTAGATATGAAAGAGAAGCTCCGGCAGAAGTACGTCCCTCGTTCCTACCGCCACCAGTTAGTTGATCGGTGGCAGACCCTTAGTCAGGGGAACCGGCCTGTGGCAGAATACATCGCCGAATTTGATGATTGTCTCCTGCGATGTGGAGTCTCGGAGGAAGCCATCATGACTATAGCCCGCTTCCGTCGAGGTCTGAGACGGAACCTCCAGATTGAGTTACTCCGCCGCCACGTGGCTACCTTAGATGAGGCGTACCAGGTCGCTCGTGATATGGAGCTGTTTGAGTTTGAGTTTGTGCCCGATCAGCACCCCGCTCCCACATACCCTCGTGGGACGGACTCTCGCACTAGCACAGGACAGTATGCGAGGGGACCCGTGGCCCGACCACAGGACCCCACTCGTCCGGATTTTGCTCCTAGGCCCCGGCCTCCACCTCCCCAGAGGGACTATCCACCTCGCCCCCAGGCCCCAGCTCCCGCACCCCCTCGGCCCCAGCAGCCCACTATTCCTACCCGACCTCAGCTTCCACCACCCCCGGCCCGTCGTGATGACAAGGGAAAGGGGCCGATGATTGGTGGAGCACCGCAGGGCTCTAGGCCTCGTGGAGATTGTTATCGATGCGGGGGGGTCGGTCATTATGCTGCTCTGTGCCCTTCTCGGCAGCAGACCGTGGCCTTTGGAGATACCTCAGCAGGTGAGGCCGCACCCGAGGTCGAGCCTGTCAGTTATGAGGCAGACCCAGAGCTCGCCGAGGAGTTCTTTGATGAGTTGTTAGAGGGAGAGTCGTCAGGTGTCCAGGGCACGCAGTGCCAGGATGGTGTTCAGCTAGGTGTTGTCAGGTGCGTCTTGACCCAGCCTTTGGTGAGTGATGACTGGCGTCGCACCACCATTTTTCACACCTTTTGCAGGCTGGGTGGGAAGGTCTGTAAGGTGATTATTGATAGTGGGAGTTGCATCAATGCCATTTCCACGGGTACAGTGAAACGCTTGGGGTTAACCCCCGTGGACCATCCCTCCCCTTATCGTGTGTCATGGGTAGACACCACCTCTATTCCAGTCAGGCAGCGATGTCTGGTGCCTTTGCAGTTCCACGCCTACCAGGAGGAGATTGGTGTGACGTGTTGCCTATGGAGGTAGGCAGCATTATCTTAGGGAGACCCTGGCTTTTCGATAGAGATGCTACCCTCCATGGCCGGTCGAACACATGCACCTTCGATCACAAAGGCCAGAGGATCACCCTTCATCCATCCCAGCCGACACGCCCTCCCGTTCGGGGTCCCACTGGGCCTAGTAACCCCAGCACTGATACTTCTGGGCCCAGTACCCCATCTTTGGCTCCGACCACGACACCCCCTCCTGTTGCTCCCACCCCGATTGATCCTCCGACTAGGAGGCTGATGCTTATTAGTCCCCGGGAGATGGAGCGTGAATTCATTAGAGGGGACCCCATCTACGCTGTCGTTGTTCGGGAGAGGGTTAGTGAGGCGGAGGGTGAGCTCCCTTCTGATGTTGCTGTTATCCTTCAGGAGTTTTCTGATGTTTTCCCTGCTGAGTTGCCTGAGGGTCTTCCCCCCATGCGGGATATACAGCACGCTATTGATTTGATCTCGGGGTCATCTCTACCCAACTTACCCCATTTTAGGATGAGCCCCGCTGATCATGTTGAGCTCCTGCGTCAGATTGAGGAGTTACTGGCCAGGGGATACATTCGTGAGAGCATGAGCCCTTGTGCCGTCCCTGCATTACTTGCCCCAAAGAAAGATGGTACTTGGAGGATGTGTGTAGACAGCCGTGCAATCAATAAGATCACGGTGAAGTACAGTTTTCCCATTCCCCGCTTGGATGATATGTTGGATATGATGGCGGGAGCCACTGTGTTTTCCAAGATAGATTTAAAGAGTGGCTATCACCAGGTGAGAGTCAGGCCTGGTGATGAATGGAAGACGGCCTTTAAGACCAAGGATGGTCTTTATGAGTGGCTGGTCATGCCCTTTGGGCTGACCAATGCTCCCAGCACCTTTATGCGGCTGATGACCCAGGTTCTACGGCCATTGATTGGGGTCTTCGTGGTTGTCTATTTCGATGATATTCTCATTTATAGCCGCACCCGGGAGGACCACCTAGAACACCTTAGGCAGGTCTGTCTTATTTTGAGGAGAGAGAGCCTTTATGCTAACCCGAAGAAGTGTGCTTTCATGACTACACAGGTCACTTTCTTGGGGTTCATTGTATCTAGTGATGGAGTCTCCGCCGACCCGGAGAAGGTCAGGGCTATAGTGGAGTGGCCCGAACCTCGCACCCTGCACGATGTCCGTAGTTTTCACGGGCTGGCGACCTTCTATCGCCGATTCATTCGAGGTTTCAGTTCCATCACCGCCCCCATCACTGATTGCATTCGAAAAGGGGCGTTTGAGTGGACCAGGGCCGCTTCGGCTGCATTTGCGCTCCTCAAGGAGCGCATGACCCAGGCACCTATCCTTCGTCTACCAGATTTCACGAAGGTGTTTGAGGTCTCTTGCGATGCCTCTGGGGTTGGTATTGGAGGAGTTCTGAGTCAGGAGGCTCACCCCGTTGCCTTTTTTAGCGAGAAGTTGTGCGATGCCCGACTGCGTTATTCTACATACGACAAGGAGTTCTACGCAGTCGTGCAGGCTCTGCGGCATTGGAGACACTATCTTCTACACCAGGAGTTCGTCCTATTTTCTGATCATGAGGCACTCCGATATCTCCATGCCCAGAAGAAACTCAACTCTCGTCATAGTCGTTGGGTAGAGTTCCTCCAGGAGTATACTTTTGTGCTGAGGCACAAGGCCGGTGTGGAGAACCGGGTAGCTGATGCTTTGAGCCGCCGTGCTCACCTTTTGACCACCATGAGTGTAGAGGTGGTGGGGATGGATAGGATGAGGGAGTTGTACGCTGATTGTCCGGACTTCGGTCCGATCTACACCACCCTCCAGGCAGGCCCGTCCCGTGAGTATTCGGATTACATGCTGCATGACGATTATCTTTTCCATGGGAGTCGCTTATGTGTTCCGCGGACCTCGGTTCGCGATTTTCTTGCTTGGGAGATGCATGCTGGCGGTCTAGCCGGCCACTTCGGCCGGAATAAGACCATCGAGGCAGTTGAGCATCGCTTCTATTGGCCTAGCCTGAAGCGTGATGTTGCCCGGATCGTGGCCCAGTGCCGCATTTGCGCTATGGCCAAGCAGAGGAAGCAGAATACTGGCCTGTATACTCCCCTCCCCGTGCCGGACAGTCCATGGCAGGACATCAGCATGGACTTTGTGTTAGGTCTGCCCCGTACCTCGCGTCGTCATGATTCCATTTTCGTGGTGGTAGACAGGTTCTCTAAGATGGCTTTGTTTATTCCCTGTTCCAAGACATCTGACGCCTCTAGAGTTGCCCGTCTGTTCTTCACTCATTGTGTCTCCCGATTTGGGCTTCCACGTACCATAGTGTCTGATAGGGATGTGCGTTTCACGAGCTACTTTTGGAAAACCCTTTGGCATATGATGGGCACCCAGCTGAAATTCTCCACCGCCTACCACCCCCAGACCGATGGTCAAACAGAGGTAGTCAATAGGAGTTTGGGAGATCTTCTTAGGTGCCTAGTGCGTGATCGTGTCGGGGACTGGGACTTGGTTCTGCCTTTAGCAGAGTTTGCTTATAATGACTCGGTCAATAGGTCTACAGGTCTGAGCCCTTTTGAGATTGTTACTGGTCGTAGACCTAGGAAACCGATAGATTTGGTCCCCTTACCCATCCAGGCCCGTGTCTCTGAGTCAGCTGAGTCCTTTGCAGAGCATATTAGGCAGTTGCATGAGCATATACGTCGTCATATAGAGGCCAGCAACGCACGTTATAAGGAATTAGCTGACGCGCATCGACGCACCCGTGAGTTCCAAGTGGGAGAGTACGTCATGATCAGGGTTAGACCTGAACGGTTCCCTTCGGGGGCCGTGAAGAAACTCCAGGACCGCGGTGCCGGACCCTTTCGAGTCTTGAAGCGAATTGGGTCGAATGCGTATGAGATTGAGCTGCCAGACGACTATGGGATCTGTTCGACGTTCAATGTTTCAGATCTGGTGGCATATCGGGATCCCGCGGTGATTCCCAGTGAGCTTTTTGGGCCTACCCCTCCTGTTGAGAGCATTACACCTTCTGAGCGTCCACCTCCTCCAGCCCCATTACAGACACGCGAGCATATAGATTGCATACTGGATGAGCGGGTGACCACGACCAGGAGCGGAGCCTACCAGCGCTTCCTAGTGCGCTGGAGAGGGCGCCCTGCGACAGACGACACCTGGATCACACGTGGAGAGCTGGAGCTGATCGACCCGGACCTGCTGGAGCGTTACTTGAGCGACCGTGACCCTTACTCGATGGGGTCGAGTTCTTCCCACCCGGGGAGAATTGGTGAGGACACGCGCCGCCTTTCTCGACGGAGCACGCGGAGCACGCCGGCATCTCTTTGGCTCGGCGACTACGGCATGGTTTAGAGGACCTTCTTTTACATGATGGCCATACCAGGCCTTGGTTTAGTCCCTGCGTGGACATGTTTATTCTTTATTGTGGACCTTTGTAGGCCAATTGGGGCCAATTAGACCTTTATTGGGTGTGCTAGGCTCATTGGTTGGGCAATAGGACTAGTGGGCCACTTCTTGGTCCAACCTTTTGGCCCATTAGGATTTTGGGCGCCCCTCTCATCTCCTCCAAGAGGAGGAGGTGGCAGCCGCCCCACTCCTACTTTCTAGGAGTGGAGTGTGCGGCCCTCTCCTAGATTTTAGGAAGAGGGATGCGCACCCCCCTTTCCCTTCCCCATCCGGCCACCCCATCCCTCCTTTGGCCGCCCCCCCTTCCCCAATTCCCTCCTAGAATCTAGGAGTGGTGCGTCCCCCCCCTTTTCCCCCCTAGCCAATGTGCGCACCCCCCCTTTCCCCCATGCCACATTGCGCACCCCCCCCTTTCCCTTGTGGCTAGGGTTTCAACCCTAGCCTTCCCCCTCCCCATATAAAAGATCTCTTGTATTTTCTTTAGAGAATTAATGAATAGATGAAATGTTTTGATTGAGCAGCCATTGGTGCAGCCACCCCTTGGAGAGGGCGACCCTCTCTTCATCCTCTGCTCCTGCGACGGGAGCAACCCCGGGGTGCGACTCCCCATCCCCTCGGTGCGACGCCGAGGTTCTTCCTCCCTTCTACTTCGTCTCCGGTTCGAGTTCGCAGGTTCCAGATTCGGCCCCGAGTTGCAGCGGCGTCCCCATCCGGTGCGGATCGAATCCAAGCCCCTCCTTTTTTTGTTGGATACTTCTACGAGTCGTAAGCGCGTGGGCTTTGGTTTCGCCTCGATCCGAGGTCGGCACCACCCGTGGTGAGTTTTCTCGTGAGCTAGCGCAGGAGCCTCCCTCTCTGCGCACCCAGATCCACCCTCCTTCTTGCGAAAATCCCACAGGACGGAAGACTCCGAGTTTGAAAGCTGATTTCTTCAGGGTTTGTACCTCTCGTCGTCCTCTTTCCAACGCCGCCAACCTCGTCTCGTTCCGACGTCCGAGCTGTTCGTGGCGTTCGTTCCCGTGAGGTCGCGCGGGTCTGCCCAGTCCGCCCGGTGCCAGGACAACCGGCGATTTCCAAAGTTCACAGCGTCCAACCACGACCAGATCTGATCGAGCTCTTTGGTCCGGACCTGCTGCTCTGCGTCCCCGACGTCCTCCCACAAGCGGGGCCTCGTTCGCCTACCGGAGCAGCGAGTTACCATTTTCCCCGCTCGACAGCGCAGTTCTGGGAGCAGATTCCTTGTCCCCACTTGCAGGTGCGGCCACGGCTTCCACGGACGGAATCTGAGCACGCCTTTTGGCCGAGGCTTCCTCCTGCGACCTAACTACGCGCCCTCGCTGACGGCGCCCCAATCGGACTCCGGATCCATTCGTGGGAACGTTTACCACCGAGTCGCGCGTTGCTGCGATTCTGCCGATCGTCATCCGGACCCTCCTCGTGGCCAACCCTTCACCGAGTGCTGCCCGTCAGCCCGTGTATCGGCCGCCCCGAATGGAATTGTTGTAGCCTGTTATCTCCCTGCGAGGAGTGGGCACCATTGCTGGCTTGTACCTATTCTTTCATTGTGTGTATCGGGGTTGTCGGTCTCGGCCGGGGTTCCTTCCCCACGCCTAGGCGTGGAGGTACGTGCGACGCTCCACCCCCTTGGCATTTTGCTTTACTAGTATGTGATCTTGTATGCCGCGTGAGAGTGTAGGGATCCTAGCTAGCATTCAACACCGCGAGATCGTGAGTGAGAGTATCCCATTCCGTGGCCCTAGTCGAGCACCGAGCTCGGACTAGACTCCTATAGTTGCGCGTCGGCTCCTTTGCCGCTTTGATCCACTCACTTCCCTCATAGGGACGACCGTGGACTTGGGTTTCTTGTTGAGAGACGCCTCTCTTCGGAGGAATAGTACGGAGGTCGATCACTCGGCTTGCCTTGTCACGTGTGAGTGCTGGCCGCACTTGGTCTTCATCATAGGTTTAGTCCATTTGTCAGTTCCGTCCCGCGTCAGATACCCTCTATCGTTTCCCCGGACGTACCCTCAGGCAGGATGTCGAGGAGGACGTCATCTTCTTCTTCCGTCGTCACCACATTAGCGGTCAAGACGGGGGCCTTATCATCCCAGCGGGGATAGACCTGGGGTTGTTTCCCTCTCATGGTCATCAGAAGCTCTCTTGCTGCTTCTGTTCTGCGGGTAGTTGGCCCGGGCCGTACGGCCAATTGAGCCAGTTTTTGGGGGTCTTCAGGAAGCTCCCCATATCGGTTGGACACACCAGCCATGTTGCAAGTGAAAACCTGCATCCTTCTTCTTTGTCGATGGGGCCTCCACCTGGCTTGTTGCGGAAAGGTCAGCCTCTCGAACACAGAAACCCTTCTCCTTTCTTCCCGCTCGGGGAAGGCTTCATCGGCTTCGATCTCAAAGCCGTCATCGTATCCATTATTGTCGACAGACGACACCATCATTCTATCTTCCATCTCTTCTTTATGTGCTGCCGATGGGCAGTAATCTTCCTCGGTGGCGATTGTTTGCATCAACCGCTGCTGTCCGAGTGAGGGGTTGCCTAAACCTCGGAAATAGCTTCTAACTAAGCAGGTCATTTCTTCTCGACCCCGTTCTGGGTGTAGTACGGGGGATAGTGGTCGGCCTCCCGCAGGAGGAATGTAGGCCAGTCGAGCTCTGTCGGCGGGCTGTTGGAATCTTCGCCCTGTGGCAGGGACGTTGGCTTGACGAGCCGCAGCTCGGAAACTTCTGTGGCGCGGAGGATCCGCAACCACCTCTTCTTCCATCTTCGGGGTAGGCCCCTTTCTCTTATCACCTCCGCATCATCATTCACAGGATGGCGGCGGATGGGTGTCAGCTGGTGGACAGGTCGGGTCCGTTTGGGAACCCACACCTGTTTGAACTTCCTCGGCTTGAGTGCCGGATTTCCTTGGCCATGGTGGCCGGCTTCTTCCATTTCTGCCCTCCTTCCAGCAAGGGCTTGATATGTGTTGTGGACAGGAACGTTGGGGATGACTTGGTCCGGGGTCACCCGTGCCGTGCGTCCGTTGAGGAAGACGCGCATGCCTCCAACCAGCATTGATTTCCCGGACTGAGACATAGTACCGGTGATCACAGTAGCGTTCCTGCGGACCTGGCGACGCTGACGTCCTCCAGGGTGTTTGTTGGCGACAGCGGGGTGCGTCCCACGTACAACGTGGTGCACAATACAGCTAGCGGCCGGGGCCAGATTCTTGAGCAAGTCGTCGCAGCGGGGAACCTTCAGAGGCTCCACCTCCTCCATAGTTTGCTTGGCAGGTTCTGGGGTTTCGACTTCCAGGATGTCGACGAAGGCCAAACCCAGAAAGTTGGGGAAGCCTACGGCGGCAGGGAAGCTGCCGAATTCCATGGGTACCGCCAGGTACCCTTGCGCGTGTCCAGCAACTATCGACTGATCCAAGTCTACACCAGCTATTCCATGAGTTGTCATTGTTTGCCTACAAAGATAAACCGAGAAATAATCAGTAGCCTTTGAAAGGGCTTTGAAGCCCGGATATCTCGGCAAAGAGATGAAAGGTGACACTAGTCCCACCGGGCGTGCCAGACTTGTTTAGCGTGCTTTCCTTTCATTCGCGTATCGATCAACCAATCGACTAACTGGTAATTAACTGACTGATTGATGACGCGGGCGTGCCAGTCACATGAGTGACGATTTTATTGTGCGCTCATTCTGACCCATGTCGGGCGAATGTGAGGTTCGGTCGGTACCAGCAATCCGCCATACCATAAAGGTTATGGCGTTAATTACATCCCCCACGAGGAAGGAACACCTTTGATTAATTGCCGAGATATCGGGCTGTCGAAGTAGGAAAAAGAACTACATGATGATTATAGCAATGACAGGCAGGATGCAGCATTAATCATGCAGAAGATGCGTAGTTTAATGAGAAAATGGCTCCTCGGTACGTGGCGGAGGACGCAGGTCCGACGACCACCATCGCGCGTTACGAAGGCTTCCGGCCAGACATGATCCGGCTTTCAGTCGACGCCATTTAATATACCCGGGGATCTATGTATGCATGCACACAAGACATTCATGATTATATTGAATATGAAGATAGCGCCACGAAGGCGGCGGTGATCGACCACATTTATTGCCCCTCGTCGAGAGGAGGAAGGACGACATGAGTATGATAGCGAAAGCATGAATGCTAACAGATGCGATGATGATGACGAAGCAACTCAGGCTCGCTTAGCCCCTCTTTTATTCGATTTGCTGTCAGATGTAGCTTATTGACATCACCCCCGAGAGAGGAGGCTCGTCCCGAGGCAAGCGAGTGAGTAAAATATCAAAAGGGTTTCAAAACCGGTGCGGTTACGACTTACACGGCGCGGCAGAGCGTAGGTATAGCGGCTAATACGGCGCGGCCATGACTAATAGCTTAAGACGGCGTGAGAGCTTGGGGGCGCACCGGTCTGGGGCGCGCCGGAAAGTCGCAAAGAAAAAAAAAGGGAATATGAGTGTGGCCTTAATCCGGCGCGGGGGGGTACCGCGCCAGATTAGGGCGCGCCGGGGAACTCCGCGCCGTTTTAGCCCAAATTCCATTTCTTTGGACCTCCTTTGAGTTTGTTGGGCCCATCTGGGGGACTTTGAGTCCATTGAGGCCAAGAAATTTTGTTAGATTGAAGTCCAGAGTCCTCCGAGGATGACATGTCAAGCCAGTACGAGGTTCGTACTCGAGCATAGGGGTAATTAGATTCGGAGCAATTGATCATCAAGGTTTTTTCATAAACTTAATCTATCCAGAATTGGACAGCATCTCCCCCGGATTGCAAAGAATTGCAGGGGATAAGCGGGGTCATGTTCACCTGTGGAACAAGCCCCTACATTGCCGGTCTGCACAATGTCAGCCAGCAAACCCCGGTGGATGGAGTACCCCGAGGACTAGCCTACTAGGGGCAGCCAAGGTTCCATGGGCGAAAGAAATAGGGGGAGGAAGTCGTCGACAGTGGGAACGATACCCCGAGGGCTAGCCTACGAGGGGTGACGGACCCATAGTCGATGGTTCATCCCATGGAGATATTGACCATTGGGAGAGCGGGACTCCGAGGGCTAGCCTACAAGGAGCACGCATCCCCCGGTCTCGGTCGGGTCTTAATTTATCGGGGTTGAGTTTTGTTGAACAAGGGCCCCGTCACTGTCTGCAGTGGCTTCGAGGGAGTGCCCACCATCGAGAGATGGAGCCCCCCCCGGTTGCCCAGCAATCGTCAAGAAACAGCAGAGGAATGTCCCCCTCCCCAGACGATCGAAACATCGAAAACCCTCAGAGCGGTGTGGATGAGTATGGTGCATGTGAGCAGTAGATGCATAAACGAAACGAGATCGTTGCAGGGGCATTTGCTCGAGCGGTTGAAAAGCAAAGTTCGAGAGGGGTGGATCCCTTATATAGCGGATAGAGGCACACGCAGAGGCGCGGCTCTATCCATGAGGAGAAGAACGATGCAAAAATCCTTGAATCATATGTAAAGCGAATGATCGAAAGAAAACCCCCGGGGAGGGGTGTTTCTATAGCCCACGATGGTTCGGGGCATAACCGAGGCTTCGATGGAATCGGAATTACAGCTACGTCGAAGAGAATCCAACATACGCATTGACACAAGTGAGAGAGACAGAGATTCTGAATATCAGCTCGGCCTGTTGACCTAACCATTCGCACACGTATCACTATTCAAAGATGGAAAACGAACGAATGTTTACATTGAGAATCCGGCGTCGACACCACTGCCAGAATGCCGTTCATCGACGCCGAGGAACATACAATGGCAGGATGAATCATAGAGGAGGGGAGGGGTCGGCTCATATCATTGCCATCCCTCCCCTCTTCGGTTTACAACCAGTAGACGGAGATTGGGGGGAATCGGCGGGAGATAGGAGAGGAACAACGCCGGTGCCCACCTGCTACCGAAAACAGAGTATCGTAACTCAGTCGGGGAAGAAGAAGGTCACCGGCGGAGGACGCCCAGGAGAGGCGCTATTCTTCTCTCTGGAATTCTCTCTCGATCCCTCCTCTTCTCTCTGCTTTTCTTTTTTTTTGAAGCCTCCCTCTCGAGAGTCTCTCTTCTTTGTTTCCATATGGCCTCTGTCTGGCCTCCGTCTGGCCTCTTCTCTCTCGCTTTCTCTTTCTGTTCTCGAAGAACCCTATATATAGAGGCTTGAGTTCGAACTTGAACCGGCGTTGGATTAGCGCGCTGGGAAGAGCCTTCAAGGCTTACCGCGCCGGGGTTGGACACCCTCAGGGTGATTTATGCGCCGGCTTAAGGGCTGAAGATGGGCTTTAGCGCGTCGGGATCAGGGGAGACGCATGAGGGGGCGCGCCGGTTTAAGGCGCGCCGGGCTAATGCTCCTCGTGCGCTTCAAGCCAGCCGATGAGTCCGGGGATGATTCCGGGAGTCATCGTGAACATTATCTCGCCAATGCCCATCGAAACCTTGGCGAGATGTTTTGTCGAAGCTCCCAGGTCAATGTACGGCCGTTCTTGAGACTCCAGATAGCTTTGACTTGACCGTACAGGCTTTCTGCCGACACGGCCTTTGGCTCTACGCTCCATGCTGTTGGTCCGTCCTAGCTCGTACTCAGCTCTCTAGGGGGTTGGACAGCCAGGAGATAGTTCCACCTGAGCCGGGAAATCATTCGGCCACTAATGGGCCCATCTTGGCGGGAAGCCGTGCCCATGCCGGGCGATCGGGATCTTCCGCCGTCAGAGCTTTCGGTTCTCCGTTTCGGGAAACCGGGGGGACTCCTTTATCCTCAGGAGAGCCTTTCATGAGGTGGATATCCACCGGGTAGATCGTCGTCCTTGATCGGACAACGGGTGTAGTGTATGCAGCATGATAGAGTCAATGCCGATTCATTGGGCAGGCTTGGTCGCACCGCCAGTTGGTTGTGAATTCGTCCCGGCTCCCTTGAGGCGAAGTCCCCGTATCTATACGGAGTGACTCGAGGCTCTGACAGCTTGAGAAGTCTTCAATAGGTTGATCTTTGTCGGCTTCCGTGCTTCGGTGGGCCGGATCATTCGTCTTTATGGCTTGTTCGCCGGTGATCATATTTTGGGTGCCAACAGCCCGTTAAAGATTGGCAGTCGGATGCTGGGGGCACCATTAGGACTGAAGGAGATGGGTGCTGAGAGACCTCGATAGTCGTACTCAGGACCCGTGGATAGAGGTAGGGGCCTGACGCTTCATCTTGCGTCGAGACTCGTGAAGTATGCCCATTATTAGGGTAGGAGCACTGAGGGCACGCTTATCAAGGTGACCCCACGATGGTGCCTGATCATCGAGGTAGGGGCCAGATCAAGTGCTTGTGTCTCGCAACATCAGGGGATGCACACTTATCGAGGTAGGGTGTCGGATCGAGTGCTTCCATCTAGCAACACCAGGTGGTGCATGATTATCGAGGTAGGGGCCAGACTGGGTGCTTCTGTCCAGCAACATCTGACTGTGCATGATTATCGAGATGGGGCTCAGGTAGGGTGCTTTCGTCAAGTAGCGTCTGGGGTCATGCATGAATTTCGAGACAAGGCTCGGGCAGAGTATTTTCATCAAGCAAGATCGGGGGTCGTACATGAATATCGAGACGACATCTAGGGTGCGTTCGTCATAGCACGGGGCCGCCTCTTAGGATGTTGGTGTTTGGGCTAGATGTCGTATGAGGGATAATCATGCGACATGCCCTCGGCGTGAGCCTAGCAAACACAAAACAAACCAACCAAGTCCTTCGCACGCCTTTGTAGTCTGGCGGGTGAGCTCCATGTATTTTAGGGCCCTTGGGCACCCATGGGGGGGTTTTATAGAGGTAGGAGAGGGGTTTAGGCGAACCAAGTTGAGGGGGTCAACTTGGTCCGCCTAAAGGGGGTTTAGGCGGGGTTGACCGGCCATTTTTGCCGTTGATTGGGCTCTGAGAACGCGGTCGCTTAGGCGACCGTGTTCTCAGTGCCACGTGGGGTTTGGGCGGAGTTGACAGGGGGTTTGACCCCCCTAGAACGCGGTCGCCTTGGCGACTGCATTCAAGAACGGGCAGTCTGGTCCGCGTAAATGGTGTTTATGCTGGTTAGAAGGGCTGGGGCTTCCTGGTCTGAGTAAAACTCTCCCTCTAAGGGGTTCGGATGGACCAGAATGGCTGGGATTGACCTGGAAAAGAGGGAAAGGTCATGTAGGGCCTATTGGGGGTTAAGACGGGCTGGAGCACAAAGTTTTAATGAGCTATAGTTGAGTGAGTCTGGGATTTATGCGGGTTGGAATGATTGGCTGGGTTCAGGGGTTTGAGTTGGTTAGGTGAGCTGGGGCTTACGTGGGCCAGGTAGACTGGGTGAAGAGATAACTCACTTGAATCTAGCCCCGGGTCGGCCGAACTTAGTTTTCGCATGTGCTCCGTCTTGAACGCGGTGAACCCAGGTGTGATGTGACTTCCTAGATTCCTCGATATCAAGCCGCTTGCAGGAGGTGTGTCGAAAGTTGTTCCTTGCTTTTTCGTTATGCATCGCATGACACGATGGGTTGCTGGGAGTCCCGGGTTGGCCCAGTAACTGAGGTGTTGGCATGGTGATGCCGTTTGTCTGGTAGTCGGGGTGACCCCCGCTTCTTGGCGAAGTGTCGTATGGGACGACAGGCCGTTCTAAGCCCCGGGTTAACCCGATTGTTGATGCGCCGGCGGTGTGATACCGTATGCAGGGTGTCTGGGGGTGATCCCCGAATCTCTTCAGAGTGCCGCTTGATACGGCAGGTTGTCCCGAACCTTGGATCCGACTCGGTTATCGAGAAACTGGCTGGTGTAGTGCCCTGTGCTCGGGGGTGATCCTCAGTTATTATGTTGTGCCGCCTCACCCGGTGATACATCTCAATTTTCGAGCTCAACTCGGCTGGTAGAACATCTTTGACATTGTGTCATTTTGTTTTATTTAGGGAGTATTGCCCTTTGCTTAATCTTCAATTAATTCGAGAAGATAAGCAGGTGCCAACACCGCTTCAAACGGGCTACACCCATAAGCCCCACTCCCTCATCCCTCATTTGCGACACCTGCGGCTGGGGGGCATTTGTTGGCATGCTAAAATCAACGCTTCAAGAAATTTTTAACGCCCGTCAAGGCACGATAAAATTAATGCTAAAATCAATGTTAAAAAGGTCTACAGAAACCAACGCTAAAATGATCTATGCTTCTTTGGACGGGTGCATATCGATGCGCATCCCCTTCTCCGATGCTAACACATGTTGTTGTTTCTTATTTTCAGGAATGGGCAAAGAAGAAAAAGAAGAAAAACGGAAGAAGAAAAAGAGAAAAGAAAAGAGAAAATAGGTGAGCCGGCCAAGCCAACCACCACTTGAATCGGCCAAGGCCCTCCATCCAAGTGAATCGGCCAGCCCTCCTAAGCACATGAATCGGCACGCGCCCCCTTGCAAGGTGATAAGGCGCGACCCTCTTCCCCTCTCTTGAATCAGCGCAAGTGAACCGGCGTCCCCCTTGCTAGGTGATACAGCACACCCTCTCTATCCTCATGAACTGGCGACCCCTCATAACCAAGTGAACCGGCGGTAGAAACGACAAGGATTGAGCAGTGTCATTTCTTATCATTGTTTCATCCACATGGAAGCCTATTTTTGCGCCGATTCACACTAAGAAGAGCAGGGGAAGAACATAGGAAGAAGAAGAAAAGGGAAGGGGCTTGAGGCCCTCACCTGGAAGCCCCGGACGGTGGCCACACCTTTAACCTGGCAGACCTTCAAGCATCCTCTCTCCCGGTAGGCCACTCACCTCGATGTCCGTTGGTTTCACCGCTGCAAGCTGCCAAAAGCTCGTCAAAGTCGCATCGGTCAGCCTCGATCAATCCCAGCACTACACCACACCTACCACCTGCCCCCCTATGCGCACAGGCTCATGATGGCTCCGAACAGTGAGAAGAGAAGAAGAATAAGATGGAGGAGTGGGGTTCGAAGCTCCTCTACCTCCGTTCCCTATAAAAATGACTCAAGCTCCGTTGAAAGGCTGGTGGGCTGATAAAAATAAGTGAGAGGGCTGGCTCTCTGAAGAGAAGAAAGAAAAGGAGTTTGGCTTCTTCGTCGCCAGAGAGGTTCAAGGGCATCTGCATATACAAAGTAGAGAAAAGGGAGAAGAGAGAGTGGGAGAGGTGAGGTTCGTGGGGGAAATGAGCTAGTGCACGATATCCCCCCCCCTCTATTGTATTCCTTTTTTTCTCTTGTCATGTTTTCTGGTTGCGTGGTATACCCCTCTTGTATCTGTTTGCCTTGCGATGAATAAAAAGCTTTTAAGTTGTGGCATGTTGTAGCTTCTACCTTGTCCCCTCTCTCTCTAGCCCAAGTGGGTCTTCCCATTTCTGCAGATGTATACCACTTTGTTCTATGAATCTATAATATACTTCTGTAGAGGCGACGATTTCCCTCTCACTCACACCCATGAGTTGTGGGGCTCTGTCATCCCTCTCAAATCCGGAAGAACTCATATTTCTCCTTCATCTGTTAAGGTGATACCATTCCTTTGTTTACGATGATCACTCCGGGCCCCCAAGAGCTTGTTCCTTCATTGCATGGCTCCTAGGAAACCCCATTTGAGTAGTGAATAGCAGCAGCCCTACGTCGGGCAACATGATGAATCTATGTCCCAAATTCCAAATGTCGCGGCCCACGGGTTGAGTGAAGCCCCTTGAAGGCTGGCCTTCGGGGTTCCCCGCCCAAGTTGGGATGATTAGGTGGTCGATCTTGGCTTACTCGGAATTTCAGGAGCCATCTTGGAATTCCCGTGGATGAGCTTCCAATTTTACACCCCATAAACCCCGGGTCCGGGGGAGATGCTGCCGAATTTGCACCGAAAACTTGAACTAATGGCTGAACAAAAAATAACAACGAACAGAGCCGGGGTTGTGATTAAATAGGAGAATGGCAACACACAAAAATTGCGGAACAAAGAACTAACAAAGGGCTAATAGAACTGAACTCTCATGAACCAAGAACAAAACATCTCTACATTTTTAAACATGAATAAGCCCCCATGCATGCTGTAATTTTTTATGAAAAACACATACAATCTTCAAACGAAAAAGCCTTGGCCTACTTAGGCAATGTTATTGCATCAGTCATGTTGCCAGTACATTGTGTCGACCCCAAGAACCCATGCGTTGCCTGCATCGACCCCAGGAGCTCCCCACGTCGACCCATTGATTCTCACAGCTGGCCTTTGCGTCGACCTCATGCATATCAAACTCCGCTTGAACTCCTTGCTGCATCTTCATGAAGAAACACCAGAGAGAATGAAAATTCTTCATGGGCCCATCATAAAAGAAAAACCAAGCATATCGTAACCCCTTTTGCCTTGAGTCTCATGCATGATAAGTGTATAACAAACCTAAGAGAAAGGGAGCAATCTATCATTCTATTTTGGCCAAACAAACAGCCTGAAACCTAAAGAATCTGTCAAAAGATTGAGAAGAAGAAAATTTTACCTCTGGCATGCTGCAAGTCGCCTCGTGCTTCCACCCGGGTCGACTTGC
This sequence comes from Amorphophallus konjac, assembly GCA_022559845.1. Classification (NCBI taxonomy): domain Eukaryota; kingdom Viridiplantae; phylum Streptophyta; class Magnoliopsida; order Alismatales; family Araceae; genus Amorphophallus; species Amorphophallus konjac. Next base: position 189,622,483 of record CM040127.1, on the reverse strand, counting down.
GCGCTGTGTCGGTCGACCGAATGACGCTTTCGATCGATCGACCAGCAGCTACGTCGACGCAGCCACTAGCTGCGTCAACCTCTTCAGCAAGCCCCCCTATTGCTGGGAAGATCGGTCGACCGACCGAATCAGTTCGGTTGACCAAACCCTCACCCATTTTAAAAAAAAGAAGAAAAAAAATGGAGGTGAACTGGTGTGCGCGAACGCTTCTAGCGGCATATCACCCATGCCGATTCACCCCCCTCATCTCTCTCTCCTCTCACCGATCCACCCCCTCATCTCTTCTCTTGCCGATCCACACTCTCCTCTCTCCTCTCGCCAACTCACCACCTTCCTCACCTCAAATAAAAAAATTCAAATAAAGCAAAACAATAACAAAAAAAAAACAACAATAACCCATTGTGATAAAAAGGTGAAATAAATAACAAATAAATAGTAATAAATGAATAAATAATTAGTGACTAAAGAATAACAAAAGGGAAGAGATATAATCAAAAGGTATAATAATAATAATAGAAAATGAATAAAATACACCCATGCATTTAAGAAAATAATAATAAAATAGAAAATTCAATAACCAAGCAAAAAATATAATAACAACAATAACGAATAAATAAAATACACCCATACATTTAAATAAATAAAAGAAAATCAAATAACTGAACAAAAAATATAATAATAATAATAATAAAACAAAAAAATGCACGCATGCATCTAAATAAAAAAAAGAAGATTAGATAACCAAACAAAAATTATAATATAAGTGTCCGCCCCAGGACCCTTGCTTCCCCGGACTCAGTATGAAAGGAATATGAATGATGCCCCGATAAATCGGGTTTGGATCTAGGGGATCACCCCAATATGGCCATGACCCGATATTACCCCAGGCCAATAGTTCACTAAACTTGACCGGCTTTCCACTGGGATCTAATCTCGCTCTCTCATCAAACTTGTCGTACACTCGACATACATTTGCACGGGTTTTGTATCCGTCTTCGTCACGCTTTCAACACAGACTTCCGTCCGAACATGAAATGGTCGATGAGCGACCAACATGATTTAAATGTTCATACGCCAATCCGGGGGCATTTTATCGCAATTCGAGATTGCATTATCTCATTTTTATTAATGTTAATTTTAGGCCATAGGGCCCCTTTTTTTGGAGATCAATCAAGGGTTTTCCCCTCTCCGAGGGGATGTAATTAACGTTGTGGCCTTTACGGTATGGCGGGTTTTTGTCCCGAAATGAAACTCACAATCGCCTGATCAGTCAGACAGAGCGCACCAGTGGTTCTGGACCATCCCGGTCCGGAACCCAAATAAATCGTTACTTTGTGACTAGCACGCCCACACACTAAATAAATGAAATAAACAAATAAACAAACGAATAAACAAAAAATGTTCAAAAAGTGCATCCATAATTCGCCAAGAACACAATACTCAGATCACTCTAGATTTAGATAATGGAGGAATTATGGAGGAGTCTTATCAAGAAGTTTTAAAGAGAGCTAAGTGTAGTTATGATGATGATCAAAAAGATGATCTCAAGGAGTTTGAGCTTAATTGCATTTATGAGGAGCGTTCTAAAGAAGTTGTTGATCTTAAGTTGGGGGGAGAAGAAGAGGAAGGTGATGTACTACTTAAAGATCAAATTTCATTAATTTCTCTTCCCGAATTTGAAGAGACTTTGTTCCAAGAGAAGGACGAAGAGGATGTATGAGTGGAGAATGAATTGAGTAAGGCTATAAATTATTTCTCTTGGGTAAAGGAGGAGTCGGGTACCCTTCATGACCTTCATCTCGATTAGGCATCTTTTGATTAAGGGAGGATATTGATCTTTTACCTCTTCATGATCTAGGCAAATCTAACCTTATTGTGAACACTTTACAATTAGCCGATCAGTCAGGTCTTTTTGAGCCCTACGAGTATCATTGTGTCGAGGAGGATGTCTCTTCACTATTGATATTGCCCATCTCCTTGACACTAATCATTTGATGGGAGCCCCTCACCCTTCTATATGTTCTCACCTCACCAATATTCATGTAATTCCTAAAACTGAGATTGTAAAAAAAATTGAAAGATAATAAGGCCCGCATTAATGTTTTCAACACTTATAAAGACCTTAAGTTTGAAGATGAATATTTTATAATTATCGACATGATAATTCCTCTTTCATTCTCTAATTGGGGATGTCATTTTGGCCTGTTTGATCCATCATAGTATGCAACACTGGCCAAACCAAAAATAACGGCTATTGATTTTTACATGACTCCCACGGAAGAAAAGTTGTTGACATATGCATTAAACGAGAAAATCAGTCATGCTAACAACCAACTTATTTCTAGTCCATGTATGTTCTTTCAAAATCTTATCTTTGCATGGCATAAATGTTGGAACTTAAAAGAAGATAAGATCACGTGGTGGCTTATTCTTAACGAAACACGTTGGTTATGGATCTTGTCACGTCCCGAGATATGCATCGGAATTAAGTCGGGAACGTGAACAACCGGCAAGATAAGTCTCAAGCTAGCAAGATAATCAGAGCGCTAAAACATTAACACACCAAGAGTGAACACAAGATAACATATTCAAAAACTCCAACTTTATTGAATCAAAATAAAAGGTTTACAATGACTCTTGACTCCATTCAACATAATATTCTACTAGACTAAACAAAAAGAAAGTTACATAACATGATCAACTTCACCGCCTATTACAGTGAAGGAACATAGATATAACAAGACTCATGACTAGACTAACTATGGCTTCGCTCTTCTTTAATCACTCTCGCCGTCAGATCCATCATTCGAGTAATCCGAATCCAATCCGCTAGAATTTCCTGAAAAAGATTGGAAAGTAGGGAATGAGCGCACTCGCCCAGTAGGTATCTTCGTATCAACATGATGGCAATGTTAAAGTCATTAACATTTTAGCTCTAGTGGGTAACATAAAGGAACGCGGTAAAACATGCAAATAAAATCATAGCAACAACAAGATATAGACTATAGAGATATGAGAATTCAAGTGAATAAGAGAACATGATCAAGCAAGAATGTAATGTGGCCTTTCAATAACGATAATGTACTATCATGTAACAAGAATGTACTTTCATAACCTTAAAAGGCTATGCACTAGAAAGTCATGTAACAAGCCAGTATAATTTTATGAGATAACCTCGTGGATTTCACCCGTTTATAAAAAAAGTACTTACAGCGCAATGCGATGCCAGTAAGTATCATACCCCATGGTTTACAATATGTTTCCAGCCATCTGTCGAGGAGGCTAGCGTGGAGCCCTTAGACACCGTCCATGCCCGCCCTTGCATCTTCAAGTTATAAATCAAGCTACTTCCACGAGAAATAAAGTAGGCCAATAATAACAATTCCAACAATAGTTTCATGAAAGCAAAACCAAGGTATGAACATACCAAAAATTAAAATCATGAGATCAAGGATGAATTAATTGGACATTACGCTACGGAGGAATTCCGACAGTATAACAGTAAATTCATAGATTTCCATAGTTCATTCATAGCTTATTGAATAAGGTGTTAGGCTCCAGATAATCATAAGAATATCTAGGAACGAAATATAATCATCCCTTGGGTCAAACCATGGGTTGGAAAATAAGATGACAGAACACGGTCATGGTGGGACTGTTTTCTTGAAGTAGCGGTCAAGTCAAGACTGTCTTTAGACCGGGTCGATGCCAGAAAGGAAAGGGGTCGACGCGATCATGCCAGGACAGCCATCATGAAGTAGCGGTCGCCTGAGGGCCGCATTCAGGTCAGTTCACAAAAATTGCAAGTTTCACGAAGTGCTTTCTAGACCATTGGACTTTTAGGGTACAACCAGCTCGGCGTCCTAGTGGGAATCTCAGGCTCGCGGAGACTTACTGAGGCCTTGAAACAAGATCACCTAGTCCGGCGAAAGGAATATCCGACGGAGAGGATCTCAAGTCCAAGTGAGTGTTCCTATCAAGTCCAAGTGCTCTAATAGCAACGTACCCGAATATGCACTATATGTGAACTTAATAAAACATAAATAAGGTGAGAAAGGAACGATTAAAACATAGATCAAAGTGTAATCAAGTCATGAAAATTCCCTTTAATTACAAAACTATAATTTTTGGCATGAAATTAACATACATGAAAATAAGCTTTAAAATCTTGCTAACATGAAGTATGAAATATGCCATGCTCAGAAATACACCATTACTATGCTAAGGCAAGCAGAATATCAGTAATATAATAGGAATAAGATAAGGTTTTGGCCTGGTTGTAGAAACCAGAATGCAGTCTGTTAAGGACCACCTCTTGATGGTAGCGGTCTGTCGGGGACCGTCTTTTGAAGAAGGCGGCCTCTATGGAACTGCCTTCTACCTGTAATAGACAAAAGCTTACACAACGTGCAGTGCCTATTCTAGGACAAATAATGCATGGAAACTATATGGAACTGAGAGATAAAACACTACAACATGCTTAGGATTAGTTTATGGTATGAAAGAGGCATGAGACACTTTAAAATTCTCATCTTTTGATTAAGGGTGAAGGGATGGTATGCAGTGAAAGTTATGCATGTACAGTCATAGAAAAACGTCAAATACTCCATGTATAGTGCATGAAATCATGAGGTAACAGAGGACTTTTATTCCTAACTTGATGTTTAAGCCAACATGAGATAACCTACCTCTCGGTTAGACTCTAGACTTCAAATTTGTTTCTGGAAGGAGGTTCTCATTCCTACGCGTCCTGCGTGGAACCAGCAACGTCATGATGCTTTATCTCCCTGATCGCTTGATCTTCTTTCACGAGATTTGGAGAGTGGTTAGAAGACACATAGGGGAACAATTAACTCTAAAGGCTGAACTTGAAAATACCTCTGATAAGGTCCCTAAACTTTGTATCCTTGTCGGAAAAACACGCCGGTTCCTGCGCGTTCTATGTAAAAACAGCCACTTCCAGACCTTCTAAGTCTTTAACAGCTTGTTTTCCTAGCACGGGATTTATAAGGAAGTTAGAAGATATAAAAGGAAACAAATAACCCTCAAGGACCAACTTGAACAGACAATGCCTTACCTTCGAACTACACGAGCCAAAACTAGGGTTTGTACAGGTCGAAACTGGGCCTACTTATAGAGTTCGGCCTAGGGTTGAGGGATTAGATCGAAATAGGAGTCCTCATTGGGGTTATAGTCGATCCCTAAGGGTCCTAGACATGCCCCCATGCCAGATCACATCGATCCCTGATGATTTGGGTAGATAAAAATCTAAGTTTTCCAGGGTTTATCACCTTGCATTCACGGAACAAGGTAGCGCTCTTCCCTGGACCGCCTTCATCAGGACGCGGTCGCGTGACTGACCGCATCTTGCTTGGGCGTAGGAAATTTAAATTTAATTCAAACTCCTCTCTTAATTATCCTCTAATTATCTAATTTAATTGGGAAAAATACTTAATACGTCTCTAGGGCTGGGCTTGGGCCAAAAGGCTTGAGTTTTAAGGTTTAAGGCCCATTTTAAGTGGACCTATTTCCTTTTAATAACTAAGCCAAAAGGAAATAATTAATTAAGCCTATTAAGTGGGCTCTAATTAGTGGTTGATAATTGGGCCTTAATTCCTGAGGCTTTAACTTATTAATATATTAATTATCCCATTTAACCTTTTAAGCCCATATTAAATGCTTTATTAAATCTATTTAATTTCTGATGAAATTCTAGAATTATCCGGGGTGTTACACCCTCCCCCACTTAAACAGAATTTGGTCCCTAAATTCATCGCAGGGGATTTTGGAAGGTGCATTTTACTTATAGTTAAAATAGCTCCGGGTATCAAATGAGAAAAAAGCCTGATGCAAATGGGTTAAGATAATACCTTCAACCACGTTACCATCCCTTGTAGATTCATTGCCCATGATAGCATTGAGACGACCCTATCGCCTATGTCCTCCATTATTCTTTGAAGGTTGTTCCCTCGTGAGTGGGCAATCAGGCATGCGGTGCTCCCGGCTTCCACATCGAAGGCACGCGCCAAGGCGCTTCCAACACTCTTTGGCCGAATGATCGAATTTCTCACAAAACGTGCAAGCCGCCATGACTTGCTTTTCTTCTTCCTTGACTCTCTTATTCTTGCCATTGCCATTCCCGCTACCATTCCCACTGCAGGACCTCTTCTTGTTGTCACGGGATTCGTAAGCTTCCATGATGCTAAACCTCTCTTCTTCTTCTTTCCTTCCTTTCTTCTCATGTCTTCGGCTAGGCTCTTCGCCCTTACCTTTGAATTTCTCAACCTTCTCCAAGGTTCTCTCGCATAAATCGCCCTATGGACCATCTCCGTATAGGTCAAGTTGTTTGACAAAGATGAGACGTAACCCATCCATAAATCGGTTGGCCTTTAGAAGCTCCGTAGCAACTAGATGTGGAGCATATGGCGCTAGCCTTGAAAATTGTAACTCATACTCCACCACAGACATCATGCCTTGCCTTAAAGAGGCAAATTCGGCAGCCTTCCTTTTTCGAACATGCTCCGAGAAATACTTTTCATGGAAGGGCTCGAGGAACTCTTCCCATGTAAGTTGAGCATTGTGTAAATGCACCGAGGTGGCCTTCCACCACGTATGGGAGTCCTTATTGAGTTGAAATGTGGCAAGAAGGACCTTTTCCTGGTGCGCGCATTGCATGACATTAAAGATCTGGTCCATCTTGTCTATCCAATTTTTTGCTTCATCTGGGTTGGACGAACCCGAGAATCATGGGGGATTCATGCTCCTGAAATTCCTATGTAAATCACCTGCGCCCGCTCGCGCTCTAGCTTGAGCCACCGTTTGGAGGGTCTGGGTGAGACCTGCAACAGTTTGTTGCATAGCTTTCCAGTTTGCACGATTAGCGGCCATTATGAGGTTCCTGAGAAAATAAACAATTAGTTATTTCCTTTGGAATTTATATGGAGATTTTCCTAAGGGTTAATTTCTAAATAACTATCTCATCTTGGGCTCTACCCAAGTCTCACATGGGTTCAAAAGAATTCTTCCTAGTTCATAGGTGTGGGTCCTTAAACCTTGGACTTAACCTATGACTTGATATTTTTCTAGGACTTACTTAAGCCTAGGCTCTGATACCAACTTAACTGTCACGCCCCAAGATATGCAGTGGAATTAAGTCGGGAACGTGAATAGCCAGCAAGATAAACCTCAAGTTAGCATGATAATCAGAGCGATAAACATTCACACACCAAGAGTGAACACAAGATAATATACTCAAAAACTCCAACTTTATTGAATCATAATCAAAGGTTTACAATGACTCTTGACTCCATTCAACATAATATTGTACTAGACTCAATAAAAAGAAAACTACATAACATGATCAACTTCACCGCTTATTATAGTGAAGGAACTTAGCTATAACAAGACTCATGACTAGACTAACTGTGGCTTCACTCTTCTTCAATCACTCTCGCCCTCGGATCCATCATTCACGTAATCCGAATCCGACTCATAAGAATTTCCTGAAAAAGATTGAAAAGTAGGGAATGAGTGCACTCGCCCAGTAGGTATCTTTGTATCAACATGATGGTAATGTTAAAGTAATTAACATTTTAGCTCTAGAGGGTAAGATAAAGGAACGCGGTAAAACAAGCGAATAAAATCATAGTAACAACAAGATATAGACTATAGAGATATGAGAATTCAAGTGAATAAGAGAACATGATCAAGCAAGAATGTAATGTGGCCTTTCAATAACGATAATGTACTATCATGTAACGAGAATGTACTTTCATAACCTTAAAAGGCTATGCACTAGAAAGTCATGTAACAAGCCAGTATAATTTCATGAGATAACCTCGTGGATTTCACCCGTTTTTAAAAAAAGTACTCACAGCGCAATGCGATGCCAGTAAGTATCATACCCCATGGTTTACAATATGTTTCCAGCCATCTGTCGAGGGGGCTAGTGTGGAGCCCTTGGACACCGTCTGTGCCCGCCCTTGCATCTTCAAGTTATAAATCAAGCTACTTCCACGAGAAATAAAGTAGGCAAATAATAATAATTCCAACAATAGTTTCATGAAAGCAAAACCAAGGTATGAACATACCAAAAATTAAAATCATGAGATCAAGGATGAATTAATTGGACATTACGCTACGGAGGAATTCCGACAGTATAACGGTACATTCATAGATTTCCATAGTTCATTAATAGCTTATTGAACAAGGTGTTAGGCTCCAGATAATCATAAGAATATCTAGGAACGAAATATAATCATCCCTTGGGTTAAACCATGGGTTGGAAAATAAGATGACAGAACACGGTCATGGTGGGGCTGTTTTCTTGAAGTAGCGGTCAAGTCAAGACCGTCTTTAGACCGGGTCGATGCCAGAAAGGAAAGGGGTCGACGCGGTCTCACGACGACCGCCATCTTGAAGTAGCGGTCGCTTGAAGGCCGCGTTCAGTTCAGTTCACATAAAATGTGAGTTTCACGAAGTACTTTCTATATCATTGGGCTTTTATATCCTAGTGAGAATCCCAGGCTCGCGGAGACTTGCGGAGGCCTTGAAACAAGAACACCTAATCCGGCGGAAGGAATATCCGACGGAGAGGATCTCAAATCCAAGAGAGTGTTCCTATCAAGTGAAAGTGCTCTAATAGCAATGTATCGGAATGCGTGCTATTATGTGAACTTAATAAAACAAAAATAAGGTGAGAAAGGAATGATTAAAACATAGATCAAAGTGTAATCAAGTCTTGGAAATTCCCTTTAATAAAACTATAATGTTTGGCATGAAATTAACATACATGAAAATAAGCTTTAAAATCATTCAAACATGAAGTATAAAATATGCCATGTTCAGAAATACACCATTACTATGCTAAGGCATGCAGAATATCAATAATATAATAGGAATAAGATAAGGTTTTGGCCTGGTTGCAGAAACTAGAACGCGGTGTATTAAGGACCACCTCTTGATGGTAGCGGTCTGTCAGGGACCGTCTTTTGAAGAAGGCGGTCTCTGTGGAACCGCCTTCTGCCTGTAACAGACAGAAGCTTACACAACGTGTAGGGCCTATTCTAGGGTAAATAATTCATGGAAACTATATGGAACTGAGAGATAAAACACTACAGCGTGCTTAGGATGAGTTTATGGTATGAAAGAGGCATGAGACACTTTAAAATTCTCATCTTTTGATTAAGGGTGCAGGGATGGTATGCCATGAAAGTTATGCATACGCAGCCATAGAAAAACGTTAAATACTCCATGTATAGTGCATGAAATCACGGGGTAACAGAGGACTTTTGTTCCTAACTTGATGTTTAAGCCAACATGAGATAACCTATCTCTGGGTTAGACTCTAGACTTTGAATTTATTTTTGGAAGGTGGTTCTCATTCCTGCGCGTCCTGCATGGAACTAGCAACTTCCAGATGCTTTATCTCCCTGACTGCTTGATCTTCTTTCATGAGATTTGGAGGGTGGTTAGAAGACACATAGGGGAACAATTAACTCTATAGGTTGAACTTGAAAATATCTTTGATAAGGTCCCTAAACTTTAGATCCTTGCCGAAAAAACACGCCTGTTCTTGTGGGTTCTGCGTAGAAATAGACACTTCTAGACCTGCTAACTCTTTAACGGCTTGTTCTCCTAGCATGGGATTTAGAAGGAAGTTAGAAGATATAAAAGGAAATAAATAACCCTCAAGGACCAACCTGAACAGACGATGCCTTACCTTCGAACTACGCAAGCCAAAACTAGGGTTCGTACAGGTCGAAACTGGGCCTACTTATAGAGTTTGGCCTAGGGTTGAGGGATTAGATAGAAATAGGAGTCCTCATTGGGGTTAGAATCGATCCCCAAGAGTCTTAGACATGCCCCCATGCTAGATCACATCGATCCCTGGCGATTTGGGTGGATAAAAATCCAATTTTTCTAGGGTTTATCACCTCGCGTTCACGGAACAAGGTAGCGGTCTTCCGTGGACCGCCTTCATCTGGACGCGGTCGCACGACTGACCGCGTCTTGCTTGGGCGTAGGAAATTTGAATTTTATTCAAACTCATATCTTAATTATCCCTTAATTATCTAATTTAATTAGGGAAAATACTTAATACATCTCTAGGGCTAGGCTTGGGCCAAAAGGCTTGAGTTTTAAGGTTTAAGGCCCATTTTAAGTGGACCTATTTCCTTTTAATAACTAAGCCCAAAGGAAATTATTAATTAAGCCTACTAAGCCTATTAAGTGGGCTCTAATTAGTGGTTGATAATTGGGCCTTAATTCCTAAGGCTTTAACTTATTAATATATTAATTAGCCCATTTAACCGTTTAAGCCCATATTAAATGCTTGATTAAATCTATTTATTGTTTAGAGAAATTCTAGAATTATCCAGGGTGTTACAACTTGTATATGTCTCGCTGAAGACGCTAAATTTAGCGCTTGTTGGCAGGCAACCCAATGTTTAATGTTTTGTTTTCTAGTGTGTTATTTTTAGGCATGCAGGGATCGCTATGGTGAAGACGTCATCGTCGAAGCACAACCATACACAAGGAAGCCACGCCCACATGCCCCAGGTTGTACCTTTTCTTCCCAATAAAGTTTATTTCTACATTGTTCTATTGTTCTATATTGTTTATGCCATTGAGGACAATGTCATTTAAGTTGGGGGGAGGGAGTTCATGTTACATTTTATAAAACCTGTTGTTTCCATGTTCTATTTCATGTTTCCATGCTCCGATCATGTTGTCAAAAAAAATCCATGCTCTTATCATTTTTTGTAAATAAAAAATCTATCGATAAAAAAAACCCAACCGAGTTTTCATGATTCATGCTTTCATTAAAAGTGAATCTGGAATAGATGAAACTAAGGAGAAGGATGATGGATAATTTTATTATCTAGCCACGAAAAACTAACTAGAATCTCTTAAAGTTCATTAGCAATGTCAAAATAAAAAAAAATCACTTGCACACTAATGAAGTAAGAAGGACAAGCCTTCTGTTATTTAGTGTGGCGTCTGATACTCTATAGTTCTTAGTGAAGAGATATTTTTGGAAAAAGCTACCTTTTTGCAAATAAGTGCAAAGCACAGAAAAAATGGGAAAAAACATGGAAAATGCCCTTGATCTTAGTAACCGGGCCTACTTCTCTTAAGGCAAGAGTTGAGATTCGCGTTAAACGATGAAGGGATGTGCAGCACCATATGTTAAAAAGAAAAAAAAAGTAGGCAGAGTGAAAGCTACCATAATTAACATTCTGATCTAGGACGAGCAGAGTTGAAAGACACCTATCTTAGATAGTAATATAAAGGATGTAATTGTCTAGCTATGGATTTAGATTTCACGAGCACAAGTGCTATAGAACTTTGGGTGTTGTCTAAGTTATGTGCATTAATTTCCAAATCTTAAGCTAGTATGCTTAACGTTTCTAAAATCCTAATCCAAAGTTGATTCAATGAAGGAGGATTTGGAAATGAGAGTATGAAACTTTTTAAACTCTTGTTGGTCTTAAATTTTTAATTGTTTACATTGCTAAGGGACTAGCAATGAATAAGTTGGGGGTGTGTGATAAGTGTTTAATTTTATATATTTATTTATGTCACATAGACTATTTCTGGGCTTTAACAGAAATAATTATGTAATTCTTATATTTGATTTTAATCTCACCTTAAAATTGAGTTTTCATGAAATTAATCAATTCATGAGGTATAAAATAAATATGTGAGATCATAAATGCATAATAAAGAAAAATTACATAATTACATTTTTATTATTAATATCTTTGTAAAAATAATTTTATGTTATTTATTTTTGATTGCATGTAAAAATAATTTTATGTTATTTATTTTTAAATTGGCGACCTTTCAAAAGGACGTCATTTTTGGCACAGAATTTATGAAATAGCTTATAGATTATTGATGCTAATTTAATTTGGCGACTTCGGCATCGATGCGAATTTGATGATAGAAATAAAGGAAAAATCACATGAGGACTCTATTGTTTGCGTCAAATATGGAAGAGTTATTTCGAGATGGACTTGGAAAGGAAGTGTTGAAGGGAGAAACTCTCCCCTACAAAAAGTCCATGGAGGTCACCCACGAGAGACAATTCTCTTCTTTTCTTCTTTTTCTCCTCCTTTCCTCTTCTTCTCTTTTCTCCCATTCGCTGGCAAGCCCCCTTCTTCTTCTCTTCTCTCCTCTCTCCTCTCTTTCTTCTACTTTTCTCCTCCCCCATCATAGATAGTCCTAGCTCCTCTCTCCCTACGTTTCTCCCCACCGTAGCCCCTTCTTTTCTTTTCTCTTCCCCTCTTCTTCTCTTCTCCTCTCTTCTCCTCCTCCTTTCCCCACGGCAGACATCCCTCTCCCTTTCTCTTCGTCTCACCCTCTCTTCTCCTCTCTCATCTTCCTTTCTCCTCCCCACTGCAAACAGCCCTCTCTCTGTCTTCTTCTCTCCCTCTTTCTCTTTTCACCTGCACCCATCTCCTATGTCTTCCTCTCTTCCCCCACCGCACCGGTGATGCTGTCCACCTGCGAGTCCTCTCTTTCTTCTCCTCCTCTCCCACCGCTGTAACACCCCAAAAATTTTTCAAGAATTTTATGGGATTAAAATATAATTATTAAGTAATTAAAAAGACTTAATGGGCTATTAAGAAGGAATTAAGGAGTTATTTAAATCTATTTAAAGGCCCTATATTCATTAAAGGGCTAAGCCCAACTCAAATAGGCCCATAGACAAATTTCTAAGACTTTTAGGCCCAAGCCCATTATTAGAAATGTGAGTTCGGTAATTTACGGATTTAAAATGGGATATATACACCAATTGGGGGATAAATGAGAGATAATAAGAAAATCCAAATTTTTTGGATTAAGCATCACCTGGTAGTCTATCGCGAGACTGCCAAGTACACCCTAGCGGTTCGGATATGACTGCTAAGCGACCCCAGTTCCGTGAATCGTAGAAACGTGAAAAGCTTGGATCTTGGACGACCAAATCACCTTAGATCGAAGCTACCTGACGTTGAAGACTCTCTATAACTCTCTAAGGATTAACTCTACTCCAATTTAGGACTCTAGGTTCGATCTAATCCCTTAAACCCTATGTGAACCCTATAAATAGACCCTAACTTCGACTCATGCGAACCCTAATGTTGGCTCGGGTATTTCGAAGGTAAGAAAACCCTATCTCAGGTTGGCACTTTAGAAATTTATGTTCTTTTTTGTTTTATCTAACACACCTCCACTTTTCGTGCTAGAAGATGTAGCCATTGGAGAGTTAGAGCATCTGCAAGTTGCTAGTTTGCTGCAGTCTACACAGGAACTAGTGCGTCGATCCAGTGAAGATTAAGAGATTAGAAGCCCTAAACGAGGGTAGTTCAAGTTTATCCTTTAGAACTTTTTGTTCACCTACATATCTTCTACCTATCCTCCAATTTTCATGGATTTAGGTCAAGAGGATCAGGAGAGAGAGGGACGGGAAGTTGCTAGTTTGGCATAGGACGTGTAAGAACTAGGGTCTACTTCCAGTCTGAAATCCAGGGTCTAGGGATTGAATCAAAGGTAGATTATCTCATGAAAAGGCTAATTTAACATATTAGAAACAAAAGCCCTCTGGTCCATCTTGATTTCATTGATTGTACATGACGAATTTAATGTTTTATCATGACTGCGCATCTAGGTTAAAACTGCATGCATGAACCCTACCCTTCATAAGAAATTGATAATTTTGGCTTACTTCACTCAAACCTATGCATCTCCATGTTTTAATATAGTTGCAACAGACCTTATTTACATACTGGCATATTTTTCTATGCACCTATTGCCTTAGATTTGCCCTACTCTTCGGGTTTTATATTGTTTGCCACAAACATAAAGAAACGGTCTTTCTGTGACCACCAGAGGTACCTAGCGGCCTTGCGATAGACCGCTAAGCCCTGGTAAGTGGCCATCCTATTACCGCTAATCGATTTTTGTAATCTGTCCTTTGTTAACTCTAAACAGATGGCGGATTGACCCTATTGACTATATGTTAAGCCTAGTTAATGAGGTCTTAGTCCTAGTTTTGACTTTATATTCGAAATATTGGTTACATTATGCACCATCCCTGATAGATTGCATATCTTACATGGTTTAAATGCTTATTTTAAACTTATGTTACTTTCATGCCAAAACATATACTCTTGTATTAATGATCATAATTTCGTGAGATTCATGGACTTTGTAGTGATGTTTGATCGATGTCTTTAACGATCTCACTCTCACCTTGAGTCTTTCATAAGTACATGGTGCGTACTCTGGTGTGTGGCCATTAGATACACTTTACACTTATAGGTACACTTTCTTGGACTTGTGATCCTCTCCGTCGGATATTCCTTCTGTCGGACTAGGTGATCTTCTTTCAAGGCCTCCACAAGACTCCGCGAGCCTGGGATTCCCACAAGGATAATGAGCTGGTTGTACCCTTAACACCCAATTTTCTAGAAAGCACTTTATCAGAGTTTTCTACGTTTTAGATGTTAGTGGCCATCCAGTAGACCGCATGAGTCTGTTTGCGGCCATTTACCTGACCGCCAAGGACGCCTAGCAGCCCTAACATGACCGCAAGGTTCCAAAGATTTCACTGCGTCGACACTCACTTTCTTCATGCGTCGACTCTGTCATTAAACAGTCCAGAACTGACCGCTAAGGTCTATAAACGGTCCAGTCATGACCGCAAGGGTCTTCAATGTTCTTAACCCGGTGTTTGACCCAAGGATTGATTTTCCTATGATTACTAGATGGTCTATTGATTATCTAGAAGTTAATACCTTGTTCAAGAAGTTATTAATGAATTATGAAAGTTAATGAATATGTTGTTATGCTGTCGGATTTCTTCCATGGCATAACCGAGTTATTAAATCTTCCTTGAAACTCATAAATTCATGTTGGTACGTTCTTACCTTGGTTATTGTGATCATTTATTTGAACTTGTTACATTACTGGCCATACTTTATTGTTATACTCGTGGAACTAGCTTGATTTATACGTGAAGATGCAGTTCGGGCACTGATTGTGTCCAAGGGCTCAATGTTAGCCCCCTCGGCTGATTGTTGAAAACATACTATAAACCATGGGATATGATGCTACTGGCGTCGCATTGCGCTGGGAGTACTTTCTTTATAAATAAGTGAAATCCACGAGGCTATCTCATGATTGAATTATTACGTGCTTGATTACATGACATTCTAGTGCATAGCCTTTATGGTTATGAAAAGTGAAAAGTGAAAGTGTGTTCTTGTTACATGCAAGCATATTCTCCTTCATGAAAGGCCAAGTTACATTCTTGTTATATTCTTACTTGATCCTACTCATATATCATCACACATCATACATCGTGATCTTATCGTGCTATTGTGTTACTTTGGTTTTATCGCAGTATTTATCGTATTTCCTTTAACCTATTCTCTAGAGCTAAAATGTTAATTACTTAAACATTGCCTTCATGTTGATACGAAGATACCTACTGGGCATGTGTGCTCTTTCCCTACTTTTCCAATCTTTTTCAGGAAATTCTAGCGGGTCGGATTCAGATCACTCAAGTGATGGATCTGGGAGTGATTGATGGTTCGAGAGAGGCCGTAGTTAGTCTAGCCAAGAGTCAATTATGTAATTTTCACTTTATTGAGTCCAGTTAGTCAATGAGTCAATATTATGTACTTGATTATTATTATCAATAAAAGTCAGATTTTTGATCAATTATTGTGTCCATTCATCTTATGTGTGAATGATTTGCGCTCTGATTGTACTTGTCACTTGAGGCTTCTCTTGCTGGCTGTTTACGTTCCCGCTTGTTTCCGCTGCATAATCTCGGGGCGTGACAGTTAGAGTGGTATCAGAGCGTAGGTCTCAGGACATACTTATTCCTAGGACTTTGTCATGTTATAGGCTAAGTCCAAGGTTTAGGGACCCATACGTATAAACTAAGGAAAGAATTTCCCACCTACGTAAGATGGGGTAGAGCCGGGATAAGATAGTTATTTAGAACTTATCTCTAAGTTAACTCCATTAAATTCTGTAGGAATTAACAAATCATTCCTTTTACTCAGGTACCTTACTCTCTCAATGGCTCATCGTGTCAACTGGGATGAGATGCAACAAATAATTGCGGGTCTTACCCAGGCCCTTCAGACTGTAGCCCAAGCTAGTACACGGGCTGGCGCGGGTAATTTGCACGGGAATTTTTGGAGTTTAAATCCTCCCCGATTCTCTAGATCCTCCAACCCCGACGAGGCTGAAAATTGGATCGATGAAATGAACAGAATATTCGACGTTATGCAATGCACTGATCAAGAGAAGATCTATCTCACCATCTTCCAATTAAACAAGGATGCACATACTTGGTGGAAATCTATTCCGACACCGCCTCCAAACGCACCTCATACTTGGGAGGGGTTTCTCACACTCTTCCGAGCAAAGTATTTCTTCGAGCATGTTAAGGAGAGAAAGGCCGCGAAATTTGCCATGCTTCGCCAAGGTATGATGTCTGTGGCGGAGTATGAACTTCAATTCTCCCGGCTAGCACCTTATGCTCCCCACCTGGTTTGCACAGTCCTATTAAAGGCCAACCGATTTATGGATGGTTTAAGGCCTGGATTTATTCAACAACTTGGGTCTCAAAATATCCACACATATACGGAAATGGTCCAACAGGCACATTTATGCGAAAGGACCCTGGAGAAGGTAGAGAAGTTCCGGGGAAAAGAAAAAAGGTCGAGCTGAAGACATGATAGGCGAGAAGAAATAGAAGAAAGGTTTAGCATCACGGAGGATGACGAACCCCATTATAACAAGAGGTCTCGCAATGGGAACGATAATGGTAAAAGAAAAAGCAACGGAAGAAGAAATGACAATGGCAACGACAATGGAAAGAATAAAAGAGCTAAGGAGGAGGAAGAAAAGCAGGTCATGGCGGCTTGCTCATTTTGTGAAAAGTTCGGGCACTTGGCTGAAGAATGCTGGAAGCATCTCGGCGTTTGTCTCAAGTGTGGAAGTTGGGAGCATCGCTTGCCTATGTGTCCTCTCATAAAGGAACAATCTTCAAGGAATAACAATGGACGCGGGCGACGAGGCCGACTAAATGCCATCTTGGATAATGAAGGTAAAATGATTGAAGGTACTATCTTGACCTATTTACATATCAACACTGCCTTAATTATCAGCCCGACTAATTAAAAACACTCTCCATAAAAGTCATGCATTAAATTTGGGGACCAAATTCTTCTTAAGTGGTGTAACACCCCAGAAATTTTTTAGGAATTTTCTAAGATTAAAATATAATTATTAAGCAATTAAAAAGGCTTAATGGGCTATTAAGAAGGAATTAAAGAGTTATTTAAATCCATTTACAGGTCCTATATTCATTAAAGGGCTAAGCCCAACTCAAATAGGACCATAGATAAATTTCTAATACTTTTAGGCCCAAGCCCATTATTAGAAACGTGAATTGGGTAATTTACGGATTTAAAATAGAATATATACACCAATTGGGGGATAAATGAAAGATAATAAAAAAATCCAAATTTTTCGGATTAAGCGCTGCCTGGCTGTCTATTGCGAGACCGCCAAGTACACCCTAGCGGTCCGAATATGACCGCTAAGCGACCCCAGTTTCGTGAATCGTAGAAACGTAAAAAGCTTGGATCTTGGATGACCAAATCACCTTAGATCGAAGCTACCTAGCGTTGAAGACTCTCTAAAACTCTCTAGGGATTAACTCTACTCTAATTTAGGACTCTAGGTTCGATCTAATCCCTTAAACCCTAGGTGAACCCTATAAATAGACCCTAACTTTGACTCATGCGAACAGTAATGTTGGCTCGCGTATTTCGAAGGTAAAGAAACCCTATCTTAGGTTGGTTCTTTAGAACTTTATGTTCTCCTTAGTTTTATCTAACACACCTCCAATTTTCGTGCTAGAAGACCCAACCGTTGGAGAGTTAGAGCATCTACAAGTTGTCGGTTCGCTGCAGTCTGCATAGGAACCAATGCGTCGGTCTAGTGAAGATCAGGAGATTAGAAGCCCTAAACGAGGTTAGTTCAAGTTGGTCCTTTAGAACTTTTTGTTCACCTTCATATCTTCTACCTACCCTTCAATTTTCATGGATTTAGGTCAAGAGGATCAGGAGATAGAGGGACGGGAAGTTGCTGGTTTGGCATAGGACGTGCAAGAACTAGGGTCTACTTCCAGTCAGAAATCCAAAGTCTAGGGATCGAATCAAAGGTAGGCAATCTCATGAAAAGACTAAATTAACATGTTAGGAACAAAAGCCCTCTGTTTCCTCCTATTTTCATTGATTGTACATGATGAATTTAATATTTTATCATGACTGCGCATCTAGGTTAAAACTGCATGCATGAACCCTACCCTTAATAAGAAATTGATAATTTTGGCTTACTTCACTCAAACCCAAGCATCTCCATGTTTTAATATAGTTGCACCAGACCTTATTTACCTACTTGCATATTTTTCTATGCACCTATTGCCTTAGATTTGGCCTGCACTTCGAGTTTTATATTATTTGCCACAGACAAAAAGAAACGGTCTTTCTGTGACCGCCAGAGGTACCTAGCGGCCTTGTGACAGACCGCTAAGCCCTGGTAAGCGGCCATCCTATGACCGCTATTCGATTTCTGTATTCTGCACTTTGTTAACTCTAAATAGATGGCAGATTGACCCTATTGACTATATGTTAAGCCTAGTTAATGAGGTCTTATTCCAAGTTTTGACTTTATATTCAAAATATTGGTTATATTATGCACCATCCCTGATAGATTGCATGTCTTACATGGTTTAAATGTTTATTTTAAACTTGTGTTACTTTCATGCCAAAACCTATACTCTTGTATTAATGATCATAATTTCGTAAGATTCATGGACTTTGTAGTGATGTTTGATCGATGTCTTTAACGATCTCACTCTCACCTTGAGTCTTTCATAAGTACATGGTGCGTACTCTGGTGTGTGGCCATTAGATACACTTTACACTTATAGGTACACTTTCTTGGACTTGTGATCCTCTCTGTCGGATATTCCTAATGTTTTATCATGACTGCGCATCTAGGTTAAAATTGCATGCATGAGCCCTACCCTTAATAAGAAATTGATAATTTTGGCTTACTTCACTCAAACCTATGCATCTCCATGTTTTAATATAGTTGCACCAGACCTTATTTACATACTAGCATATTTTTCTATACACCTATTGCCTTAGATTTGCCCTGCTCTTTGGGTTTTATATTGTTTGCCACACATAAAGAAACGGTCTTTCTGTGACCGCCAGAGGTACCTAGCGGCCTTGCGATAGACCGCTAAGCCCTGGTAAGTGGCCATCCTATGACCGCTAATCAATTTTTGTAATCTGCACTTTGTTAACTCTAAACAGATGGCGGATTGACCCTATTGACTATATGTTAAGCCTAGTTAATGAGGTCTTATTCCTAGTTTTGACTTTATATTCGAAATATTGGTTATATTATGCACCATCCCTGATAGATTGCATGTCTTACATGGTTTAAATGCTTATTTTAAACTTATGTTACTTTCATGCCAAAACCTATACTCTTATATTAATGATCATAATTTCGTAAGATTCATGGACTTTGTAGTGATGTTTGATCGATGTCTTTAACGATCTCGCTCTCACCTTGAGTCTTTCATAAGTACATGGTGCGTATTCTGGTGTGTGGCCATTAGATACACTTTACACTTATAGGTACACTTTCCTGGACTTGTGATCCTCTCCGTTGGATATTCCTTCTGTCGGACTAGGTGATCTTGTTCCAAGGCCTCCACAAGACTCCTCGAGCCTGGGATTCCCACTAGGATAATGAGCTGGTTGTACCCTTAAAACCCAATTGTCTAGAAAGCACTTTATCAGAGTTTTCTATGTTTTGGATGTTAGCGGCCATCCAGTAGACCGCATGAGTCTGTTAGCGGCCATTTACCTAACCGCCAAGGACGCCTAGCAGCCCTACCATGACGGCAAGGTTCCAGAGATTTCACTGCGTCGACACTCACTTTCTTCATGCCTCGACTCTATCATTAAATAGTCCAGAACTGACCGCTAAGGTCTATAAACGGTCCAGTCATGACCGCAAGGGTCTTCAATGTTCTTAACCCGGTTTTTGACCCAAGGATTGATTTTCATATGATTCCTAGATGGTCTATTGATTATCTAGAAGTTAATACCTTGTTTAAGAAGTTATTAATGAATTATGAAAGTTAAGGAATATGTTGTTATACTGTCGGATTTCTTCCATGGCATAACCGAGTTATTAAATCTTCCTTGAAACTCATAAATTCATTTTGGTACGTCCTTACCTTGGTTATAGTGATCATTTATTTGAACTTGTTACATTACTGGCCATACTTTATTGTTATACTCATGGAACTTGCTTGATTTATATGTGAAGATGCAGTTCGGGCACTGATTGTGTCCAAGGGCTCAATGCTAGCCCCCTCAGCTGATTGTTGAAAACATACTATAAACCATGGGGTATGATGCTACAGGCGTCGCATTGCGCTGGGAGTACTTTCTTTATAAATAAGTGAAATCCACGAGGCTATCTCATGATTGAATTATTACGTGTTTGATTACATGACATTCTAGTGCATATCATTTATGGTTATGAAAAGTGAAAAGTGAAAGTGTGTTCTTGTTACATGCAAGCATATCCTCGTTCATGAAAGGTCAAGTTACATTCTTGTTATATTCTTACTTGATCCTACTCATATATCATCACACATCATATATCGTGATCTTATCGTGCTATTGTGTTACTTCGGTTTTATCGCAGGATTTATCGTATTTCCTTTATCTTATTCTCTAGAGCTAAAATATTAATTGCTTAAACATTACCTTCATGTTGATACGAAGATACCTACTGGGCATGTGTGCTATTTCCCCACTTTTCTAATCTTTTTCAGAAAATTCTAGCCGGTCGGATTCAGATCACTTAAGTGATTGATCTGGGAGTGATTGATGGTTCGAGAGAGGCCCTAGTTAGTCTAGCCAAGAGTCAATTATGTAATGTTCACTTTATTGAGTCCAGTTAGTCAATGAGTCAATATCATGTACTTGATTATTATTATCAATAAAAGTAAGATTTTTGATCAATTATTGTCTCCATTCATCTTATGTGTGAATGATTTGTGCTCTGATTGTACTTGTCACTTGAGGCTTCTCTTGCTGGCTATTTACGTTCCCGATTGTTTCTGCTGCATAATCTCGGGGCATGACAGTTAGAGTGGTATCAGAGCGTAGGTCTCAGGACATACTTATTCCTAGGAAAATGTCATGTTATAGGCTAAGTCCAAGGTTTAAGGACCCATACGTATGAACTAAGGAAAGAATTTCCCACCTACGTAAGATAGGGTAGAGCCGGGATGAGATAGTTATTTAGAACTTATCTCTAAGTTAACTCCCTTCAATTCCGTAGGAATTAACAAATCATTCCTTTTACTCAGGTACCTTACTCTCTCAATGGCTCATCGTGTCAACTGGGATGAGATGCAACAAACAATTGTGGGTCTTACCCCGGTCCTTCAGACTGTAGCCCAAGCTAGTACACGGGCTGGCGCGGGTAATTTGCACAGGAATTTCTGGAGTTTAAATCCTCCCCGATTCTCTGAATCCTCCAACCCCGACGAGGCTAAAAATTGGATCGATGAAATGAATAGAATATTCGACATTATGCAATGCACTGATCAAGAGAAGGTATGTCTTGCCATCTTCCAATTAAACAAGGATGCATGTAGTTGGTGGAAATCTATTCCGACACCGCCTCCAAACGCACCTCATACTTGGGAGGGGTTTCTCACACTCTTCAGAGCAAAGTATTTCTTCCAGCATGTTAAGGAGAGAAAGGCCGCGGAATTTGCCATGCTTCGCCAAGGTATGATGTCTGTGGCGGAGTATGAACTTCAATTCTCCCGGCTAGCACCTTATGCTCCCCACCTGGTTTGCACAGTCCTATTAAAGGCCAACCGATTTATGGATGGTTTAAGGCCCGGATTTATTCAACAACTTGGGTCTCAAAATATCCACACATATACGGAAATGGTCCAACAGGCACATTTATGCGAAAGGACCCTGGAGAAGGTAGAGAAGTTCCGGGGAAAAGAAAAAAGGTCGAGCTGAAGACATGATAGGCGAGAAGAAATAGAAGAAAGGTTTAGCATCACGGAGGATGACGAACCCCATTATAACAAGAGGTCTCGCAATGGGAACGATAATGGTAAAAGAAAAAGCAACGGAAGAAGAAATGACAATGGCAACGACAATGGAAAGAATAAAAGAGCTAAGGAGGAGGAAGAAAAGCAGGTCATGGCGGCTTGCTCATTTTGTGAAAAGTTCAGGCACTTGGCTGAAGAATGCTGGAAGCATCTCGGCGCTTGTCTCAAGTGTGGAAGTTGGGAGCATCGCTTGCCTATGTGTCCTCTCATAAAAGAATAATCTTCAAGGGATAACAATGGACGCGGGCGACGAGGCCGACTAAATGCCATCTTGGATAATGAAGGTAAAATGATTGAAGGTACTATCTTGACCTATTTACATATCAACACTGCCTTAATTATCAGCCCGACTAATTAAAAACACTCTCCATAAAAGTCATGCATTAAGTTTGGGGACCAAATTCTTCTTAAGTGGTGTAACACCCCAGAATTTTTTTAGGAATTTTCTAAGATTAAAATATAATTATTAAGTAATTAAAAAGGCTTAATGGGCTATTAAGAAGGAATTCAGGAGTTATTTAAATCCATTTAAAGGTCCTATATTCATTAAAGGGCTAAGCCCAACTCAAATAGGACCATATACGAATTTCTAAGAATTTTAGGCCCAAGCCCATTATTAGAAACGTGAATTGGGTAATTTACAGATTTAAAATGGGATATATACACCAATTGGGGGATAAATGAGAGATAATAAAAAATTCCAAATTTTTCGGATTAAGCGCTGCCTAGCGGTCTATTGCGAGACCACCAAGTACACCCTAGCGGTCCGGATATGACCGCTAAGCGACCCCAGTTTCGTGAATCGTAGAAACGTAAAAAGCTTGGATCTTGGACGACCAAATCACCTTAGATCGAAGCTACCTAGCGTTGAAGACTCTCTAAAACTCTCTAGGGATGAACTCTACTATAATTTAGGACTCTAGGTTCGATCTAATCCCTTAAACCCTAGGTGAACCTTGTAAATAGACCCTAACTTTGACTCATGCGAACCCTAATGTTGGCTCGCGTATTTCGAAGGTAAAGAAACCCTATCTCAGGTTGGTTCTTTAGAACTTTATGTTCTCCTTAGTTTTATCTAACACAGCTCCAATTTTTGTGCTAGAAGACCCAACCGTTGGAGAGTTAGAGCATCTACAAGTTATTGGTTCGCTACAGTCTGCACCGGAACCAATGCGTCGGTCCAGTGAAGATCAGGAGATTAGAAGCCCTAAACGAGGTTAGTTCAAGTTGGTCCTTTAGAACTTTTTGTTCACCTTCATATCTTCTACCTACCCTCCAATTTTCATGGATTTAGGTCAAGAGGATCAGGAGATAGAGGGACGGGAAGTTGCTGGTTTGGCACAGGACGTGCAAGAACTTGGGTCTACTTCCAGTCAGAAATCTAAAGTCTAGGGATCGAATCAAAGGTAGGTGATCTCATGAAAAGACTAAATTAACATGTTAGGAACAAAAGCCCTCTGTTTCCTCCTATTTTCATTGATTGTACATGATGAATTTAATATTTTATCATGACTGCGCATCTAGGTTAAAACTGCATGCATGAACCCTACCCTTAATAAAAAATTGATAATTTTGGCTTACTTCACTCAAACCCATGCATCTCCATGTTTTAATATAGTTGCACCAGACCTTATTTACCTACTGGCATATTTTTCTATGCACCTATTGCCTTAGATTTGCCCTGCACTTCGGGTTTTATATTGTTTGCCACAGACAAAAAGAAACGGTCTTTCTGTGACGGCCAGAGGTACCTAGCGACCTTGTGACAGACCGCTAAGCCCTGGTAAGCGGCCATCCTATGACCGCTATTCAATTTTTGTAATCTGCACTTTGTTAACTCTAAATAGATGACAGATTGACCCTATTGACTATATGTTAAGCCTAGTTAATGAGGTATTATTCCTAGTTTTGACTTTATATTCAAAATATTGGTTATATTATGCACCATCCCTGATAGATTGCATGTCTTACATGGTTTAAATATTTATTTTAAACTTGTGTTACTTTCATGCCAAAACCTATACTCTTGTATTAATGATCATAATTTCGTAAGATTCATGGACTTTGTAGTGATGTTTGATCGATGTCTTTCATGATCTCACTCTCACCTTGAGTCTTTCATAAGTACATGGTGCGTACCCCGTTGCGTGGCCATTAGATACACTTTGCCCTTATAGACACACTTTCTTGGACTTGTGATCCTCTCCGCCGGATATTCCTTTTGTCGGACTATGTGATCTTGTTTCAAGGCCTCCATAAGACTCCGCGAGCCTGGGATTCTCACTAGGACATCGAGCTGTTTGTACCCTTAAAACCCAATTGTCTAGAAAGTACTTTACCGGAGTTTTCTACATTCTAGATCTTAGTGGCCATCCAGTAGACCGCATGAGTCTGTTAGCGGCCATTTACCTGACCGCCAAGGATGCCTAGCGGCCCTACCATGACCGCAAGGTTACAGAGATTTCACTACATTGACACTCACTTTCTTCATGCGTCGACTCTGTCATTAAACGGTCCAGAACTGACCGCTAAGGTTTATAAACGGTCCAGTCATGGCCGCAAGGGTCTTTAATGTTCTTAACCCGAGGTTTGACCCAAGGGTTGATTTTCCTATGATTTCTAGACGGTCGATTGATTATCTAGAAGTTAATACCTTGTTCAAGAAGTTATTAATGAATTATGAAAGTTAAGGAATATGCTGTTATGCTACTGGATTTCTTCCATGGCATAACCTAGTTATTATATCTTCCTTGAAACTCATAAATTCATTTTGGTATGTTCTTACCTTGGTTATTATGATCATTTATTTGAACTTGTTACATTACTGGCCATACTTTATTGTCATACTCGTGGAACTAGCTTGATTTATACGTGAAGATGCAGTTCAGGCACTGATTGTGTCCAAGGGCTCGATGCTATCCCCCTTGGTTGATTGTCGGAAACATACTATAAACTATGGGGTATGATGCTACTGGCATCGCATTGCGCTGGGAGTACTTTCTTTATAAATAAGTGAAATCCACGAGGCTATCTCATGATTGAATTATTACGTGCTTGATTACATGACATTCTAGTGCATAGCCTTTATGGTTATAAAAAGTGAAAAGTGAAAGTGCGTTGTCGTTACATGCAAGCATATTCTCATTCGTGAAAGGCCAAGTTGCATTCTTGTTATATTCTTACTTGATCCTACTCATATATCATCACACATCATATATCGTGAACTTATCATGCTATTGTGTTACTTTGGTTTTATCACGGGATTTATTGTATTTCCTTTATCTTATTCTCTAGAGCTAAAATGTTAATTACTTAAACATTACCTTTATGTTGATACGAAGATACCTACAGGGCATGTGTGCTCATTCCCTACTTTTTTAATATTTTTCAGGAAATTCTAGCGGGTCGGATTCAGATTACTCAAGTGATTGATCTGGGAGTGATTGATGGTTCGAGAGAGGCCGTAGTTAGTCTAGTCAAGAGTCAATTATGTAATTTTCACTTTATTGAGTCTAGTTAGTCAATGAGTCAATATTATGTACTTGATTATTATTATCAATAAAAGTCAAATTTTTTATCAATTATTGTGTCCATTCATCTTATGTGTGAATGATTTGCGCTCTAATTGTTACTATCACTTGAGGCTTCTCTTGCTGGCAGTTCACGTTCCCGATTATTTCCGCTGCATAATCTCAGGGCGTGACAACCACATTGTTCTCCCTCTCTCCCTATGTTTTCTCCTCACCTCCCCTCACTGATCTCCCTTCCTCTCTCCCCCTCTCCTGCACCCTTACTCTCTCTCTCTCTCTTCTATTCTCCTCCCCACTGTGAGCTCATTCTCCCACTCTCACTTTTCACTGTGAGCCCCCTCTCCCGTCTCTTTTCTTCGCCTCTCCTAGCGGCACTCTGGCATCCCTGTTCTTCTCCATCCTTCTCTTCTTCGTCTACCTCCTTCTCCTCCTCACCACGTCTCCCTCTGTTCTCTTCCTCCTCCCGCTCCCCCTGTTCTCCCTCCGCCAGAGCGAGCCCCGCGACCACCACAGCTATCTACCCTCCTCTGTCCAACCCTCTGCACCCCTTCGCAGGAGACCCATCTTCTCCTTCCTTCCTCTCTCTCCCTTTGTCTTTTCTCTCACCACCGATCGTCCCTTTCTCTATTCTCCGTCCCGCGTCCGCCGTTGCTCCTCTTCACCATCGTCTCCCTCTCTCTATACTCCTGGGCATGCCTCTTCTCCCGTCGACGTTCTCTCTCTTCTCCCTCCTCCGCGACATCTATATCCCTGCGCTCACTCTACCGCCGCCCACGCCACGCACATCTCTCTCTGGCGTCTCTCTCGTCTCACTCCCTCTCCCTCCATGTCGTCTCATTCTCTTCTCCCTCTCTCGTTCCCTGTCTCTTCCCCGTCTCCCTTGTCCCACACTGTCTCTCTCCCCCTCTCGATCTCTCTCTTCTCTCTATCTCTCTCTTTTTACACAACACACGCACACACCACAGTAACACTTGTTTTATTTTATTTTCTTTTTCCTCTTTTCTTCTTTTATTTTATTTTTACTCCCACCTACACCTCTCTCTATCTCTTTCTTTACATCTTTCTCTTATTCTCTCTCTAAAGCTCTCTCTCACGATGAGCATCCGCTTGCATCATTACCCCCGTGCCCACGTGCCGCGCCCTAGTGGTACTTCCCCGGTCAAAATTTGGTTCTGCAGGTGATCGTCAAAAAATTGACTGGCACACCCGCATTCCACCCAGTCATCCCGGTTCCAGTCACCTATAACAATTAATCACACTATTCCCCGTGCGTTTGAGTCGTTCTTTACGTACCCCCATCGATACCCCCAGAATCCCCGTGTGCCAAGTCAACCTATCTCGGCCTTCCATAAAAGGTGAGTGTATGTCACCGCCGTGAGAAAATATATATATAAAAATAACAAGAAAGAATATTTTTTTTTTGCGAGCTGACAAAGTTGGCACGCCCGGTGGGACATCTCCTCCCTTTCTTCTTGTTGCTGAAGAGGAGCCTGTGCCAGCCTCGAAGCCATGGTGCCCTTTTCCTATCCTTGCAGGAGAGGTAGAGGAGGGACATCCCGCTGCAGCTTCCAGTTGGTACCCCAACAACCAGTTTGTGCCTAACAACCATCTTCGGCCGTCGCATTCTCCAGCAACCAGCCGTCTAGTAGCTATGGCGGCCGTGATGTATGGCCCCATCGTCATCGCCACCCACGCACGGGTGGGTTACTTGGTGACGCCGATCGCTTTCGGCGACTTCACCCCCATCATTGGCAAGCCATATTTCCTAGGCGTGGTCCCTGTGGCTGTTTCGCAGCCGATTCCAGTTCATGTCCCTGTTCGTGCGGTCGACTCACCGCGCCTCTTCCCAGCACCAATGACCTATGCGAGTACCAGGCTCGGGGTCTCTACTTTTAGCCCTCGTAGGGGTCCCAGATCGTCCCTTTCCCGGACAAGCATCAGCTCTTGGGTCCAGCATCGGCGGACCTCCAGCACGGGCATCGCACCCAGGACTTCGGTTGGCACCTCAGCACTTCGCTCGGGCTTCCAACCCCGAGTCCTAGCCAGGCATGCACCCAACACGGGCTCCCAGCCCTGGGCCCACGGCTCCCCAGTACTTCGCTCGGGCTCTCAACCCCTAGTCCCAACCAGGCTAGCACCCAACATGGGCTCCCTGCCTCGGGCCCAAGGCTCTTCATGTAACCACCCAGAAACCTGGATATCAGAGACCCGATACCACTAGGACCCTGAGTCGCCACCCAAGAGCTGATGAGGCTCCGAAAGGGTTGGAAAAGAGGATGTGGGGTGCATAAATATCTACAATCACACGCGCATTTTAATGGAATAACAACATTAAGCAAAAGCAAAAATTACATTACCAGAGTGTTATAATTATACATTAGTCCAGAAGCATAAGGTACAAGTCCAAAATTGTACAAGAACCAAAAAGGACAACTACAAGGGGCATACCCCGGAGTGGACCCTGGTAGCTGCTAACACTGTCCGCCAAAACCACGCGGGAAACCTACGGACTGCTGCGCCTCACCTGAAAAATAAAGGGTGAGTCTCATTTCATTGACTCAGTAGGGGTCCTGCAGATCCCTACCTCGCAGCTAAAATCATGAAAGAAACAGTTAATGACAAGAAATAATGAAATGGCATTGAACTATATCAATTAATAAAACTTGTACAGGTATATCAATAAATGAATATAGCTAAATATAATTGCCACATAAACTCATGCTAATTAAAGTGTATAATTAAACATGAGAATCTTTCATTCACCATTAGAGTCAGAATTCTACAAACCAAGTGACAGGAGAACTGAATCACTAGAAGGAATATCAAACGCGTCCACTTACAACTTACACTGCGCCTCGATCCACTCGCCTGGAATGCGGCAACTGAGACACCGTAACCGTAACCAAAGACAAGGACTAGTCAGGGTCATGCTCGTCAGTGCAAGTCCACGCCTCTGACCACGTGTGCACACACAAGCTCAATGCCTTGAGCCAGACCTCTAGCAAGTTCTGCCCCCCAGTCGGATGATACTGCAAAGCAAGGGGGCCCACATAAATTAGCCTAAAAACCATACACCGGGACTTCCCAGCCACATCTCCTGGGTGGGCCGACTCTAGATGTAACACCCAAGAATTTTCTAGGAATTTTATGAGACAAAATCTAGTTACTAAGCAATTAAAAGGCTTAATGGGCTATTAAGAAGGAATTAGGGACTTATTTAAGTCCATTTAAAGGCCCTATATTAACCAAAGGGTTAAGTCCAACTCAAATTGGCCCAAAGACCCAATTCCAAGACCTTTAGACCCAAGCCCATTAATAGAAACATAAATTGAGTAATTTACGGATTTAAAATGTGATATATACACCAATTAGGGGATAAATAAGAAATAATATGAAAATATAAAAATTTTGGAATAATAGCCAATTAGCGGTCTATTGCGAGACCACTAAACCATCCTAACGGTCCTTCCATGACCGCTAAACCTTTCTGATTCCGTGAATGGGAGAAACGTGAAAAGGCTTGGATCTTTGACATCCAAATCCCCATGGATCGAAATGGGTAGACATGTAAACATGTCTAGGACTCTTGAGGATCGATCTTACACCTAATTAGGAGTCCTAATTCGATCAAATCCTTAGTCCTAATTCAAAACCCTATAAATAGACCCTAACTTCGACCCATGAGAACCCTAATATTGGATCACGTTTTGCAAAGGTAAGGAGGCTCTGACTCAAGTTAGACCTTTTAAGGATTTTGTTCCTCTTATTATGGTCTGACTTTCCTCAAATTTTCGTGATTGGAGGTTGAGTCTTTGAGGAGATAGAAGCCCCCAAAGTTATTGTTTCGCTACAAGCTGTGCAGGAACCAGTGTACCGGCCCAGTGAAGAACAAGAGAGTAGAAGCCCTAAACGAGGTTAGTTTATGCTGTGGCTTTAGAACTTTTTGTTTCCCTTTCTATCTTCTACATACCCTCCAATTTTCACGTATTTAAGTCAAGCGAATCAAAAGATAGAGGGGCGGGAAGTTGCTGGTTTGACACAGGACGTGCAAGAATTAGGGTCTACTTCTAGTCAGAAATACGAACTCTAGGGATTAAATCAAAGGTAGGTTATCTCATGAAAAGGCTAAATCAACATGTTAAGAATAAAATCCCTATGGTTTCATTTTGTTTCATGCTTTCTACTGGTGGTATTTCATATTTTTCTATGACTACGCATGCATGATCCTTACAGCATGTTATCCTTATACCCCTTAACCAAAGATGATAATTCTTGTTTAATTCATGTCCAATCATGCATCATAGTCGTTAAAAACATGTTAGCATGCTTTACCCTTCTAGTCCTCATAAGTTTCATACATAAATTAGCCATGTACCTCGGTTTTACTTCTATCTACTACAGGGAATAAACGGTCTCTATTAGACCGCCATATGGATATAGCGGCCATGCGATAGACCGCTATTCACAGCATGCGGTCCTCACCTGATTGCTATTTGTTCTGTTCTCTACTGCCTAAACATATTACATATTTGCCCTATTTACCTATATGTTAAGCCTAGTTAGTGAGGTTTTATTCCTAGTTTTGACATTGGATTCATATAAATGGTTATATTGTGCATCATCCTTGATAGATTGCATGCCTCACGTATTTTATATGCTTATTTTAAACTTATGTTAATTTCATGTCAAAACTTATATTCTTGTACTAATGATCATATTTTACATACTTCATGGACTTGTTCAAGTTTTGATTTGATCATTGTTTTACCACGATCCTTTCTCATCTATAGTCTTTTCTTAAGTACATGGTGCGTACCCGGTGCGTAGCCATTAGAAACACTTTGCACTTATAAGCACACAATCTTGGACTTGTGATCCTCTCCGTTGGTTCCTTCCACCGGACTAGGTGATCTTGTTTCAAGGCCTCCGTAAGTCTCTGTGAGCCTAGGATTCTCACTAGGATACCGAGCTGGTTGTACCCTTAAAACCCAATTGTCTAGAAAGTACTTTTACCTGTGTTTCTTATGTTCTGGTCACTAGCGGCCCTCTGGAGACCGCAAGAGTCTAGTAGCGGCCATTTACTTGACCGCTAAAGATGCCTAGCGGCCCTGCCATGACCGCAAGGTTCCAGAGATTTCACTGAGTCAACTTTCTTTCTTCATGCGTCGACTCTGTCAATAAACGGTCCTGTACTGACCGCTATTGTATAGAAACGGTCCAGTAAACTACCGCTATTTTGAATAAATGGTCCAGTCATAACCGCTATTATCTCAAGTGTTCTTAACCCGAGGTTTGATCCAAGGGTTGATTTTCCTATGTTCTTAGATGGTTTATTGATTATCTAGAACCTAACACTTTATCCCAAAGCTATTTAATGAATTATGGAAGTTAGAAGAATATGCCGTTATACTGCCGAATTCTTTTCATGGCATGACCTTGTTTAAAATCATCTTTGAACTCATGATTCTTAACTGAAACATTCTTACCTTGACATTGTTATTCTAAGCTTATTATTTGAATTGATACATTATTGGCCTACATTATTGATATTTCTTGTTGAAGTAGCTTGATTTATAACTTGAAGATGCTATTCGGACACTGATTGTGTCCAAGGGCTCGACACTAGCCCCCACGACTGATTACCGAAAATATGCTATAAACCATGAACACTGGCGTCGCATTGCGCTAGGACTACTTATTTTTATAGACGAGTGAAAACCACGAGGCTCTACAGAAAATATACATTCTTGATTACATGATTTTCTAGTGCATAACCCTCATGATTATGAATAGTACATTCTCGATACATGCTAGTACATTCTTGTTACATGAAAGGCCACTATACATTCTTAATTGATTATCCTCTCAAACTTATATAGAATCTCATATCTTCATAGTCATGTCTTGTTACTTGCGTTGTTACTTTGGTTTTGTTCACATGCATTTATTTATCTTTTCTAGAGCTAAAATGCTAATTACTTAAACATTGCCTTCATGTTGATATGAAGATACATACTGGGCAAGTGTGCTCATTCCCTACATTTCCAATCATTTCAGGAAACTCTAGCGAGGATTTGGATTACTCAAGTGAAGAATCCGAGAGTGATTAAAGATCGAGAGAAAACCTAGTAGAGTTATGAGTCAAGTCGAGTCTATGTAATTCTCTTTATTTGAGTCTAGTGAATTGACCCAAATATCATTGTACTTGATTATCATTATCAATAAAAGTTAAATTTTTGATCAATCATTATGTCCATTCATCTTATGTGTGAATGATTTGCACTCTGATTTTATTGCTCGCTTGTGGCGTATTAGCCAGCTGTTCACGTTCTTGATTATCTTCCGATGTACTTATACCTCAGGACGTGACAGTTAAAGTGGTATCAGAGCCTAGGTCTAAGGATAGACTTATTCCTAGGAAAATGTCATGTCATAGGCTAAGTCCAAGGATTAAGGACCCACACCTATGAACTAAGGAAAGAAAAAATTCCAAACCCACGCGAGATTGGGTAGAGCCCGCGCTGAGATAGTTCATTAGAGATTATCTCTAGGTTAATTTCTATCGGTCCCATCACAATTAATTACCTATTTGCTTTCTAAGGCACTCCACTTTTTCAATGGCCACTGAGCGTGTCGCAAATTGTGCTAACTAGGAAGCGATGCAGCAAATAGTTGCGGGTCTTACCCAGGCCCTACAGACTGTGGCCCAAGCTGGTGCATGGGATGGCGCGGGTAATCTACACGGGAATTTTCAAAGCATAAGAATTGAGTCAAATATCATTGTACTTGATTATCATTATCAATAAAAGTTAGATTTTTGATCAATCATTATGTCCAATCATCTTATGTGTGAATGATTTACGCTCTGATTTTATTGCTCGCTTGTGGCGTACTAGCTCACGTTCCCGATTATCTTCCGCTGTACTTATACCTCGGGACGTGACACTAGAGGTCGTCGGGCTATGACTAGTGGGTCCATCACATAGGAAAGAGAAGCCAACTCAAAGGAACATAAAAGCATGTCACAAATCATTACAACGTGTAAACATACCAAAGGTACGACCCCAAACACACGGCCATCCGATCACGGCAAAAACCAGGCTGGTGGGGAGTGGCAGTCTTGCGCTGGGCCGCCACTGTCAAGTGGCGGTCATGGACTGGGCCGCTACTGTCAATTGGTGGTCATGGGGATGGCCGCTACTTTGACAGTAGCGGTCAGACCCCTAGCCTCTAATTGACAGTAATCGTCAGACCCCTGGCCTCTACTTGCCCGCCGCCTCAGCTCACGGGAAACGGCCTCTATGGAGGCCGCCACCCTGTCCAGAGGCCAAGTAGCGGCCTTATGAGGACCGCTACTTGCCCGGACAATCCGAGACATGCCCTATCAGTTTTAAACCCCTCCCAAATCGATCGAATCGATGGGAATACATAAGTATCACCAGTTCCCTGTTGTCATACATCATTTCCACAACATTTTAGCTTCAAAAACATAAAGAACACGGCTAGAGAGGGATCAACCCAAATGATTTTTAAGGAATTCATTACACATGCCATTTTGAATTAAACTAACCATTCTAACATACATATAACCATTCAAAACAATAGGAAGGCATGCTAGGGCAAGGTAGAAATCACTACTAAAAACTTACATATATAAGGCAGAAATAAATTGTGACTTATCTTTTAAAGATTAAATAGTAAAAATAAAATTTGCCTTCTAATTGTGTTAAATATCTTCTATTGAAGGTAGAATATTAAATTATGCCTTATAAAATTTAATAAATTAAAGGCACTACTATAATTATGCCTTTTATTCAATTTTGGAAACACCAACCCGGTGGATCGATTTTGGGCTTCCCTCCCTCAGCCACTTTCTTTTCCTTCACCTCCTCACCTCCCCGACGTCTCTCTCTCTCTCTCTCTCTCTCTCTCTCTCTCTCTCTCTCTCTCTCTCTCTCTCCCACCGTGAAATCCCTTTCACCTTCTCTCGCCGCTGCTCGTGTTCTGCCCGATCGAGCTGCTGCCTTCCCTGTCGCGACATCACCACCGTTGCCACCTCTTCTTTGCCCGCCAGCAACCGCGCCTAGCTCACCGATCGCTGCCTTCCCCGCCGAGCTCACCTCATCTGCATCGAGGTGCTGCCTTCCCCGCCGACATTGCCGCCGTTGCCACTGCTTCTCTGCTCGCCAGCAACCGCGGCATCCCAGCTCACCCCATCTGCACCGAGGTGCTGCCTTCCCATCGACAGCCACTACCTTCTCACTGCCATGCGTGTTTCCTCCCACTTTCACTTTCTCTCGCCGCCCCTTTCACCTTCTGTCGCTTCTGCATGGGTTCCTCCATCACCATCGTTGCCACTACTTCCCTGCCCACAGGCAACCGCGGCTTCCCAGCTCGCCCTATCTGCATCGAGGTGCTGACTTCCCTGCCGACAGTCACCGTTGCCGCCTCTTCTCTGCCCGCCAGCAACCGCACCTAGCTCACCAATCGCTGCCTTCCCCGCCGAGCTCACCTCATCTGCATCGAGGTGCTGCCTTCCCCACCGACATTGCCGCCGTTGCCACTGCTTCTCTGCTCACCAGCAACCGCGGCATCCCAGCTCACCCCATCTGCACCGAGGTGCTGCCTTCCCGTCGACAGCCACTACCTTCTCACTGCCATGCATGTTTCCTCCTGCTTTCACTTTCTCTCGCCGCCCCTTTCACCTTCTGTCGCTTCCGCACGGGTTCCTCCATCGCCATCGTTGCCACTACTTCCCTGCCCACAAGCAACCGCGGCTTCCCAGCTCGCCCTATCTGCATCGAGGTGCTGACTTCCCTGCCGACAGTCGCTACCTTCTCTGCGACCCGCCCCGTCTGAACATTTATATCATTCTGTTGTTCTTTAAGGTTGGTGATCTTACTGACGTTTCATGAATAATGGTTTAGGAAGCAAGAACGTGATGGGTGTTGTACATTCTGCATATACACACAATAGTATGATCTCTTCAATGTTGTCTCTTTGTCTGCGCGTGCGCATTGTAGGCTTGTTGCTGTCGTGGTGTGGAACAGTTGTTGCTGTTGATCTGTTGTTCTTGTCTCCTCTATTTTTTAGTGAAACAAGGGTAAATGTCATACCATGCTTTCTAACGGATGACTTGTATATGGTAGTGTAGATGCGAGATGAACCTTTTTGGTGCCCCCAAGAGGTATTATCCCCGCCACGCCGAAGGGCGGCTAGGGTTTTGTCCTTGTAAAAGGGCCCTCTTGGGTTAAGAGGTGAAGACCTTTATAAGCACTCGGTTACTTTCTCAACATCCGATGTGGGATTAATCTTGTGACCCTAGGTCCACTGCAGGTAGTATTTCTTTGTTTGTATATGGTAGTATTTCTTTGTTGATCCATTTTGCCATTTAACTGTCCAGTTGGACGATGCTTCAACTGATTAATTTAATGTGTACATGCATTAATGATACTAATTCATAAGATGTGGTCTTATAGTTTACCCTCATTTGAAATTATCGGGTTGGTGTCATTTGAGCATCATGAAAAAATTTTATGGGAATTGATTTTCTATTTTTACCTTTCATCTATCTGCTGCGTTACCTCTATAAATCAACTGTGACTGGTGTCATATTGGCCAGTATTTCATACCAGCTGTGGGATGTGGAGGTGTTCAGAGCTATTGTTGCCTCCTTCAGTAGGCTAAAAGAAGTTGATTAGGACACCATTCAATGGAAGAATCTAGAATGTGCAGAATTTTTGATTGACGTTGATTATAGTTGATGATCCCTAGAAAAGTAAAAGTTCAATAAGCAACATTTTTCCTTCTGAATCCATCTTGAAGTAGAGCCTTGTATGTGCAAGCAGCTTGTGAGCCCGGGCGGATGACAGAAATGGTCGCCTATAAAAGTTACATAGTGTTGAGGGATGAACATGGATCCTGTGCTAGGAAGAAGATGACTAATCAGATGGGCCAACTTGTCCATGTATTTCTTTAGACTTGGCATGGTGGGACAGGCACAAAAACTCAGTGGATCAAGTGTCAAGTAAGATGGCTATATCCCAACTGCAGAACAAATTGTCCTCGTGTAAGGCAGTGCATGCACCACTCTCACTTTTAAAAGAGGTAAACAACAAAAGGAATGCATTGCAAAGTAGAGGTAGAGACTTGTATGCCCATGGTGGAGAAGGTGACATGCACCACTCTCTGTCATTTCCACCCTAGATGCAACTCATGCATAGTTGGTGTGGGTTGGGGTGAACCCTAGCAGCCTAGTCGAGGCTAGATTCTAACAGAGAGGTTATGAGAGGATATAAAGTGCATTCATATCTGAAGAGAACATGCCATCAGTAACCTGTCTGATACTGATAAGCCATTTATTTATTTAAATCCATAACCTGATCTGATAATGTACTGGGATTGTACAATCCAATTGTATGTACATTTTCTATTTTATCTTTTAACATAACTCATAAACAATTAATACAATGAGAGAGTTATGTATCCATTTACACTTGATATTATGATTATTTATTTATTTTGAATAGACCTATTGGTTATTTCTTTAGGTCACACACATATATCTGTTAACCTTATCTTATTTGAATACTTGTTTTTAAGTATCTCATCCGTACCTGCATCCATTAAGTTTTTTATTTTGACTACCATGTCTGATAACTGACAAAAATGTTTATAATTGGGACACTTATCAGATTATCAGCCAATGTTTGGCAGTCTAATGAATAAAATGTGCAAGTCCAAAACTGATTTGTGAGACTGAATGTCAACCGGATATGTTTCGGCTTGGAACCAACCTTTCTATAAAGCTCCCCACCCAACTGGACCATCACCTAGATCTAAACACAAACAGATCGTACCTCAATCTGAAACATAAATAACATGTAACATATGGTATCTAGATTACAATGTATAGTATATTTTTCAAGAATGGCTGATCCAAAACCTGGCAGCCAACTTGGTTCGAATTTTCAATTAGTCTATCCAAAATTACTGCCCTAGAGGTGATGTGGGAGAAAACATAAAGTTAGAACTAAAAGACTGCTCACAACCTCCTATCAGCATAACATCACAATGGCAATACAAATAATGTTTACTTTATTTCTCTTTCTAAAACGATCCTTGTGGTAGAGTATCTTATGCCAGCTATGGTTAGAAACAGATGGAAGAGTCTAATCAATACAAATGCAAACTCTCATTGAACCTTGAAATGGAAAATGTCTACTGAGAGATAATCTGAATGGTGTTGCCTCTGGACTATAAGCTATTTTTTGAATTGATGTTAAGGCCTGTTTTAGTTGTTTTGAATGGCATAAAAATCATTGGACATTGGATTTCTAGATTCAGAACTTATGGTTGTCAATTACCTGTACAGAATTTTGTCATGAACCTGAACTACTTGGCTATTGACTTTTCTCTTCCAAGACGAGAAATATTGATTTTCTGAGCAATAGTTAAACTAAAAAACTGTCACCGAAACTAAGGGCTTGTAAAATTTGGTAATATGCTTTTGATATTTCATATACTACAGTTTCATATAGTAAATTGAAACCATTTGTTACAATTTTTTTCAGTTACTCGAGAGGAATGATGAACTAAGAGATACTCAGTATAACTACATGATCTCTTATGTCGTTGTAAGTATTTTATAAATTTTGTATAAAATGTGTCTATTTCATAGTAATTTTTATAATGTCTTTTTAAAAATAATTGTTGATCTTTTTGTAGGTACTTTCAAGATAAGATGATGAAGAATGCTTATAAAGTTATGAAGATTATGTGGTTGTTATATTTGGATAGTTATGGATATTTTTTTTGAAGATGTATAAATAGAGTTGTGTATGTCAAATGCACTTTGAGTGCATATTATCAGAATCATATGGATATCATATTGTGGATGTCATATTATGAATGTTATATTGTGACTTATGACTTTGTATCTTTTTGTCATCTGATATTATATTTTAAATTTTACAATCTTCTTTTGTGAGAGAATAGTTTCATTCCATATTTAGAAGAAATTTATATTTGTCATTAAATTTTATATGTGAGCTTTTTTTTGAAGAACTATCATTAAATATAACATGTTATATGGAGAAAAAGACTCATTTTAAAAGATAGTAGTTTATATTCTGAAGTTAGTATAGAAGGTAGAAAATTTTATCTTCTAGTGACTTCTTTTAACAACTTATAAGGTAAAAAATTTTGCCATCTAAAAGAAATAGAAAGCAAAAATATCTACCTTCTATATAGATCTTAGAAGGCAGAAATTATCGTCGTCTAAAAAATAATGTAGGACGCATATAAGTGCCTTCAATCATGAGTTTATATGGCGAAAAAAAATCACCTTCTATAACTATTATTTCTGCCTTTCAAAGTTTCTGCCTTCTAAAATTCACTTTCCGCCTTCTATTTATATAGAAGATAGTGGAATAGAAGGTAGAATATAATTCACCCTCTTTTCGCCTTCTAATAGAATAGATGGCAGATTTTGACACTTTAAAAGGCAGAAGAATTTTACCTTATATTTCTATTTTCTAGTAGTGAATCTATCCCCCTACTTGGAATCGCGAATTCAAGCTGTTCCACACGTTCCTCGCGTCAAAACCGCCTCCCACACCGGAGAGACTCCACCCACCACACGAGGGTTCCTTCCTCGTCGTCACGATCACTCCACCGTCGCCCCGGGCTCGCCGAGACCTCCTCCACCAAGCCGTCCATAGCCCGGTGAGGTGGGATAGCCGGGAGAATGAGGGAGAGAAAGAGAGGGACGTGAGAAGGGAGAGGGGAAACATGGGGTTCCTCTCGTGGGTGAAAATGGGTTCAGTTTAGGTTTTTTTTTGGTTAAAAAACCTTTAATTGCTAAAAGGCCTTAAGAAAACCAAAATTATGTTAATGCCCCATAAATTCTATAAATCATTTCATAAGTGGGTTATTTCAATGCATAACTCATGTAAAAAGCCCACAAAATCAACCAAATTCATGGGAATTTTCCGATTTATAAATCCGACAAGAATCCGAACTTTACGGGTCTTATAGTCCCTCCCTCCTAATAAAAATTTCATCCTCGAAATTTAAAGGAAACACTAGGAAGGAACAGGAGAGACAAACCTATTCAAATAGATAGGGGAACTGCTGGCGCATATGATCTTCACGTTCCCACGTAGCCTCATGACTAGAGTGGCACTGCCACACTACCTTTACCAGAGGGATGGCCTTGTTCCTCAGCCGTTGTTTGCGACAATCCTCTATTTGAATTGGATACTCTGGCCTAGATAGATCCGCAGCCACTTCATGCCATACAGAATCATCAAGAATGTGCGACTCATCAGGCACATACTTCCTCAACATGGAAATATGAAATACATCGTGGATTGCTCCCATCGTCGGTGGCAACTGAAGACGATAAGCCACTTGGCCTACATACTCCAAAATAGGAAACGAACAAATATATCAGGGACTGAGCTTTCCACGCTTGCCAAACCTCATAACACCCTTCATTGGAGATATTCTTACAAATACAAAATCTCCAGGCTCAAACTGCAAAGGCATTCTACGCCGATCAACATAGCTTTTCTGTCAACTTTGAGCTGTCAACAATCTCTGCCTGATCAGATGAACCACTTCCACACAATGCTACACCAATTTCGATCCTGTCAAAAGCCGCTCACCAACCTCAAACCAGTCTAACGGCGTACGACAAGGCCGACCATACAAGGCTTCATACGGTGCCATACCAATACTATAATGATAGCTATTATTATAAGCAAATTCTACCAATGGCAAATGTTGGCTCCATGAACCCTGCCAATCTAGAAAACACGATCTCAGCATGTCTTCTAATGTCTGAATGGTCCTTTCAGACTAGCCATCAGACTGAGGATGGTACGCTGAACTGAATGCCAATTCTGTGCCCAACGCCTTTTGAAAACTCCGCCAAAAGCCAGATGTAAAGCGCGGGTCATGATCTGATACAATAGACATTGGAATTCAATGCAATGGCACAATTCTCTCAACATAAAGTCTCGCCAATCTCTGAACCTTCCAATTTACCTTAATCGGCAACATTCTAGCTGTCTTAGTCAAGCGATCAACCAACAACCATATGCCATCACAGCCTTGTGGGGTTCGAGGCAAACCTACAACAAAATCAGTAGTTACACGATCCCATTTCCACATTGGAATCTCTAAAGGTTGAAGCATACCTCCGGGTCTCTGATGCTCAACTTTGACCTACTAACATGTCAAGCATTTAGCCACAAAGTTTGTCACATCCTTTTCATGCCTAGCCACTAGAATTGCCTCTTCATATTATTATACATCTTCGTGGTTCCAGGGTGTATGGTATAGCGGGATCCATGTGCTTCATGCAATATAGCACTCCTCAAGGAGTCTTCAGCTAGAACATAGATTCGACCTTTGAGTCTCACCACTGCATCATCACCTAATTCCACTTCTGGCATTGTCACAATGCGAGATAACTCAGAATCTACCTGTTGTGCCTCCCTGATCTGTCGATAAATAGCTGGAGTCATCACTAGACTAGCAAGAATAGCTGTCATCGGATCACGGGGAATTTTTAATCTGAAAGTCTCAGTTGGAATTTGCTCCCATAGCTTCCATTCTTGCATCATCAAGTGACTGATCTTCACCTTTCTGCTTAGTGCATCGGCCACTACATTCATCTTGTTAGGTTGATAAGACAGAGTAAAATCATAATCTTTCATATACTCCATCCACCTACACTGACGAAGATTCAAGTCCTTCATAGAAAACACATATTTCAAACTTTGATGATCAGTGAAAATCTCAAATTTCTCACCATATAGATAATGCCTCCAGATTTTTAATGCAAAAATCACTGCCACCAGCTCCAAATCATGAGTGGGATAATTTTCTTCATGTTGGTTCAATTGCCGAGATGCATATGCCAAAACTCTGCCATGCTGCATAAGCACTACACCCAAACCCACTTGAGAAGTATCCGTACACACCACGAATCCACTAGAGCTAGAAGGCAAGACAAGCATTGGAGAAGTCGTGAGTACCCTTTTTAAATCGTTGAAACTCTGCTCACATTCCTCAAACCACACAAAAGGCACATCTTTCTGAGTCAGTTTAGTCATTGGTGCAAAAATTCGTACAAAATCTTGAATGAACCTTCTGTAATATCCAGTAAGACCCAAGAAGCTTCTAACTTCTATCACAGACCTCGGCCTCTGCCATTGAAGAATGGCCTCAATTTTGGCTCGATCAATTGCAATCTCTTCACTAGAAATCACATGGCCTAGAAAATGAATTTCCCGAAGCTAGAACTCACACTTACTAAGTTTTGCATAAAGCTGGTGATCTCGCAGAGTCTGAAACACAATCCTCAAATGCTGAACATGGTCTTCATCTAATGCGGGACGGACACGGGACCTGGGACTCTAGCTCGCGGGTGTCCCTAGCGAGGGATGCGTGGGACCGTGCGCGGTTGAGAAACCGACTATGAGTCAGGTAGTCGGCTCTTCCGTGCTCGGATCGAGTCACATGACGTGTTCACTCACTCACTTTCGCAGCGGTGATAACAAAATGATAACGAGCTAATAATCCTATCACATGCTCTTTAGCAGCGACATTCAAAAATATACGAAATCAGTAAATTACCTACGGGGAGGATGGCGAGTTT
Organism: Amorphophallus konjac; assembly: GCA_022559845.1. Lineage (NCBI taxonomy): Eukaryota > Viridiplantae > Streptophyta > Magnoliopsida > Alismatales > Araceae > Amorphophallus > Amorphophallus konjac. The sequence continues at coordinate 189,581,031 of CM040127.1, read as the reverse complement.
ACCTCCACGCTCCGAGCGTGGGGACGACGATTCCGGCCAAGTACGGTAACTCTCGGTTAATAATAATTATCAATTAATTATAGAAATCAATTTTGCTGCCCACTCCACGCAGGGAGGTAAAAGGCTATATAAGTGGGCCCGGGAGGACCGATCTTGGGTTGACGGGCAGCACTTGATCACCCCGTCGGCGCGATTCGGACGGCGCAAGCTGCTAGTTGTGGGGCCCACGTGCTGGTCGACGGGTCCGAGTGGGCCCGGAGTGGTATCGCTATGACGGTGGCTCCTGGAGAGGCGCTCCCTAGGACGGTGGCACACTGGTTCACCTTGTGGAAGGCGAGTCGGCTCTGATCTTCACTTGTTGGAGTGGCTGCCCACGGATCTGAAGTTCTACTTTTACAGCGCGCGACCCGACGAGATCAGCTGCTGCGATCAGTCCTGACATCGGATCGACGCGAAAGTGGTACCATTGGAAAGCTGACTTGAAGTACTTAGATCTATGGCCAAAGAAAGAATTTTGAATTTCCCGGAGCTGGCCTTGGTCGAATTTACCAGTTGCTGGTTCATAGAACCAGATCTGGCAGGACAGATTAGAAATCTCTTGAGAACAAGGGTTGACCGAAGGAAAAAATTCGGATCTGGAAGTTGACTCCTTGAGGAAAGTTGTAGAGGAAGAAGTAAGGAGGATGGGGTAATTTTTTGTGGAATTTCTGGTGGAGGTTTGGTTGGGGAAACGGATTTTATGACACAGGTGGGTCGGATCTAGACTGCACAGGACAGAACTGAAATTTGAATGAGTTTTAATTTTTTGGAATAGAAAAAAAGCTTCTAAATTCGAGAAAAAATTATGAGAGAGGGGCTTTGATAGGAAGAACACCCAGTCCAAATATGGACTCAATCAGAAAAGGGGAAGGGGGTCGAACAGAGGGAAAACTAACTTGCTGTGACATAGGACAGAAGACTGGCAGGTCCAGAAGGCTGAGGAACATGAAATTGAAAAAATAGAAAACGAAGACTAGAAATTGGGAAACTTTTTTTGGGAGAGGGTATTTGCGTGGGAAATCTACCCTAAAAATTTGGGCTCCAGAAGATCTGTGCATTGTGAGCCAAAAATCGGACAAGGGGGCTCTGTCCTATTTTGGACAGAACTCCGGTGGTGGCAGTGGCAGTGCGATGGCGGCACGAACGGCGGCGACGGCGGTGGAGCTGAGCATCGCACTCAGAGAGGTGGTGGTGGAGATGCGTCACACATCTGAAGGGAGAGCTCTCACAGCTCTAGAGGGGGAGAGAGGGGTGCCCTTGGGCAAATTAAGCACAAATGGAATTTTTCTCACATTAATGCTAAGTAATTCATAAATTACAAGGTATTTATAGAAAGTGTAAAAAGACCTAAACTAACCTCAGATCTAAATTTGGGGAGGGGTAAATGGGGGAGATCATATTTTATTCTGTGGTTTGGAACCAAATAAAACACAATTAAAAATGACATAGTGGAGGGGGGCGCCCCCTTGACCAAAGGGGTTGGGATATTGACATTTTGTAACACTTGTCCCCTTTGAATGGTCAAGCATCTAGAAGCCCACCTTGGACCTTTGACTGGCCTCACATAGGCCCTAAGGCTTAGGTGGACCAATAGGGAAGGGAATGGGGGCCCCTTGTTGGTCCTACTAGACTTTTTCATAAAAACCCAAAGAATCCTAAGGAATGACAAATTGGCTTATAAAGCCTTACAATTGCAAACATGCTTTCCCAAGGATATAAATGTAATTAAAAGGACTCAAATGCAAAATAAAAAGTTAGTGGTCTTGCTCTGATGTCCCCATCAATTCTCTCCGGGTGGGAAGAACTCGACCCCGTCGAGTAAGGGGTGCGGCTGCTCGTGACGCCGGCGGATCCGTCATTGTACCAAGAAGCGCGGAGTACGCTCCACTCCAAGTAATCGACACATGCTCATCCCGTATAGATTTGATATGCTCACGCTACTGGGGACTGAGGCTAGAGGTGGACACTCCAGGGTGTGGTCACTCTCAAATGAAGGAAGCGGCTCAAGGACTCACTAGGAATCACCACTGGGTCCCTTTATATGACTAGATCCGATATGTTGACGTAAAGCCGATCCCAAAGTCCGACAAGTCTTGCACTCGAAAGGGACTGATAACGCGAGCGTACAAAAGACCGACTATGCTGGACACATGCATGGACAGACACACAAGACCCTAGACACACCTATTTGTTAGTCCGACCCATACATGTGCGATGGTGGATCAAGACACCCGAATATGTGCCATGCATACACTTTACTTAACCGGAAGTTGGTTACATGGGAAACATTTAGACATCCTAAATGGTGCCATGCATGCACATTGGACTTGATTGGTGGAGAACCGAATTCACCTTCTTTGACACCCCTATATGATGACCATGGAACGGTCCCCGGGTTGGGTGTTGGTGGACTAGCCCGTGGGGAAGGGGTGTGGTAGTGGACTTCCCTAACAAGGTGTAAGGGAAATGGTGGGTCACGAGGCCCACTAGCGAAGGGGTCGAATGGGTCAAAGAATATGTGACCCCTCGATTCCTCTATTACATAGTCCCATATTTGAAAGTCATGAAGGTGATGGCCACCTCCATCCACCGTGGTAGATGGGACGGTGTATAGAAGATATGGCTCCTCCCTCGGGATAAAAGGAATGAAGTCGGGCTTGGCCGGTAATGGGAGGAGTAGAAGAATCTCCGTGGTGACATGACCCACGGTGTACATGGAGGTAATGGACCCTAAGGTGGGGTGGGTGAGGCTACGACCTGTGGGTCGGTCGAAGCCTAGGGTCAATAAGTGCGTCAACGTCAACTGCCGGTCTAACCCTTTAAGAAGGTCATCCAATGTATCCACATAGTGACTAGACCAGAAAGTGGTGTGAAATGAATTGATTGGCACTAGAGGTAGGGTGGGGTCCATGGATGGGAAGAGAGGTGGGACCAAGCCATTCTTGAGCCAGCTAAGTAGTGGCTCGGCGATGAAAAGCATTCTCGTTAGAAACACGGGTGGCTCGGGATGAGGTGGGTCCAAATGAGATGGCTCCGAATAAAGATGTGAGGGTGGCGGCAAAGGAGCTCTCATGGGCGAGTAAGGCATGTCCTCCCGGAGGGGAAGTGGTCCCTGGGACCCCGTAGGTGGGGCTGGGTTGAGGCTACGGGCTATGGCCTCCCTAGGCTCGAGTATGGCTACCTCCTGCCTCGGAGGTGGGCAAGGGGAGACCAGCGACTCAAAATAAGTGCACCTTCTATCCACCCATTTTGAAATCATTTGCACAAGTTCGGCAATGGTATAGGTTGGAGTAAGGGTATCGCGGTGGACTCGCCTTTAATCAACCGACCTAGGCTTGGGTACCTGAGGGGCTTCTTACCTCCGGATATGACCCACTTGGTTAGAAGTGAGTTGGTGGGGTCGGCTTGAGGTGTGACCCACGTGGTTGGAAGTAAATGGGTTGGATGGGTTGGAAGGGACCGGATGGGGAAGGTAGACCCTTCTAAGCTCTCTCTTCATGTCCCACCATGATTCGATGGGCCATTGCCTCCTAACCTCTCTCAAGCCTTCAATGTCTCTCCACTTTTCGGCAGCCCCGTGGAGAAGCCTCTCCTTGGAAAAATAGAATTTCCCGGCTTCGGACATGGTATAACAATCAAAGTATGTGTCCATGGCGGCCTCCCACTTGAGGTAGTCGCTCGGGTCATTGGAGCCATAAAAATCCGAGGCTTCGGGCCTATGGAAGTGGAGAGGATGGTTGCCAAGCCCATGGGTGTGCCAACGGTCATATTGCCTGGGCGACCGAGATTCCATTGGAAATGGGGAACTACAAGACGGACATGCTGGCACTTGGACAAGACACTAGACATGACTATGCACTTAAACCAAGATCCGGTACCTGGCGGAGTCCGGGGATCCAAAGATCATCTCACGCGAGTGAATCACCTCTCTGATAGGCGTAACCTAATGGTCGGGCGACACCTTTTTATATACCGAACAATGGTATGCAGATGTGACACCTAGACTTAGACACTTTTTTTTTTGTTTCAGACTTAGACACAAAGACTACCCTAGACTCAACTGGCGCTCTGATACCAAATTGATGCGGGACCGACATGCGACCTGGGACTCTAGCTCGCGGGTGTCCCTAGCAAGGGATGCGTGGGACCGTGCGCGGTTGAGAAATCGGCTGTGAGTCGGGTAGTCGCCACTTCCGTGCTCGGATCGAGTCACGGGACGGGTTCACTCACTCACTCTCGCAGCGGTGATAACAAAATGATAACGAGCTAATAATCCTATCACATGCTCTTTAGTAGTGGCATTCAAAAATATACGAAATCAGCAAATTGCCTACGAGGAGGATGGCGAGTTTACCTCCACGCTCCAGGCGTGGGGACGACGATTCCGGCCAAGTACGGTAACTCCCGGTTAACAATAATTATCAATTAATTACAGAAATTAATTTTGCTGCCTACTCCAAGCAGGGAGGTAAAGGGCTACACAAGTGGGCCCGGGAGGACCGATCTTGGGTTGACGGGCAGCACTTGATCCCCGTCGGCGCGATTCAGACGACGCAAGCTGCTGGTTGTGGGGCCCATGTGCTGGTCGGCGGGTCCGAGTGGGCCCGGAGTGGTATCGCTATGACGGTGGCTCCTGGAGAGGTGATCCCTAGGATGGTGGCACGCTGGTTCACCTTGTGAAAGGTGAGTCGGCTCCGATCTTCACTTGTTGGAGTGGCTGCCCACGGATCTGAAGTTCTATTTTTACAGCGCGCGACCCGGCGAGATCAGCTGCTGCGATCACTCCCAATGTCAGATCGATGCGAAAGTGGTACCATTGGAAAGCTGACTTGAAGTACTTAGATCTATGGCCAGAGAAAGAATTTTGAATTTCCCGGAGCTGGCCTTGGTCGAATTTACCAGTTGCTAGTTCACAGAACCAGATCTGGCAAGACATATTAGAAATCTCCTGAGAACAAGGGTTGACCGAAGGAAAAAATTTGGATCTGGAAGTTGACTCCTTGAGGAAAGTTGTATAGGAAGAAGTAAGGAGGACGGGGATATTTTTTGTGGAATTTCTGGTGGAGGTTTGGTTGGGGAAACAAATTTTATGACACTGGTGGGTCGGATCTGGACTGCACAGGACAGAACTAAAATTTGAATGGGTTTTAATTTTTTGGAAGGGAAAAAGAGCTTCTAAATTCAAGAAAAAATTATGAGAGAGAGGCTTTGATGGGAAGAACACCCAGTCCAAATCTGGACTCAATCAGAAAAGGGGAAGGGGGTCGAACAGAGGAAGAACTAACTTACTGTGACACAGGTAAGAAGATTGGCAGATATGGAAGGCTGAGGAACACGAAATTGGAAAAATAGAAAACGAAGACTAGAAATTGGGAAACTTTTTTGGGGAGAGGGTATTTGCGTGGGAAACCTACCCTCAAAATTTGGGCTCCAGAAGATCTGTGGATTGGGAGCCAAAAATCGGACAAGGGGGCTCTGTCCTGATTTGGACAGAACTCCGGCGGTGGCGGCGGCGGCACGAACAGCGGCGGCGACGGTGGAGCTGAGCGTCGCACTCAAAGAGGTGGTTGTGGAGATGTGTCACACATCTGAAGGGAGAGCTCTCACAGCTCTAGAGGGGGAGAGAGTGGTGCCCTTGGGCCAATTGAGCACAAATGGAATTTTTCTCACATTAATGCTAAGTAATTCATAAATTATAAGATATTTATAGAAACTGTAAAAAGACCTAAACTAACCTCAGATCTAAATTTGGGGAAGGGGTAAATGGGGGAGATCATATTTATTCTCCCATGTGGTTTGGAACCAAATAAAACACAATTAAAAATGACATAGTGGAGGGGGGCGCCCCCTTGACCAAATGGGTTGGAATATTGACATTTTGTAACACTTGTCCCCTTTGAATGGTCAAGCATCTAGAAGCCCAACTTGGATCTTTGACTGGCCCCACATGGGCCCTAAGGCTTAGGTGGACCAATAGGGAAGGGAATGGGGGCCCCTTGTTGGTCCTTCTATACTTTTACATAAAAACCCAAAGAATCCTAAGGAATGACAAATTGGCTTATAAAACCTTACAATTGCAAACATACTTTCCCAAGGATATAAATGTAAATAAAAGGACTCAAATGAAAAATAAAAAGTTAGTGGTCTTGCTCTGATGTCCCCATCATCATCAGAAGCAAAAAATATCAAGATATCATCCACAAAGACCACTACAAACAGGTCCAAATATGGATGAAACACCCGATGCATCAAATCTATAAATGTTGCAGGTGCATTGGTTAGCCCAAATGACATAACCAAAAATTCATAATGACCATACCTCGTACTAAAAGCAGTCTTCTCCATGTCAGATTCCTTGATCTGCAATTGATAATAGCCAGATTAGAGATCAATCTGGGAAAAGACACAAGCTGACTGAAGTTTGTCAAATAAGTCATCGATTCTGGGTAGAGGATACTTATTCTTGATAGTCACCTGGTTCAATTACATGTAATCAATGCATAGTCTCAGACTTCCATCTTTCTTCTTCACAAATAACACAGGAGCACCCCATGAGGAAAAGCTAGGACGGATATAGCCCGTTTCCAACAATTCTTGCAACTGTGCCCTCAACTCCTTCAATTATGTAGGAGCCATACGGTAAGGTGCTTTTGACAAAGATGCCATACCTGAAATTACTTCGATCACAAACTCAATCTCTCGCTGCGGAGCTAAGCCTAGCAACTCATCAGGGAAAACATCAGGAAATTCACAAACCACAATAATATCATCTATGTCCTACTGTGGTGCCTCAACAACAACCACAGAAGCAAGAAATCCCTGACAACCAGCATCAAGTAGCCTACAGGCTCGAATAGCATAAATAAGCAAGCGAGGAGAACATGATCAAATACCTTGGAAATAAAATGCAGCTCCCTCAGATGGCTGAAAATAAATCTTCTTGGCTTTGCAATCAGCCACAACACCATAATCTTCTAACCAATCCATGCTCAGAATGACATCATAATCTACCAGCTGCAAAGCATACAATCTAGCAGGCAACTGCTGATTCCCAATTACCACTAGGGCCTAATCAAGACAAAAAGGAGTGAACATAATCTCTCCAGTAGGCAATTTCACAATCAACTCACAAGACAACTCTGAAATCGGCTCCTCAATGCAAGCAACAAAATCTTCAGAAATAAATGAATGAGAAGCACCAGAGTCGAATAAAACACGTGCGGCATGACCATAAATCATAGCAGTACATTCCACTAGTTGTGAGAGTCATATGCATAACCCTTCCTCGCAATTTCTTTCCGCCTACCGTAGATTACTATGATGACGCCTGTGCCTGTGGAAACTACTGCAATTGTTGTGGTGGTGGAGGTCAGAACTACTGTGGTTGTGGAAACTGAGCAGGCTGCTTAGGCCTCATTGGACAATCACGCACCACATTTCCTACCTGATCACACCGAAAACAAACCATTGGCATCATACATTCTCTACCCGGATGGCTCTCACCACATCTGGGACATGCTCAAGACTGATTCCCTGCCGGTCCCTGCTGCTGAGAAGGTGTAGGTTGTTGTACACTGCTAGTCAAAGCTTGCCAGTCATATTACTTCTTAGACTTCATGAACATCTTCCTAAATTTTGACTTCAAGGAGGAAGAACCACTAGCAGAAGGAATAGAAGATGGCACTCCTAGCACACTCGGCTGACCACTCAGCTGCTGCTCACCTCGCTGCATTGGCCCCGCAAGGGTCCGCCCTTGAGTTCTTGCCATATCTAGTTCTAATGCTGCCGCTGCTTGATATGCCATGTCCAAATCTGCCACTCTAGTCGCAATAGGAGGTTGCCTCAATTCTGGCCTCAAACCATGCAGAAACTGCTGAGTCTTCAACCCTTCATCTGCCATGATATGTGGAGCATATCGGCCCAATTCCATGAATTTAGTTCGATACTGCAGAACTGTCATCTCACCTTGGACCAACTCCATAAATTGGTACATTTTGTCCATTTTGAGATAAGCTGGACTTTATGTACGTTCCAAGGAAGAGACAAACTCCCGCCAACCAATCAGTCAGAGAGGACGAGATTGGAATGTTACTTCCCACTCTGTAGTCCACCAAGCGAGTGCCGCCCCTTGCAACTTAAAAGTAGCCAACATTACCTTTTCATCCTCGGCGCACTCCATGGGGTGGAAAACACGCTCAGTAGCATCCAACCATGCTCTTGCCGCATCTGGATCAGGCTGCCCTTCAAATTGGGGTGGGTGGAATAAGAGAAACTCCTTCAAGACTCGACCACGACCACCTTGGGAAGACAAGCCTTCACCAACAATCGGGTCAACGCGGCCTTGACCTCTAACATTCACTGGAGGAGGTGATGAACCGCTCTCTTCTTCTTGAACATCCATGGGCACTCTAGCTTGGAAACGGGTCCTTCGCTTTGGCGCTGAAGAGGGGTAAATTAGCGCCCCAATGAACATATGATTGAGAGCGGCCCAACCAGGTCCAACCTGACCCAAACAGGCCGAGCTCTCCAAGTGACAGCCCCGATAACATGCCCACTTATCTTGAAGCCCAAAAATCACTCGGACCAATACTTCCTAAGCGGCCTCTAGGCCGGGAAGTCTGAGTAACTATCGAGCAGGGAAAGCCCAAGCGGTGCCCGATCGTGCGTTACGGCCGATCGGGGAAAGCCCAAGCAGTGCCCGAGCGTAACTGAATGAGGGAAGATCGGGAGTCGATGAAAGGGGAGACCAAACGACTGGGCCCGAAATGGCCGAGTAACGCCCCCTATACTCTCCTTCTCCGAGCTCCCTAAGGAGGAAAACACTATATAAACCAAGGGAAACCCTATGATAAGGTAAGAAGGTGATCCTGAGTACTCAACACCACATCCACTGGTAGAGAGCGATCTCGTACATCTCACTCTTTCTCCTACTCTCTTTCCACCTACGCTCTATCACCTCGCTGACTTAAGCATCGGAGGATTCTCTCTGGGGTCTCAACCCTGGGCTGCTCTGACTCGTTTCTTGCTTTGCAGATCCTCAATCATGGTAACAATGACATAGACTTGTCCAGGATCGTGTGGCTCAGGACACAACGCGAGATCATTGATGTGCTCCGACAAATGTCGTTTAAAAATGCCGTGTCATAATTTCAAAAATTAACCGGACTCACTCACTTATAAGTAAAGTGGTAAGCATGGGTCGATCCACGGGGAAGAAAGATTTATTTTTTAAGTAAGTTGGAAAAAAAATCTTATGTTTTGAAAAGTGAGTTTTTGAGTGAATTTAAACTAGGGAAAAATGAATTGCATGAATTAACTAAAAATAAATCTAACTAAAGAATATGAGAAGGTTGAGAATAGAATTTGGAAAGAGATGGAAGGAATAACCAAAGATTAGGAATCCGGAAACGTTAACATATACTAGCCTTAGATTTCAAAATCAAGGTACATGATCAAGAATTCAACTCGAAATTCAATAGCACTAGTGCATGTGTAAATGCTAGAGTCATAGCGTGGACAATTGCATCCCCCATTTGCTATTCTAAATAAGTGCCTTTCAAACCTGCACCTCTTAGTCAGAGCAGTAAGTGTACAAGTTTTTTATCTGCCTTATTGTTATGTCCCTTAGGGATCTTTTTATTTTTCTACACACATGATGTTGCACTACCCTTCACTGTTTAACACGAACCTCAAAGCAGGCCCAGTTTCGTAGATCATGGTTCCCTTTTCCTTTTGACGTGAACCTCAACACGTCTTAGGTGAAGTAGGCCCGGTTACTCAGATTCGGAGCATTTTTCATGGTGTTTTCTTTTCTCTTTTTTTTTAATTGTGCTTTTGCACTAATTTGATGGATAACTTGGCAGAAAGTTTATAAAAGATCTCTTTTTTAAGAAGTGCATAATATCAGGTAACATACCCAAAATAGCAGAAGGCTTGTCCTACATGTTTCATTAGTGTGCAACGTGATTTTCATTTTTCTAAAGTGCACATGAACTTTTAAAGAGATTCTTAGATCAGTTTTCCATGGCTAGATTAAATAAAATTTCTATCATCCTTCTCCCTTGTCTTTTCTATTCTAGAATCATTTTCAATTCAAGCATGAATCAAGAAACTCTAAATGGGGATTTCATCTTTTCATCAATGCAGGATATCACGCAATGACTCATATCAGATTGTATTCACATGAAACAAAAAAAAAAAATTTCTCTCCCCCCCAACTTGAATGACATTGTCCTCAATGGCATATGTAGAAGAAAGAGCAAAGAAAAAGTAAATAGAGAATATGGTTGGGATGGAAGGATACAACCTGGTGGATGGGGCAAAGTGACAAGGGCTTCTTCTTTTCTTGGCCTGACAACTGAAAAATAAACACACTAAAACAAAACATCAAATCATAAAAATCTTGGGTTGCCTCCTAGAAGCACTAAGTTTACCGTCTTCAGCCAGACGCATGAAAGTTCAAAAGGAATTCATTCCTGATCACATAATGCTATGGATTCTTTTGGTGATAACAGCTCATTTTCCAAGTAGGGTTTCAACCTTTCACCGTTAACAGTAAAAATGTGACCATTTTGTGGATTCAGAATTTGAACGGCTCCATGGTCAAATGCTTTAACAACTATGAACGGTCCATCCCATCTGGATTTCAACTTATCGGGGAACAAGCGTAGCCGTGAGTTAAAAAGCCAAACCTTTTGATTTTCGTGAAAAATTTTCCTGTGAATATGCTTATCATGGAAAGCCTAGGTTTTAGCTTTATAAATCCTGGAATTTTCATAGACTTTGTTCCTTAGATCCTCTAGTTCATTGAGTTGTAAGGCTCTCAGGGCTCTGTTGACATGTTTTCCTTCTTTCCCCTTTTGATTACCCTTCCAACCCCTTCTTTACCGTGCTAATGTAAAGAATTAAACGATGTGTAAATAACAGGGGGAAGGATGTGGAACGTGTGTGATCGCCACCAAGGTGCCGAATGTAAGCAAGTACACCATACCTTGGAAAGAAATGGGAGACACTTGCCTAGAATAGCACTGCAGCAATACGCGGCTCTGGCAGAATCGCCCTGAAGATGCGCGGTCGCTCAACAGACCGCCCGACAGCGCTGGGACGAATGCGAGACGAAGAGCAGTCGGATTGCAGAACGGTTCGGTATCCACCGCTGAATAGAACTGGACGGTCGATGGATGGCTGCCCTGTCCCTCGAACGGACAGAAGAAGACCGCGCTGTACCACCAACTTCCAAAATGTGGGATCTCTACCTCCACCCTTCCCGGACGGCTAGGAGGAGCGGGCATCATGTTGCGATGATGCTAACCTGCAAAATAAAGTGTAGAACACAAAAAGGGACCCAATATCATAACTAAAATGCGTAGTAAATGTTGAAAGAGAAGGAAACGAACATAACCAAATGAAATGGGGGATACCTGGAGATTTTTAAACCACTAGGGGCGTCAAAAACATAGGAGGGTGTGTGTAAATGATGTATGAGAGTAAAAAAAATGTGGAAGAAATATAGAAGAAGCAATGCATGCATATAAAAGAGAACGATGGGACAAAATGAAATGATGACTCAAAATACTACTAGTCCCTGAATCGGAGGCCTATGCGGATGTAGAAGGCCTCCCTCCCCGGTGGTAGGTCGCTCAAGGATTCAGTAGAGCTTCGCCGTTGACCAAAAATCTCCCCCCCTTTTCAAAGCTTGCCCTTACGGTCTATTTATAGAGCCTAAGAAACTAGCCCCAAAATTAGGGTTTCTAATGAATATTAGCTCGAGATATCAAAAGAAAATCCATAGATAATGCAATTATCTTCCAACCAGTCGAAACGGCGCCTCATTTGGTTGAGAAACCACGGAAAAATGGTTGGAACAAATCAAGGATAAAACCACAGATAGAGAGAGAAAAGCCTTTAGTTTTTCAGCAATCGGACCATTGCGCGGTCACGCGATAGACCGCCCAATACACTAAGTGGTCGGTCACCAGACCGTCCCATCTGTCGGTGGAAATTAATGTAAAGAATTAAACGATGTGTAAATAACAGGGGGAAGGATGTGGAATGTGTGTGATCGCCACCAAGGTGCCGAATGTAAGCAAGTACACCGTACCTTGGAAAGAAAGGGGAGACTGTCACGCCCCGAGCGCGGAAGATTACCCGGAGGCGTGACGCGTCTATATAGATCGTGTCAATCATGTAAATATCAGAGTGCGCAAATAACTAAAATTTAACTCGAAATTAATACAAAAAGTACGAGCTGACAATTGTCACAACTAATCAAAGGACAAATACATATGTTCCCAGAGTCCAACGACTAGGCTTCAAATCTTAAGCAGTTCTAATCAAGTTGACTAATACAAATGACATAGATGAATTGATACAACTGACATAAGTGAACTAATACAATAACACAAAGGACATGACAATTTGATAACTTCACTCTAACACTCATCACTCAGTCTCATTCCCTTCCGAGTGTTGGTTGACATCCAAATTACCTGAAAATATTAGAAAATAACTAGATGAGCGAATCGCTCAGTAGGAATTACATCTCAAGATTTAACATGCTTTAAGTGGTTTACGAGTTCAATTAATGTCAGTAAAGCTATGCATGTAGATGAGTAGATATCAATGATTGTAAAAATCGACAAAAGTAGTGAAGGAATAACAAGTGAGAGTATAGGGATTCCAACTTCAATGCAGCAATAGCAAGAGATTCAAACAAGTAATAACTGGAATTAACGAAATCTTTCCAAGAGAGTAAGAACTCATGTCAAGCAAGTAATAGAAAGTAATATAAATTCAAGCATATAAAACTGGAATTGGCTATTTATCAATTTCATTCAAGCAAAACTTTACCCTTCTGCGGGTCTCAAGTCAAATCAATCAAGTAATATCACGAGAATGAGTGGAATGTCTAAAGCCTAGCAAGCAAGTACTCCGGTGCAATGCCAAACACCGTGGTCAATAAACTCCCATGGGCACAAGAACCTTCGGGTGCTCCCCCCAGGACCAGACCGGGCCCTATATGCACAGCATTAATCATGTATGTCGACATCCACTCTCATTTATAGCCAATGTGGAATTTCAAGATTTGACCAGTATGATATATAAGGTAGAATTATGGAATGGAATCCAAGGGCGCATTAATGTGTAGGGATGAACTAGGAGTGGAAACCAGTAACGTTTGATACACGGAAAAACTAGATAAGAGAGGTGCCTTATGGGCCACCTGACAATTTTAGAAACGACACCCTTACTGTGGGATGCCCTTTCTGGGAATTATACAGGGTTTAGAGAACCTTGTCAAGAGTTAAATATCCCCTCTCCGGCTGCCATCTATCAATGGAGATGGCGATGGCAAAAGTGAAAGCCTAATGATCACGTTAACGTAATGAGCTAGCTGTGTCAACTCAATAGTTCATCGCGTCAACTCATCAGTTCATCACGTCAACTCATCAGTTCATCGAGTCAACTTGGTGAACAGTACTGCGTCAACCCTATCAACAGGCAGGGTCGACTCATCAGTTCATTTCCAGTTCACAGGGTCGACTCATCAGTTCATCGCGTCAATGCGGTGAACAGTACTGCGTCAACCCTGTCAACAGGCAGGGTCGACTCATCAGTTCATTTCCAGTTCACAGGGTCGACTCATCAGTTCATCGCATCAACTCATCAGTTCATCACGTCAACTCATCAGTTCATCGCGTCAACTCGGTGAACAGTACTGCGTCAACCCTGTCAACAGGCAGGATCGACTCATCAGTTCATTTCCAGTTCATAGGGTCGACTCATCAGTTCATCGCGTCAACTCATCAGTTCATCGCGTCAACGCGGTGAACAGTACTGCGTCAACCCTGTAAACAGGCAGGGTCGACTCATCAGTTCATTTCCAGTTCACAGGGTCGACTCATCAGTTCATCGCGTCAACTCATCAGTTCATCACGTCAACGCGGTGAACAGTACTGCGTCAACCTTGTCAACAGGCAGGGTCGACTCATCAGTTCATTTCCAGTTCACAGGGTCGACTCATCAGTTCATCGCGTCAACTCATCAATTCATCGCGTCAACGCGGTGAACAGTACTGCGTCAACCCTGTCAACAGGCAGGGTCGACTCATCAGTTCATTTCCAGTTCACAGGGTCGACTCATCAGTTCATCGCGTCAACGCGGTGAACAGTACTGCGTCAACCCTGTCAACAGGCAGGGTCGACTCATCAGTTCATTTCCAGTTCACAGGGTCGACTCATCAGTTCATCGCGTCAACGCGGTGAACAGTACTGCGTCAACCCTGTCAACAAGCAGGGTCGATACTTTCTTTTCTTCCCCAATTTTCATGCCCTTCCAATCCTCCTTTCACTCTGAGTTCTTCACAAAAGTTCTTCTTCTCTTGTAGATATAGATTTTCTTCTTCTACTACATCCTCCAATTCTTCTTAGTTTTTAAGTTATAATTAATTTTCTACGGTTCTGTTTTTTACTCAGTAACTGTTCACTTGCGCCTATAGATCTCATTTTTTTCACATTTTTCACCTTCTTCCTCTCATTTTCTCTCTCTGAACTCTTCATAAAACTTCTTCCTAACCTTCCAATCTATGACTTTCTCTTCTTTCACATATTCTCATTCTCTCTAGATTTTTCATTATTCTCCTTCTTAGAACCCCCTATTTTCAATATCATTTCATTGTGCTTTCAACTTGGTCTTTTTCCACTTGACCTCTTTCAACTTGGTCTTTTTCCACATTTTTCATTCTCTTGACTATAATTTCTTCTTTCACTATTTTCAGGCTTTAGTTTCTCTCATATAACATCTTTAACATGGTGGTTTTAGTTTCACAGAAATTGACATAATGACAGGCCCTTTACTAAAGCATGAACTATATCAAATATAGATATTAGCTAATACATGCTAATCGTCCTAGATTTAAGCTAACACATGCTAATTATTCTAGATATGAGACTAATACTTGCTAATACTTGCTAATACTTGCTAATTATTCTGGGTATAAGGATAATACATGCTAATTATCTTAGGTATAAAGCTAATACATGCTAATCATCTCAAGTATGAAGCTAATGCATGCTAATCGGCTTACGTATGATGCTAATACATGCTAATCATCTCAAGTATGAAGCTAATGCATGATAATCATCCTAGATTTAAGCCAACACATGTTAATCATTCTAATATGAGACTAATACTTGCTAATTATTCTGGGTATAAAGTTAATACTTGCTAATTATTTTAGGTATGAAGCTAAGGCATACTAATCATCCTAGATTTAAGCCAACACATACTTTATAAACACTAAATATCGCATGGAAATGAGCCTAAGACTAAATGCCTGGACTAATCATCCTAGATTAGCTATTAGTTTAGTTAAAAGTTGAGAACACCTACTATAACATGATGTGTAACCACTAAATACCGCATGGAGATGAGACTAATCACTAATTTTACATGCTAATATAACCTAGATTAGCTATGGTTTGGTTAAAGCTCGAGATCACCTACCTCTGTGTGGTGGCAGAAAGGGCACAGGTGGAAGAAGAAGGGAAGAAGATCAGCTCCTTCCCTCCTCTACAATGCTTCAGAGAAAGCTCCCACGTTCTCTGCAGCAAGGCTTCGAATGTCAGAGAAGGCAAGAGTCTCTGCCTCAATAGAGGGGTATAATATAGGGATTTTAGGATTATTTGTAGGCAGGAGGGGAACCATATATGAAATAATAGCATCACATAGTGCGATGCCAACTCAAATAGGCTATTCGTGTCCTTTTACGAAGTGCTGTAAGTTGGGGTGCACTATTCATAAGTTAAGATTCTAAGTTAAACTTCAAAGATTTTTATCTTTAAAAATTGATGGAGTTAGTTTATAAAATTTCATGGATAAGATCCTTATATTTTTCTCTATTTTTACATATAATTTTTGTTGAAAAATTCTTTTTAAATAAAAAGTGGTACTATTCATGACACTATTCACGTTAGGAAATAATGGAGCTTTTACGAGAGATAGAGATAATGCTTGGACAGCTAATCCATGGCCCATCTGTCTATAACATATAATTATTTGGCAAAAAAAGTAAATGATGGATGCTATGATTTGAACCCTGGTCATTGGGTTACAAGACAAGTTACTTAACCAACTACACTAGGAAGCCACTTGTTAAATAAATAACCTTTACATATGATAACTTCGTGTTCCACTTCTTATATAAACTTCATAAAGAGTTTATTTAATATTTTTTTTATTTGGCAAATATTAATAATAATAATAAATATTTTTTCATTTTTTTTATAAGGGGTGCTACACCCTCCCCTACTTTAAATAATTTGGTCCCCAAATTCAATTGTATAAGGGTAAATTCAACTACATAAGGATACTGTAAAAAGTATAAGATGCTTGCCGACTAAAAATAGTTCTGGGTATCTTCTCTTCATTGATTCCTCGATCTCCCAAGTTGCTTCTTGCTCCGAGCATCGATTCCATTGGATTTTTACCATAGGGATCGTCTTGCTCCTTAGAACTCGAACTTCGCGGTCGAGGATCCGCATCGGCCTTTGCTCATAAGTAAGATCCCTTTGAATCACCAATTCAGCATGATTGATGATGTGAGAAGGGTCGTGCACATATTTCTTCAGCATAGATATATGAAATACATTGTACACTTCCGAGAGTTGAGGAGGTAAGGCAATGCTGTAAGCCACCTCGCCCACTCTTTCCAATACTTCAAATGGACCGATAAACCTTGGTGTAAGCTTGCCCTTAACACCGAATCTTCTAATACCTCAGCCGGGAGATACCTTGAGAAATACATGGTCACCCACTTGAAACTTCAAATCTCTCCTTCTGTTATCAGCATAAGATTTTTACCTGCACTGAGCTACCTTGAGTCTTTCTCTGATAAGGTGTATCTTCTCAGTCGAATCTCTAACCATATCTGGGCCTAGAATTTGTCTTTCACCGACTTCTTCCCAGCATATTGGAGAACGACAACTCCTCCCATAAAGCGCCTCGAAAGGAACCATTCAAATACTAGCTTGATAGCTGTTATTATATGCAAATTCGGCTAGTGGCAAGTGGTCATGCCAGCTTCCGCCGAAATCTATAATACATGCCCTTAACATATCTTCAACAACTTGATTTGTCTTTTCAGTCTGACCATCTGTCTGGGGATGGAAAACTGTGTTGAAATTAAGTTTCGTCCCTAGAGAGTGTTGTAGACCCTTTCAAAAATGAGAGGTGAAGCGTGGGTCTCGATCAGATACGATCGAGACGGGAACTCCATGCAATCTAACCATCTCCTTAATATACAGGGCAGCAAGTACGTCAACTGACCATCAACTTTTGATGGGTAAGAAATGGGCCGATTTAGTTAACCGGTCGATAATTACCCAAATTCCATCATATCCGCCCCTAGACTTAGGCAAACCCATGATAAAGTCCATGCCAATGTCTTCCCACTTCCACTTGGGAATATCCAGCGGATGTAGCTTTCCGGCGGGTTTTTGATGTTCCGCCTTCACTTGTTGGCATGTGAGGCAACGAGACACAAAGTCTGCTACCTCCCTTTTTATGTTAGACCACCAGAAAGTTCTTTTCAAGTCTTGGTACATCTTAGTAGCTCCAGGGTGGATTGTGTACCTTGATCTATGAGCTTCTTCAAGAATCTTCTTCTTCAATTCGGGACAGTCGGGCATACATGTCCGTTCATGAAATAGTAATCTGTCATTAGGTGCCAGCTTGAAATTCAGTCTCTCGTCCAGCTTGCTCTTTATCTCCACTAGCGAGGGATCCTCTTCTTGTAACTTCTTGATTTCAGATAGCAAATCTGGATGTAGGCTCATATGAGATAGAATAATACACATGTTCTTCTCATCTGTGCTGATATCAAGCTCAGAAAATTTCTCCAGCAGTTTCCATTCTTGTATCATGCAGTTGGCCAATACTGTTCTCGGCTTTCGACTAAGGGCATCAGCTACGGAATTACCCTTACCAGGATGGTACTGTATAGTAAAGTTGAAATCCTTGAGATACTCGAGACAACGCCTTTGCCGCATGTTCAGCTCATTTTGGGAGAATAAGTACTTGAGGCTTTTATGATCGGAGTACACAGTGAATTGTTCTCCGTAGAGATAGTGCCTCCAGATCTTTAAAGCGAATACTACTGCGGCCAGTTCTAAGTCGTGAACTGGGTAGTTCTCTTCATGTTTCTTCAATTGTCGGGAAGAGTATGCAATGACTCTCCCATTCTGCATCAATAAACATCTGAGGCCAATACCAGAAGTATCGGTATATACCTCGTATTTTTCTCCTTCCATTGGTAATGATAAGACTGGAGCAGTGGTCAAGAGATCCTTCAAAGTTTGGAAACTCTTTTTACAGTCTTCCTTCCACTCATAAGGCACTTCCTTGCGGGTTAACCTGGTCAGGGGAATAGTAATTTTGGAGAAGTCCTTTATAAAACGCCGGTAGTAACCAGCTAGACCTAAGAAGCTTCGAATCTCAGTTACATTTGTGGGTCGTTCCCAGTTCTTCACGGCTTCGACCTTTGATGGGTCAACAGCAATTCTGTTCTTCGAAATGATATGGCCCAAGAAAGATACTTCCTCGAGCCAAAACTCGCATTTGTTGAATTTGGCATGTATCTTGTTTCCCCTTAATATCTGCAATGCCTTCTTGAGATGTTCTTCATGATCCTCTTCGGTCTTTGAATAGATCAGAATATCATCAATAAAGACCACAATAAATTGGTCTAAATAGTGCCTGAATATGCTGTTCATTAACTGCATAAAAGCTGCAGGGGCATTTGTTAGTCCGAAAGGCATAATAGTAAATTCGTAATGCCCATACCTGCTTCGGAATGCAGTTTTATGAATGTCTTCTTCTTTGATCTTCAATTGGTGGTAACCAGAACGAAGATCAATCTTGGAGAAATATAAAGCTCCAAAAAGTTGATCGAACAGCTCATCAATCCTTGGCAGTGGATACTTGTTCTTGATTGTAAGGTGATTTAGCTGCCGATAATCTATGCATAATCTCATCGATCTGTCCTTCTTTTTGACGAATAGCACGGGTGCTCCCCATGGGAAAGTACTCGGCCTGATGAAACCCTTGTTCAATAACTCCATTAACTGCTCTTTTAGTTCCTTCAGCTCAGCAGGGGACATTCTGTATGGTGCCCTGGAAATAGGACGAGCACCAGGGACAAGGTCGATTGTGAACGACACTTCCCTTTCCGGGGGTAAGCCGGTTAGATCTTCTGGAAAAACATCGAGAAAATCCCGAATTACACGGATGTCTTCAAGTTTGACCTTCTCGACTTCCGTGGCAGTCACGAATGCTATGAAAGTCATGCATCCCTTATTCATAAGTTTACTAGCTCGGAGTGCTGATATAAGAAGTGATTTACTCCGAGGGTTATTGTAAACTAGCTCTGGGAAATCTACGAAAGTTACCTTGCCATGCCGGCAATCTACAGTTGCTTGGTATGTGGATAGCCAGTCGGCACCTAGTATGACATCATAACCCTTTATATCTAGGCATATCAGGTCAACAGGTAAATTATTTCCCTTAACCATCACTTCACAGTTTGGATAGTGATAAGTGATATCAGACTCATTCCCAAGAGGTGTAGATATGACCAAATCTAACAGTTCATGTTTCTTAGAAAATGAAGCAGCAAAGTTCTTGGAAACGAATGAATGAGTTGCTCCGGTATCGAATAAAACTTGAGCAGTTTTTGAACAAATAGTGAGAGTACCTTCCACAATTCCACCTTTAGTGGGTTCCGTCTCTTGGAGAGCTTACAGACGGCCTTGTTTCTTTACCGGACGCTTCTCGTCTTTGGTGTCTTGTTCCTTCATCAGTGGGCAGTCTGGGATTCGAAGCTCTCGGCTCCCACATCGAAGACAAGCTCCTAACTTTCTCCAACATTCCTCGGCCTTATGACCAGCTTTATCACAATACTTACAAATCTCCTTTGATGGTGTGGTGGTGGAGAATGGTCTGTCATTCTTCTGGAATTTCTTCGCCTTAGAGGGCTCCCCTCCCATGAAGAATCGCTTCTTGTTGAAGGATTGTTTGAATTTTCCCGGGCTTGTGACGGGTTCCTTCTTGTCTCTTCCTTGGATTCTCTCAGATAATTCGGTGGCGTCTTCCAGCAGTTGAGCACATCGAACCATCTCCGAATAGACTTGGATGTCAATCGGGGCAAGTTGTGTGATATAATGGGGCCGAAGCCCGTTGAGGAATCTTCTCGCCTTCATCTTTTCCGTACACACCAAGTGGGGTGCATACCTAGATAATCTGGAGAATTGGGCCTCATACTCGGCCACTTTCAAGCCCCGTTGTTTTAGAACGGCGAATTCCGTGACCTTCTTTTCCTGGATATGATCGGAGAAGTACTTGTTGTTGAAATGCTCCGTGAATTCATCCCATGTAACATGGTATTTTGGCAGTGTTGCTTCTATGGATTCCCACCAGCATCGAGCGTCCCGCTCAAGTTGGAATACAGCCAGTAAAACTTTCTCCTCGTCTGCTCATTGCATTACACGGAAGATTCGTTCCATCTCCTTTAGCCAATTCTCGGAATCCTCGGGGTCGGACGAACCTGTGAACCTTGGTGGGTTCATGTTACGGAAACTCCTGTGGAGGTCACCCGCTCCACGGTTAGCTCCGCCTTGGGCCACTTGCTGTAGTGCCTGTGTAAGGCCCTGCACGGTGCGCTGCATCTCGCGTCATTGTGCTCTTTCAGCAGCCATGATCCTACAAAATGTTTAGAGTGTTTAAGTAAGATAAGGGTCGGTTTTTTACTTATAAGGGTAAAGTCATTAGAAATCTTAACCCATGGCTCTATCCATCTCACCAGGTAAGGTCTACTTATATCCTTAGACTTCTCTAACAGTGGACTTAGGTTTTTTACTTAGATTTCAATTTCTAACCGTTTATTTTTTCTAGTTCCCTAGGTTTGAAAACCAACGCTCTGATACCACGAAGACTGTCACGCCCCGAGCGTGGAAGATTACCCGGAGGCGTGACGCGTCTATATAGATCGTGTCAATCATGTAAATATCAGAGTGCGTAAATAACTAAGATTTAACTCGAAATTAATACAAAAAGTACGAGCTGACAATTGTCACAACTAATCAAAGGACAAATACATATGTTCCCAGAGTCCAACGACTAGGCTTCAAATCTTAAGCAGTTCTAATCAAGTTGACTAATACAAATGACATAGATGAATTGATACAACTGACATAAGTGAACTAATACAATAACACAAAGGACATGACAATTTGATAACTTCACTCTAACACTCATCACTCAGTCTCATTCCCTTCCGAGTGTTGGTTGACATCCAAATTACCTGAAAATATTAGAAAACAACTAGATGAGTGAATCGCTCAGTAGGAATTACATCTCAAGATTTAACATACTTTAAGTGATTTACGAGTTCAATTAATGTCAGTAAAGCTATGCATGTAGATGAGTAGATATCAAGGATTGTAAAAATCGACAAGAGTAGTGAAGGAATAACAAGTGAGAGTATAAGGATTCCAACTTCAATGCAGCAATAGCAAGAGATTCAAACAAGTAATAACTGGAATTAACGAAATCTTTCCAAGAGAGTAAGAACTCATGTCAAGCAAGTAATAGAAAGTAATATAAATTCAAGCATGTAAAACTGGAATTGGCTATTTATGAATTTCATTCAAGCAAAACTTTACCCTTCTGCGGGTCTCAAGTCAAATCAATCAAGTAATATCACGAGAATGAGTGGAATGTCTAAAGCCTAGCAAGCAAGTACTCCGGTGCAATGCCAAACACCGTGGTCAATAAACTCCCATGGGCACAAGTACCTTCGGGTGCTCCCCCCAGGACCAGACCGGGCCCTATATGCACAGCATTAATCATGTATGTCGACATCCACTCTCATTTATAGCCAATGTGGAATTTCAAGGTTTGACCAGTATGATATATAAGGTAGAATTATGGAATGGAATCCAATGGCGCATTAATGTGTAGGGATGAACTAGGAATGGAAACCAGTAACGTTTGATACATGGAAAAACTAGATAAGAGAGGTGCCTTATGGGCCACCTGACAATTTTAGAAACGACACTCTTACTGTGGGATGCCCTTTCTGGGAATTATACAGGGTTTAGAGAACCCTGTCAAGAGTTAAATATCCCCTCTCCGGCTGCCATCTATCAATGGAGATGGCAAAAGTGAAAGCCTAATGATCGCGTTAACGTAATGAGCTAGCTGTGTCGACTCAATAGTTTATCGCGTCAACTCATCAGTTCATCGCGTCAACTCATCAGTTCATCGCGTCAACTCGGTGAACAGTACTGCGTCAACCCTGTCAACAGGCAGGGTCGACTCATCAGTTCATTTTCAGTTCACAGGGTTGACTCATCAGTTCATCGCGTCAACGCGGTGAACAGTACTGCGTCAACCCTGTCAACAGGCAGGGTCGACTCATCAGTTCATTTCTAGTTCACAAGGTCGACTCATCAGTTCATCGCGTCAACTCATCAGTTCATCGCGTCAACACGGTGAACAGTACTGCGTCAACCCTGTCAACAGGTAGGGTCGACTCATCAGTTCATTTCCAGTTCACAGGGTCGACTCATCAGTTCATCGCGTCAACTCATCAGTTCATCGCGTCAACGCGGTGAACAGTACTGCGTCAACCCTGTCAACAGGCAGGGTCGACTCATCAGTTCATTTCCAGTTCACAGGGTCGACTCATCAGTTCATCGCGTCAACGTGGTGAACAGTACTGCGTCAACCCTGTCAACAGGCAGGGTCGACTCATCAGTTCATTTCCAGTTCACAGGGTCGACTCATCAGTTCATCGCGTCAACTCATCAGTTCATCGCATCAACGCGGAGAGCAGTACTGCGTCAACCCTGTCAACAGGCAGGGTCGACTCATCAGTTCATTTCCAGTTCACAGGGTCGACTCATCAGTTCATCGCGTCAGCACGGTGAACAGTACTGCGTCAACCCTGTCAACAGGCAGGGTCGACTCATCAGTTCATTTCCAGTTCACAGGGTCGACTCATCAGTTCATCGCGTCAACGCGGTGAACAGTACTGCGTCAACCCTGTCAACAGGCAGGGTCGATACTTTCTTTTCTTCCCCAGTTTTCATGCCCTTCCAATCCTTCATTTCACTCTGAGTTCTTCACAAAAGTTCTTCTTCTCTTGTAGATATAGATTTTCTTCTTCTACCACATCCTCCAATTCTTCTTAGTTTTTAAGTTATAATTAATTTTCTACGGTTCTATTTTTTACTCAGTAACTGTTCACCTACGCCTATAGATCTCATTTTTTTCACATTTTTCACCTTCTTCCTCTCATTTTCTCTCTCTGAACTCTTCATAAAACTTCTTCCTAACCTTCCAATCTATGACTTTCTCTTCTTTCACATATTCTCATTCTCTCTAGATTTTTCATTATTCTCCTTCTTAGAACCCCCTATTTGCACTATCATTTCATTGTGCTTTCAACTTGGTCTTTTTCCACTTGGCCTCTTTCAACTTGGTCTTTTTCCACATTTTTCATCTCTTGACTACAATTTCTTCTTTCACTATTTTCAGGCTTTAGTTTCTCTCATATAACATCTTTAACATGGTGGTTTTAGTTTCACAGAAATTGACATAATGACAGGCCCTTTACTAAAGCATGAACTATATCAAATATAGATATTAGCTAATACATGCTAATCGTCCTAGATTTAAGCTAACACATGCTAATTATTCTAGGTATGAGACTAATACTTGCTAATACTTGCTAATTATTCTGGGTATAAGGCTAATATATGCTAATTATCTTAGGTATAAAGCTAATACATGCTAATCATCTCAAGTATGAAGCTAATGCATGCTAATCGGCTTAGGTATGAAGCTAATACATGCTAATCATCTCAAGTATGAAGCTAATACATGCTAATCATCCTAGATTTAAGCCAACACATGTTAATCATTCTAGATATGAGACTAATACTTGCTAATTATTCTGGGTATAAAGTTAATACTTGCTAATTATCTTAGGTATGAAACTAAGGCATACTAATCATCCTAGATTTAAGCCAACACATACTTTATAAACACTAAATATCGCATGGAAATGAGCCTAAGACTAAATGCCTAGACTAATCATCCTAGATTAGCTATTAGTTTAGTTAAAAGTTGAGAACACCTACTATAACATGATGTGTAACCACTAAATACCGCATGGAGATGAGACTAATCACTAATTTTACATGCTAATATAACCTAGATTAGCTATGGTTTGGTTAAAGCTCGAGATCACCTACCTCTGTGTGGTGGCAGAAAGGGTACAGGTGGAAGAAGAAAGGAAGAAGATCAGCTCCTTCCCTCCTCTACAATGCTTCAGAGAATGCTCCCACGTTCTCTGCAGCAAGGCTTCGAATGTCAGAGAAGGCAAGAGTCTCTGCCTCAATAGAGGGGTATAATATAAGGATTTTAGGATTATTTGTAGGCAGGAGGGGAACCATATCTGAAATAATAGCATCCCATAGTGCGATGCCAACTCAAATAGGCTGTTCGTGTCCTTTTACGAAGTGCTGTAAGTTGGGGTGCACTATTCATAAGTTAAGATTCCAAGTTAAACTTTAAAGATTTTTATCTTTAAAAATTGATGGAGTTAGTTTATGAAATTTCATGGATAAGATCCTTATATTTTTCTCTATTGTTACATATAATTTTTGTTGAAAAATTCTTTTTAAATAAAAAGTGGTACTATTTATGACACTATTCACGTTAGGAAATAATGGGGCTTTTACGAGAGATAGAGATAATGTTTGGACAGCTAATCCATGGCCCATCTGTCTATAACATATAATTATTTGGCAAAAAATGTAAATGGTGGTTGTTGCAAGACAAGTTACTTAACCAACTACACTAGGAAGCCACTTGTTAAATAAATAACCTTTACATATGATAACTTAGTGTTCCACATCTTATATAAACTTCCTAAAGAGTTTATTTAATATTCTTTTATTTGGCAAATATTAATAATAATAATAATAAAAAAATTTTCATTTTTTTATAAGGGGTGCTACAGAGACACTCAACTAGAATAGCACTGCAGCAATATGCGGCTCTGGAAGAACCGCCCTGAAGATGCGTGGTCGCTCGACAGATCGCCCGACAGCGCTGGGACGAACGCGGGACGAAGAGTAGTCGGATTGCAGAACGGTTTGGTATCCACCGCTGAACAGAACTGGACGGTTGATGGACAGCCGCCATGTCCCTCGAACGAACAGAAGAAGACCGCATTGTACCACCAACTTCCAAAATGTGGGATCTCTACCTCCACCCTTCCCGGCCGGCCAGGAGGAGTGGGCCTCGTGTTGCGATGATGCTGACCTGCAAAACAAAGTGTAGAACACAAAAAGGGACCCAATATCAGAACTAAAATGCATAGTAAATGCTGAAAGAGAAGGAAATGAACATAACCAAATGAAATGGGGGATACCTAGAGGTTTTTAAACCCCTAGGGGTGTCAAAAACATATGAGGGTGTGTGTAAATGATGTATGAGAGTAAAAAAAACATGGAAGAAATATAGAAGAAGCAATGCATGGAGATAAAAGAGAACGATGGGACTAAATGAAATGATGACTCAAAAAATGACTACTCCCTGAATCGGAGGCCTATGCGGACGTAGAAGGCCTCCCTCCCCGGTGGTAGGTCGCTCAAGGATTCGGCAGGGCTTCGCTGTCAACCAAAAATCTCCCCCCCCCCTTTTCAAAGCATGCCCTTAGGGTCTATTTATAGAGCTTAAGAAACTAGCCCCGAAATTAGGGTTTTCAATGAATATTAGCTCAAGATATCAAAATAAAATCCATAGATAATGCAATTATCTTCCAACCAGTCGAAACGGTGCCTCATTTGGTTCAGAAACCACGGAGAAATGGTTGGAAGAAATCAAGGATAAAATCACAGATAGAGAGAGAAAAATCTTTAGTTTTTCAGCAATCGGACCATTGCGTGGTCACGCGATAGACCTCCCAATACACTAAGCGGTCGGTCACCAGACCGTCCCATCTGTCAGTGGAAATTAAGTAAGTGAGAAATATTATCCAAATATCCATCGAACTGACCGATATTTTCATCGTTGGACTCTCATGAATAGCGCGGTCACAAATGGACCACCCAAACCATGGAACGGCCATAGGCCAACCGCCCAATGCCTGCCGGTGGTAAATCAAAACAAATTAGATAATAAGATAGTTATCTGAATAACCAACGATTCTGGGATTCTGAGATATGGACGGTCATATATCTACAGCTCAATGGTATTGGACGGTTGTATGTAGACCGTGCAAAAGCTTGTCGGGGGAAATTCAAATAAATCACCTTATTATCCAATTAATAGATAAACGGTTAAGCCTCGACCGCTCAACAGCTGAACGGTCACACGATATACCGCGTAATGGCTGAACGCTTGAAAACCAATAAGATGTGATAACTCAACCAAAACCAAGGCCCACTAAGCTCTGGATTGAAGCAGACCAAGTCAAGGAAGGAGGTACCCATAAAATAGGCCCAATAAGCTGCCTGAAAATAGTCCACTAAGCAACGGACAACTCAAGGCATCAATAAACGGTGGTAAGAGAAATGACTCAACTTATGGGTAAAAAACGGGTGTCAACAGATGCCCCTCTTTAACGTCCTCTTTGCAGGGGAGCAAGCGGAGGTGAAGCGAAAGTGAAATGGAACATGGAGATGAAGCGGAAGCGAAGCGGAGCGGACCGAAAAGCGAGCGTTAAGGTAAAATGACACCCATTTTTGCCAACGAGTGATAGGAATTTTCCAGAAAACTCTGAATCAACTACGAGGAATAGTTAGACCAAAAGCGACACCAGCCTGGAGGAACTAAAAATAAAAAGAAACACACGATCAACCTCATGGGGGACACAATCCCTCGGGCCAATGAGGGGACCGGAATAAGCAGTGAA
Organism: Amorphophallus konjac; assembly: GCA_022559845.1. Classification (NCBI taxonomy): domain Eukaryota; kingdom Viridiplantae; phylum Streptophyta; class Magnoliopsida; order Alismatales; family Araceae; genus Amorphophallus; species Amorphophallus konjac. The sequence continues at coordinate 189,554,009 of CM040127.1, read as the reverse complement.
AAAGTAAAGAAACAGATTAAAACTCCAGACGGGGACCTCTTAATCAATCAAACCAAGTGAACAAACCAGAGAGAACCTTCCAACTCTGAGTGGAATTGCTTCTCTTACTCAAACACTGAACACATAGCTAACAATCACTGATGGGACATTAGCAGGCAAACCATGGGTCATGAATGTTCAAAAGATGCATATGATGCATGTTGGGCTAAAATAAAGAATCGTTAAAGCAAATGCAAAGAAAGGATAAAATATAAAATACTCGAGAATAATATTGCTAAGCTGGGAGAATCAGGGTCAAGACACTATCCGCAACCACAGCGTGTAGGATAGAACCATCCTCCCCAGGCTTTCCCAACCTAACGGCATATCAGGAGATTAAACACGTGGACCTGGATCATCATCATTTTTGTTGAAGGGGAACATCAGATCCTAGAACACGTAGATAACCAACTGGTTCCTGAGATATTATAGCGTAGTACCATATACTAATGCAATAAGGGATATAGGGATAGAAAGCCATACCTGACATACCCGCGCAGGTGAAACGGCATCTTTTGGATTTTCATTTTCTGATTTTTATGGCTTTTTCATGTATAAGACGAATATGATAAACAAGCAAGTATAAACATAGCGTAGATAACATAGCGATTAACTGAACGATAAACAACACAACATAACATAATGATCAAATGAAATGGGAGACAATGCAACATAACATAACAAAGGCAAATGAGCACATATGCAATGGCATGAACAGACAACATGCATGCATGAATACGGTGTGACAAGATAACAACGCAGTGGGACAACACACGGTTGGGACAAGAACATGGGACATAAAGGGGTGACTAACAACATGTGCAAGATAACTAATAACACTCGGTGAGGGACAGAACAACATGTGTGGGACAACACGGTGGGACATAAACACGTAACAAGGACACGGCAGGACAAAAGACATAAACAAATACGCCTTTCAATCAAAACCCAAGATCAGAATGAAGCAGAACCACCAGGTTCATAATTGTGAGTCAAAGCCCTCTCATAAAGATATGATCATTGCAAACAAACGCTGAGAAGGACATGAGCTTCAGAACAGATCGAGAGAGTGGATCGAAGAAGGAAAGAACAGATCAAAGATGTGGACAGGAGGTAGATCACAAAGATATAGCAAGGAATGCCTAGGTACTTGCAACCTGCACACTTAGCAAACGGATTACGTATCTGTCCTTAAAACAAATGCAAATGCATGAAAAAGACTCATTTTTGGATTTTTTTGTAATAATTTTTTTTGATTTTTTTAGATTTTCAACAGTATTTCATTTTTCTGGATTTTTGAAGTATTTTATTTTTTTATACTTTTGGTAATATTTGATTTTTTTTGAAATTTTGAAGTATTTGATTTTTTTTTAGATTTTTGACAATATTTGATTTTTTAGATTTTTTTAAAGTATTTGATTTTTTCAGACTTTTGGTAATATTTGATTTTTTTGGATTTTGACATAGCAATCCGCAGCACCTAAAGACGGGCTCAAACTACTGGCCAAGGATCGTCGTTCCTACCCCTTTCATTAAAGGCTTCCCTTAAGCAGGGCGTGCATATGAGGGTGGCTTACCATAACCAACCGCTTCTAAAGAACGGTGCCCCTACTAAGGTCATACTCGGGATACAACCCAGCCTAAGTGGGAGAAGCAGAAGAACAATTGGAGACAAGCTTCGTGCAGGATGGGAGACATCAAGGCTCGAATTCCTTCCAAGGCACTACCCCTCAAAGAGATAGCTTGTTGCGCTGGGGCTTTATGCCTTTGATTTTTAGACACATATTTATTAGGCATGCATGCGACCGGGCTCATGACGTCCTGTGGGGAACTGTTCTGCCACTCTTGCCATGCCTTTGATTCATAATTTTACATTGATTCATTTTCTCATTTTGGTAGCCCTTATTGGCCAGATATAGCATGAAAGCTCACTTTTGAGGGTCAAGACTGCCCCTATTTGAGACCTCTCTCGTATTCAGGAGCGTCTAGGTTAGTCATCTTATCCATCAATCTCTTGCCCCTGCACTTGGCCGAGCAGAGAAGAGAAAAGGCCTTCGGGCATACCCAAAGTATGGCCAAAGTAGCAACGGTGTGCCTTAGAGAGATAGGCTATGGCTCGCCGTGTAGTGTGTGAAAAATCCATACTCAAAGGTCACCCTCAACAATCAGGGAAAGAAACTAGACTCCTAACACGGAGTTATCACCAGCCTAAGGATGATGCAGAAGCAACTTGACTTGAACTAACCAAACTTAATGAACTAAAGCCGCTCAAAAAGTGTTGAGGAAACCACATTATAACCATGCACAGGAGAAATAGAAATGATAGCAATAATAGCATATTCTTGCACAAAATAAAGATACCTTGTGAATCCATGGAACGGAAAAGCGGCGTCCTGAAGCGATCTTGATCATCGAGCTTTGATCAGCACGAGCTTTGTATTCCTCGCTTGTCAGGGTAAAAAGGGAGAGGATGATAAGGGCTTGAAGATTCCTCTAGATGGAGGAGCGACAGACACCAAACTGGACGAAGAAGAATAAAAGGAAGAGAGACGAGGGCTAGAACTCCCTCGTTAAGGCATAGAGGCCCTGATAACAAGGAACCGAATACAGGATGAATAGAGATTAACTGAGATCAAGGCGGACTAAAGTCTCGAAAATAGCATGAAAAAGGGTAATGACCCCGAAGGGGTGAAGAGGAGTGAGTAGAAATAAGAGAATAAGAATCATCTGACGTAGTCGGAGAAGAGGAATTATAATCGTCGGACGAGGTTGGGGAAGGAGAATTAGAATCATCCGACAGGGTCGGGAAAAGGGAATGTGAAGTGGGACATGGAGATGTTGGAGGAGGAGGATCGAAAGAGGTGCAACGAATGGGATGAAAAGGTGACATAGGCCGAGGCCTAAAATCATGAGGGGATGGAAAGCCCGGAGGTCCTTAATAGGGAGGAGAAGAGGAGTGAGGGTTCGCGGACCCGAAAATAGAAGAGAAAATCACGAAAAATGGGTTGGCGGCAGGAAGATACATCACCCAAGGGTTGGAGCTGAGTAAAAGGAAAGACGAACAAAAGAAAGAAGAAGAGGAGGAAGTGGACCCCCGAGTGCACAACTGACGGCCCTTGAACTTGCGCTGCCGCCTCTTCTTGGCCAGAATCTGCTTGCAATAAATCCACCTGGCACGGACTCGGGCCTTCGAGGCTCTCGATCTAGCATGTCTTCTCAAGTAATGGGTCCACCTGGCGGACGGCCTGGCCCAACTATGAACATGCTGCTTTATCAGAGCGGTTGCCCCTAGACATGAGGTGCTAACCATAGATGGACATTCTTCAATAAATAACTCCTCAACTGGATGATGACCGAAAAAACATGGAGTTTCGTTGCTCGGCACCAATAGCTTGAGACTAGGCATCACCATTCGGTAATCAGGCATGAAGTATAACTCCCTTGCTAGAAGTGCAGGACGGAACTGAGGGAGGGTGATGCGAAACGTTGACGTGGCCGCCTCATCAATAAGTCGAGGGAGATGAGATAGAAAATGCAGAATGCCCCTGGCCAATCCCAAAGACACAGCCAATTGCCCCTTGAATACTGAATTCATTAAACTTTTGGCGGCCGTGTGGGTTAGCACCATCCGGGTGGAAAACTCTTTTGGGCCAGTGAACTGAATAGCAATCAAGCGAGAGGTGATAAAAACATCAACAGTGAATTCTCCAGCGAGCAAAGAGATTGCCACCGACCCCGCTCGCGAAGACCCTAGCAGTAGCACTGAGGAGCTTACTTTGACAGTCGTCTTCAGAGATGAACGCTCCTGGTTCCCAAGGCAGCCAGGAATTCGGACTCGGATCGGCATGCGACAAATTAACTATTGAACCTTAGCATGCACGATCAAAGCCCGACTTAACTTACCACCTCCCCTGGTTCCGAGGGGCACCAAGGGTAACGTGTACCTGCTCCGCTAGGTGGGAAGTAGCAGAGGGAGGTTAGAAGGAAGAGGTTTGAGGGGCGTGGGCGGAGGTAATGCGAGTGATGGGGGAATAGTGATAATGATGGGCATGGGTGGAGGTAAAGGCAAAGGTGGGGGTGTGGGTTTAGGTTCGGCCCGCTCAGGCTCGGATGATGATGGCGAAAGGGGAAGTGAAGGGGGTGGAGAAGGTTGTGGTAGTGAGGAAGATGGCGAAGGTGATGGAGATGGTAGGGGCGAAAGTGGAGAATGTGAAGTCAATGGAGATGGTAAAGGGGGCGAGGTGGTCGAGAGAGGTGGTAAAAACGGAGGAGGAGGAGAGGAGGGTAGTGGTGTAGTGGGGGAAGTGGCAGGTGGTGGCGCTCTTCGGCGTATCTTTATGACACGTCGAGGATCGTTGGGGACAGGTGTGATGGTGGAAATGGAGGGTGAAAGAGAGGTTGCCTGAGCAGAGGCTGGGGTAGGTGTCGGAGATAGAATAGAGGAAGAAGTGGGCAACGGAGCAGGTGCTTTGTTAACTAAAGGATCACCAAGGTGCCCCTGATCTTGAAGTGGAGATGGCTGCCCAGACGGCACTGCTTGCTGTTGCTTGCTGTGAAGATCCAAAATGACTTTGCGCACAATAGCCCAATCAATTATCTTTTTATCTTCCAAACTATGAACAAGTTTCCGAAACTCGGGGCAGTCCTCAACCAAATGCCCCGACTGACGATGAAATTCATAGAAATGGAGCAAATTCCTGACCGCGGGTCGGCAAGGCATAACCGGAGGGAGTGCCAACACGCGGGTGGCCATCAAAGCCCTGAAAATATCTGTGAAAGATTCTGGCAACGGAAAGTGAGGAGCCCACTTCGGGCAAGGTGGGCGCCGAGGGATATGAGGAGGTAGTGGGGATGGTAGTGGAGGTTACGTAGGCAAGCGAAATTGCGTAGGTGAAGGCAGAGGGTTAGTAAGTGAATGACGTGGAGGCATGGAGAGAGCGGGAATATAATGGACGGCATCCACCCGCTCGGGGTGTGACGTTTCCTTGACCGGAAGTGGAGAGGTGTGGGGAAATAAAATAGCGGAGGGCTGACTTGTGAAGGGAGATGTAGTGGAGTGACATGTGGAGGTATATGGGTAAGTGGGAGTGGAAGGCTGACTCGTGGAGGGATATGTAGTGGAGTGCTGACTCATGGGGGATGGCGGAGGGAAAGTGTATGTGGAAGGCGAAGGTGGGGGAGACTCGTGGTCAAGGGAAACTAGGAGTTGTTGGCTAATGAAGCGGGCTCAGCCGTAGAGTTGTTGCCATGAAGTGATATCGTTCAGGGCTAAGATGCAGTTGAGCTCAGGCGTTGTATTAGAAATAACCATTTTAATCTACTCGCCCTCCGGAATATGCCCTGGAACTTGCGCGGCTAGGCGACTCCAGCGGTCGGCAAACGTGGGGAATTCCTCGTCGGGCTTCATCTTCTCTTGGGCCAGATATACCATGGAGTACTTGGGCGCGGCCTGGTCCTGGTACTGCTGAATAAATCTTGCCTGGACGGCTTGAAAATTCACCACTTGCTCCTGCGGCAATAAAAAGAACCAGTCCCGAGCCGGGCCTTCTAATGACAGACCAAACAGATAAGCCATTAAACGTTGGTCATGTCGGAATTGGGCCGACTCATAGAGGAACTCCTTCAAATGTACGTAGGGGTCACCGACTCCACCATAGCGACGATAAGCCGGAATTTGTGAATGTGGTGGGAGCTGAAGACCTTGAAAGGCAAACGGGACATTCAACGAAGTTTGGGGATTAATTCGGCGTTGCAATTCATCCAGCTGGCGTTGGGCTTGAGTGATCATCTCCTCGGTGGGAAGAGTTCGAGAAGAACGTGGGCCAGCCTGAGCAAGAGAGTGGGAGTTTAGACCAAGATTGTGGGTTAGATAAGGGGATCAAGCCTGGGAAGGAGGAAAACCCATTCCAGGAGCAGAAGGATATATGGGACCGGAAGAATCATAAGTGTGGGAATGAGGATTGATTGGGCTAGCGATGCCACGGGCGGGATAAGAAGGCCTGTTAAAAGGAGTAGGCCTATTGAAAGAAGAGGGATCGTGAAGTGAATAGGGCCTGTTAGAAGAGTGAGGTGATGGGCCCGCGTGGGAAGAGGAATCCACGCGGGGATAAGAAGGCAGGGGAGATGAGGGATACTGGACAGAAGAGAAGTGCTCCATGGGGGAAATGGAGACTTTATACAGTGAATTTCAAAAAAATACAAGGATAGAAACGAACCTAGGACAGACGCAACTAAATGGAGACGCACACAAATGAACTAAACCAAATGAGCCTAATCTGACAAAATGAGGTGAATGATGATACTGCAACACACAATGGAGGGGAGAGATGAGGGAAGAATCAACCAATTAAACATCCAAGTTATGAATGATGCACGAAAATTTTATAAGTTCCTTTTTAGGACCTTAGTGGGTTAATTAATATATGAATTCACTCAACCACCAGGTACCTAACCAGGGTAAGAATGGGAAACTGGGTGACTCTAAGGGACTCTCCCTCCTATGGATGCAAAACCCTAGACTGAGAGAAGGCGTGGAACAACCTGCCCGGCATCCATGTGGGAAATCACGGCTCACAGGGGGCTTACAGAGGTCCTCGGTAAGGTCACCTAGTTGTCTCCAAGGAGTATGGAGACGAGAGGAAACCCTACCTCGGTAGGAATGCAGCTACTATGAAGAGTATGTATGCCCCTATGCGCACCGGAGTGCATGCAAAGTCTAGCCCAGATCTAGCAATCACTAATCAAGCAAATATGAAGAAATGAAATGAACACAACCATGCAACAGTATGGCACCAGCAGGGGGAGATCCAAACAGCACCAAGTATACATAGGTAATGATATAAACCAATGAGCAAAATGTGGCCTCGGGTGTACCGTAGCAGTAAAGCACGGTCTAAGGAAGACCGCTCAGGGTGCATACACGGTCATGAATGGATAGTTTAGGGAGAGCAGACGGTCTGAAATGGACCGTGCGAGAGCAGGGAGTAACGCCAAAAACAAAGAAAAGACACGAAATGCTGAAATGACTGGAGAATGAGACTCCAAAGCATACCTGGACGGGGGCGGCCCTTCGACAGACCGCTCAGAGTCTGGGACGGACCTGAAACAACCGCCGAACAGCAACAGAAATCACAGATGTAAAAATTGCAACGTACCTGGGCTAGCAATGGTGAACAGTCTGTATCAGACCGCAGGAGGTTGTGAACGGTCGGAAAGGGACCGCTGGATGGCTGGCCCGATAGCAACTTTGTGACGATCACGGGACGGCCAATATCCAGCCGTTCAAAACATAGAGCGGCTAACAGAAGACCGCGTGAACCCCAGAGGACAGAAACGTGAGATGGGCCAACGAACAATTTGCAATACTCAAAGAAGGAGACTAACAAAACGCACAAACAGGTCAGCAAAACACTAACACGATGGGCACTAGGTGTCCCACTGTGATCGCCAAAAAAGAGGGTGTTGACATGTTTTCCTTCTTTCCCCTTTTGATTACCCTTCCAACCCCTTCTTTACCGTGCTAATGTAAAGAATTAAACGATGTGTAAATAACAGGGGGAAGGATGTGGAATGTGTGTGATCGCCACCAAGGTGCCGAATGTAAGCAAGTACACCGTACCTTGGAAAGAAAGGGGAGACACTCGCCTAGAATAGCACTGCAGCAATACGCGGCTCTAGAAGAACCGCCCTGAAGATGCGCGGTCACTCGACAGACCGCCCGGCAACCCTGGGACGAACGCGGGACGAAGAGCAGTCGGATTGCAGAACGGTTTGGTATCCACTGCTGAACAGAACTGGACGGTCGATGGACGGCCGCCCTGTCCCTCGAACAGACAGAAGAAGACTACGCTGTACCACCAACTTCCAAAACATGGGATCTCTACCTCCACCCTTCCCGGCCGGCCAAGAAGAGTGGGCCTCGTGTTGTGATGATGCTGACCTGCAAAACAAAGTGTAGAACACAAAAAGGGACCCAATATCAGAACTAAAATGTGTAGTAAATGCTGAAAGAGAAGGAAACGAACATAACCAAATGAAATGGAGGATACCTAGAGGTTTTTAAACCCCTAGGGGCATCAAAAACAAAAGAGGGTGTGTGTAAATGATGTATGAGAGTAAAAAAAATGTGGAAGAAATATAGAAGAAGCAATGCATGCAGATAAAAGAGAATGATGGGACTAAATGAAATGATGACTGAAAATATGACTACTCCCTGAATTGGAGGCCTATGCGGACGTAGAAGGCCTCCCTCCCCGATGGTAGGTCACTCAAGGATTCGGCAGGGCTTCGCCGTCGACCAAAAATCTCCCCCCCTTTTCAAAGCTTGCCCTTAGGGTCTATTTATAGGGCCTAAGAAACTAGCCCCAAAATTAGGATTTCCAATGAATATTAGCTCGAGATATCAAAAGAAAATCCATAGATAATGCAATTATCTTCCAACCAGTCGAAACGGCGCCTCATTTGATTGAGAAACCACGGAGAAATGGTTGGAACAAATCAAGGATAAAACCACAGATAGAGAAAAAAAGCATTTAGTTTTGCAACAATCGGACCATTGCACGGTCACGCGATAGAACGCCCAATACACTAAGCGGTCGGTCACCAGATTGTCCCATCTGTCGGTGTAAATTAAGTAAGTGAGAAATATTATCCAAATATCCATTGAACTGACCGATATTTTCGCCGTTGGACTCTCATGAATTGCGCGGTCACAAATGGACCACCCAGACCATGGAACGGCCATAGGCCAACCGCCCAATGCTTGTCGATGGTAAATCAGAACAAATTAGATAATAAGATAATTATTTGAATAACCCACGATTCTGGGATTCTGAGATATGGACAGTCATATATCTGCCGCTCAATTGTATTGGACGGTTGTATGTAGACCGTGCAAAAGCTTGTCGGCAGAAATTCAAATAAATCACCTTATTATCCAATTAATAGATAAACGGTTAAGCCTCGACCGCTCAACAACTGAACGGTCACACGATAGACCGTGCAACGGCTGAACGCTTGAAAACCAATAAGATGTGATAACTCAACCAAAACTAAGGCCCACTAAGCTCTGGATTGAAGCAGACCAAGTCAGGGAAGGAGGTACCCATAAAATAGGCCCAATAAGCTACCTGAAAATAGTCCACTAAGCAACGGACAACTCGAGGCATCAATAAACGGATGTAAGAGAAATGACTCAACTTATGGGCAAAAAACGAGTGTTAACAGGCTCCGGCTTGAGTTAAGTTAAAATTGACTTGCTTAATGGCCCAATAGGCTCTATGTTCAAGCTCTACGGGCAAGTGGTAGGCTTTTCCAAAAATGAGGCGGTACAGAGACATACCAATGGGAGTCTTAAAAGCAGTTCTATAGGCCCAAAGTGCATCATCTAGTCTCTCAGACCAGTCTTTCATGTCCGACCTAACTATCTTATGCAGAATTTTCTTAATCTCCCTATTGGAAACTTTGACCTGACCACTGGTTTGGGGATGATAGGGGGTACCGAGCTTATGAGTGATGCCATATTTGCGAAGCAAAGCTTGAAATTGGATGTTCATGAAATTGGACCCCCCATCACTAATCATAGCCCTGGGACATCCAAATGTAGAGAAAATGTTCTTCTTCACAAATTTTATTACCACTTTATGATCATTGGTCCTTGTGGCTATAGCTTCAATCAATTTTGAAATATAATCGACCGCCACCAAGATGTATTCATTCCCAAAGGATGGTGGAAATGATCCCATGAAGTCTATACCCCAAACATCAAAGATTTCAACAACTAGAATGAGATTAAGCGGCATCATATCCCTTTTTGAATTACTGCCCACAGCTTGGCACCTTAAACATGTTTTGGCAAATTCATATGCATCCTTAAATAAAGTGGGCCAATAAAATCCACTTTGCAACACCTTAGCCGCAGTCTTCTTTCCAGAGAAGTGTCCCCCACAAGCGAGATTATGACAGAAGTTCAGAACAGATTGTTGTTCCTCCTCAGGGACACATCTTCTTATGATCTGATCATGACCCATGTGAAACAGCTCTGGGTCCTCCCAAAAGTAGTGCTTAACCTTTGAAAAGAATTGATCCTTATCCTGCTTAGACCACCCTCTTGGAATCTGTCCGACTGCCAAGTAATTGACTATGTGAGCGTACCAGGGGGTTGAGGTGTGAGAGATGGAAATAATTTACTCATCAGGGAATGAATCAGACACAGGAGCACTTTCAGGAATCACAATCCTAGACAAGTGATCAGCCACAACATTCTCTAACCCCTTCTTGTCTCTAATTTCCAAATCAAATTCCTGAAGCAATAAGATCCACGGATGAGTCAGGGTTTGGCATCTTTCTTGGTGAGCAGGTATTTCAAAGCAGCATGATCAGAATAGACAATGACTTTGGCCCCCAAAAGATATGAGTGAAATTTCTCTAGGGCAAAAACAATGGCCAGAAGCTCTTTCTCTGTGGTGGTATATTTCAATTGAGCATCGGCGAGAGTGCAACTCGCATAATAGATCACCATAGGTTTCTTATCAATTCTCTGTCCTAAGACAGCTCCTGTAGCATAGTCAGAGACTTCACACATGATTTCAAATGGGAGCGACCAATCAGGAGACTATAGGATTGGAGCTTGGGTTAGGGCTGCCTTTAGGGAATGGAAAGCCTCAAGACATGACTCATCTAGCTGAAATGGAGTGTCCTTGGCTAGGAGCTTAGTGAGCGGATGAGCAATGGTAGAGAAGTTCTGAATGAATCTTCTATAAAAACCCGCATGGCCAAGAAAAGAGCGGATTTGCTTGACAGACGAAGGGGGAGGAAGATTGGAAATTAGATCAACCTTAGCCTTGTCTACTTCTATCCCCCTCTCTGAAACAACATGGCCTAACACAATGCCTTCTCTTACCATAAAGTGACTTTTCTCCTAGCTGAGCACCAGATTAGATTCAATGCATTGGGCCAGCACCTTCTGTAAATTCTCCAAGCAGCAGTCAAATGAATCACCAAAAACTGAGAAATCATCCATGAAAATCTCCAAGAATTCTCCCACCATTTCAGAAAAGATTGCCATCATACACCGCTAAAAGGTGGCAAGGGCATTACAAAGCCCAAACGGCATTCTTCTAAATGCAAATGTGCCATACGGACACATGAATGTAGTCTTTTCCTGATCTTCCGGGTAGATAGCAACCTGATTGTACCCAAAGTATCCATCCAAAAAGCAAAAATATCTTTGTCCAGCCAATTTCTCTAAAATTTGATCAATAAATGGGAGAGGGAAATGATCTTTCTTTGTCATTGAGTTCAATTTTCTATAATCAATACAGATTCTCCATCCCATTTGTAGTCTCATTGGCACCTCTTCACCCTTCTCATTTTAAATCACAGTCAGCCCAGATTTCTTTGGAACTACTTGCGTGGCGCTGACCCACTTGCTATTAGAGATGGGATATATAATCCCGGCATCCAACCATTTCACCACCTTCTACTTAACCACCTCTTTCATGTTAGGATTCAATCGGCGCTGCATCTCCCTGCTCGACTTGGCATTGTCCTCTAAATAGATATGGTGCATACAAACATCCGAACTGATCCCCTTGAGGTCTGCCACCGACCAACCTATTGCCCCCCTATACTCCTTAAGGACAGTTAAGAGTTGGGATTCTTGAGTAGAAGTGAGGTTGGAGGCAATGATGACAAGTAGTGTGTGGTTAGGTCCCAGACATGCATATTTAAGGGAGTCCGGGAGAGGCTTGAGTTCCAGAGCGGGAGTATGTTCCAGAGATAGCAAGATTGGTTCAGACTGAAGTGCAGGAAGTGGTTCTATCCTAGACCAGGGTGCAGACGAGAGAGGAGAATCCTGAAGCATGCTACCCTCTTCTATGGTGTCCTCGATGTCATCCGGACTTTCATCAATCACCTCCTCAAAGATATCAATGATATTGCATTCTTTTTCATGGTCCGGGTATTGAGAATCCTTAAAAACATTCAAAGTAACCTTCTCTCCTCCAAATGATATATCCATTATCCCCATGGCACAATTGATGTTGGCCTTTGCCGTAGCTAAGAATGGACGTCCCAAAATAATAGGTGTGTGCTTTAGATCCTGGGACGATGCCATGTCCAAAATGAGAAAATTCACCAGGAAATAACATTCATGCACCTTGATAATAACATCCTCCAACAGACCCCTTGGTGTTTTAACCGACCTATCCGCCAATTGAAGGATGATTGAAGTGGGTTTTAACTCCCCCAGATCAAACTGCTCATAGATAAAGGTGGGCAAAAGATTTACGCTAGCACCTAAGTCTAGCAATGCTCGATCAAAAGTGACTCCACCTATATCACATGAGATTAAAGGGGCTCCGGGGTCCTTCAATTTTTTTGGCAAATGATTCATTAAAACAGCACTCACATCCTTAGACAGGCAGATCTTTTGAGTCACCGCCCTTGGCTCCCTCTTTGGATTACAAAGCTCTTTCAAAAACTTTGCATATGCCAGCACATGCTTGATTGCATCCAAGAGTGGAATATTGATATTCACTTGTTGAAACAATTCCATTAATTCTTCCTATTGCACCGGCAGTTTCTTGTGAGCCTTCGACTTCAGAGCATCGGTAAAAGGGACCTTAGGCACATATTCTTGGGGTCTTTCATCAACTTCCGCCTTCCCTTTATCCATCTTATTCTCTCCACCCTCCGGCTTCTTCAATTCTTTAACAATTACAGGCTCCTCTTCCTCAGCACTCTCCTCTTGGGCCTCTTGGGCCTCTTGACCCTAACTACTGCCAACTTCCTTGGTCCTATAAGGATTATCTAAAGCCTTCCCGCTCCTAAGAGAAGAGATTGTCTTGGCATTCTCAAATTGGGGACCTGCAAGAGGAGGCGGCTGAGGTTGGTTTGGTTGAGGAAGAATAGGAACTCTTTGGGGGAAGCCCGGAGGTTGGTTCCTTGGGTTAGCCATAGGCTGGCTAGGAAGCTGACCCACCTCTCTCCTCACATTACTTGCTGCTAATTGCCCTATCTGACCTTCCAACTTAGCAATAGATTGTTGCTGAGAAAGAATGAGTTGTTGGAGTTGGTCGAATTTTTCATCAAAATTGGGCTGCGGAGGTTGAGGAGGGGGTTGGAAGGGAACTTGATTGAATCGGTTAGAAGGATATTGATGGTATTGGCCCTGAGAAAGTTAAGCTTGCTGATACGGGACCTGAGCATAATGTGATGGGTGTTGAGATATAATTGGAGTATGAAAAGGTTGTTTTTGAAAAGAGGGATTGGATTGGGTAGATGGACCTTGCTGAGATTTCTAAGAAAAATTTAGGTGGTTTCTCCAGCCAGGATTGTAGGTGTTGGAATAAGGATCATAAGGAGGTTTAGAGACACCTTGAGCAGCGAAGATTTGTTCTTGGATGAATGGGGGAAGCTGGGCTACAGTGGGGCAATCAGTTACCACATGATCGGGGCTAGAGCAAAGAGCACAGATCTCTTCATAACTGGGAGCTGAGAATGGTTGAGGTCGAGGACCTGAAGAAGAAGGTTCCTGCCTAGATAGCAATTGATCTAGCTTTTGAGCTACGAGATCAACCTTCTCTATCTTCTGCGCCAACAATTCCATTTTGTTGAATTTCTGAGTCAAGGCATTGATATCCATCCTATTCTCACACTCAACTTGGCTCTTCACTTCATAAAGCCCACCCTTCTTAGCCGGCCCAATCGTTCTCTCATAGGATGAGAGCGAGCCATGACTAATTGCATTTTCACTGAGCATTTTAAATAAATCATATGCCTCATCTTCGCTCTTACTCATAAAAGCCCTCCCACATGACGCATCCACCATTTGACGGTAACTATCAGTCAATCCCCCATAGAATGCTTGAACTATTTGCCATCTTGACAGACCATGATGTGGGCATTTCCTTAACAAATATTTCAACCTATCCTATGCCTCATGGATTTGTTCCCCAAGATTTTGTGTGAATCCAGTTATCGCTCTCCTCATGGTATTGGTTCGCCCTATGGGATAGAATTTTTTCAAAAATTCATTTTACATTTCTGCCCAAGTGTCAATTGATCTACCCAAGGCTCCTAACCAATATTTGGCTTTATCTTTGAGAGAGAATGGGAAGAGAGTCAGCCTGAGAGCTGTTGAGTGGTGATAGGCAGATCTAGAGGGGAGGGGTGAATAGATCAGCCCCTTTTCTTTGCCCTTCTTTGCGGAAATAAAAACTATCACTAACACAGCGGATAAAGAGACAGATAATAGTTACTAACTGAAAGACTTTATGCACACAGGATTCCTGGAAGCAGTCCTATCAAGTTTCTATCATTGGAACAAGAGAGAAGACAAACCATAAGACAAGATCTTTAAGGTGGTTCAGTCTCAATCTAGAGACCTACATCCACCCCTCACACGACACAGTGAGGCTTCACTAGTGCCAGAGCACAACCGCTGATTCATAGCTTCTAGCAGAGAGATACACTCTTACACTCCGCTATCGAACAGCTTGTGGGATCACACCCCATACCACACAGATAGGCGACCATGCCTTCTATCTTCCTACATGAAGGTAGAGATCTAATGAGGAGAAGTTTGTTTAGTAGAAAAGCAAACAAAAGATGAAATGGCCAGACAGAGTATCGTAATGAAAGCTCTATGACAAAGAAGTCTCCTGTCTGGGAATGAGCTTGAGAGAGCCTTGGTTTTCTTCTTCTTGTTGAATCTTCATAGCAGCCACTGAAGATTTCTTTTCGTCGTGAGGAAAAGGAAAATGTCTTCTTCTAGGTTCACTCACGCCGGCAGCATCAGGATGAAGAGTAGCTTGCACAGCAAGTTTTCTTCTTCTTCGTTTTCTCCTCAGTGCTCTTCTTAGCTCACTTCTACTCTCTCATCTCGCTTCGAACTGGAGCACATGCTCCTTATATATATTGGTGTCCTAGGGCGACACCAACGTTGTCCATTTTTCAAGCAACACCCAGAATGTCACATCCACATTATTAGATCTGCTTCCACTTGCACAGTTGACTATCTTCTTGACAAGTTTACAGGAATGTAGGTAGGTATGAGACCATTTGAGCAAGGGTACGATTTTTTTCAGAAAATATCTCTGCCAAAACACAGTCCTTTGACACCAACACAATCTGACGGCTTTTTTCAGAGCAGACGGATCCTCTGGATTAAGTTCCGGATCTTGAAATCAGATCCCGTTGGATCTAGATCCGATCTGGATGAACACAGTGTGTCGACACTTTCCTTGTAGTGTGTCGAGACATTCCTTTGAATATCTTGAAGAATCGTTCTGGTTGATCGTGGATGTGTCGACACTTTACTGTCAGTGTGTCGAGACATCCCTTTGAAATCTTGAAGTACCATGGCTGAAGAGTCGAGACAACACCAAACGGTGTTGAGACATGTGAGCCATGTGAAGAGATGTTGTAATATGGTGTCGAGACATGAGCGCCTTATGCCGAGATTATTACCCGAATGTGTTAACACTTTTCACTCAGTGTGTCGAGACATCGGTGAATCCATATACTTAGGCAGAACGGCTTCCGCTTGAATTCTTCGATATGTGTCGAGACATGAGTATGATGTGTCGACACATTATATTGTGTTGGAGCTCAATTTGTTTAAGTATCTATATAATCTCATCTGGAAGCATCGAGACATCACTGGGTCGTGTCGAGACATCTTTTAGTGAGATTCTTATGCACTTGTTTAATCAATTCATCAAGCCTATTTAAGTCAGATATTTTTCAAACATCTACTAATGATTTGTGATTTGTTATCATCAAAACTAGGGGACACCATGTTCTCCCCCTTTTTGATGATGACAACCATGAATCATTATGTTCAAGCATTCATATAGCAATACAATCAATTTGGTTTGAAGAGCCATCAACCAAGTAAAATTCATTCATTCACACAACCATTGAAAGTTATAATTTTTCATCAAGGAGCATTTTTAACTGCAACAAAAGACTTGATTCATTTAGACAACCATAGTTTTGTACAGATCAAGCAAGGATGAGTGTTCAAGCAGTTATACTACAAATTTACATGCAAAAATCTAGATGAAAAAGCTAGCTATATGCCAGATGCTTGATGATGATGCTTGATGATGCTCCAATACTTCTCCCCCTTTGTCCTCAGCAAGGAGGGGGTAAAGGAGGAGGCTGCTGTGGTGGAGGCATGGTGCTGGTGTTGGCCAGGTGTAGGATCTGTGCCTCTTGGAACTCATGTTACAGGTGGGAGATGGCTATCTCTAGAGAATCAACCCTGTGATTTAACTGCTCATCCCTCTGACTGAAAAAATGGTGTAAGTTCTGAATGTTTTCTTTGATGTCCTTGAGCCATGTATCTATTATCTCATAAATGTATTTAGTTTCAGCCCTCTGTTGGGAGCCTTGTAGTGGAAAATGAGAAGAGGTGGCTTCTGTTTGAGGAAGAGGGCACCATTCATCACCGGCGTCCTGCAGAGCAGGTTGGAGTTGAGCTTTATGCAGACGTATGAGCTCCAAGATTTCACTACCAACCGTATCCAATTTCTTGTATACGACATCCATCTTTGCCTCAGCTTTGGTGGTGCTATTGACTGCTCTAGTTGTGTCAGTATGAACTGTGTCGGCAAGCCTGGAGGAGGCATCAAGGAGCTTATTGGTGTCAGAATACAGCTTCCCTTTAAACCTTTGGGAAGCATCCAGTAAGCGAGAAGTAGAGGCATTGAGGGTTCTTTCCAGATTGGAGGTGGCATCAATAGATCTGTTGATCTCTGCGGTCACATGTGCCCTGATGGAGGTAGTGTCACCAGCCGCTTGTCCTCTGATAGATGTAGTGGCTCCAGCCACTTGTTCAGCTAGCTGATTGGAGGACTCCATCAGTTTGGCCCACTTAATGTTGAGATTACCTTGATCTTCTCGGATGTCATAGGCATGCATGACCATTTCAGCAGTTTTCTCTTGGGTGTCAGTGTGGATCTCTCTTAGTCTTTTCATGATTTTTCTTGCTCGTTCACACACAGTTATCAAGGAGGTCATGAAGTTCTTCAACCTTTCATCTGACTTATGTTTGTCATGCAGAAATTTCACCCATCGGCTGTTCTGAACTTGCTCATAATGGAGTTGTCTAGCTTCCAGTCTATCTACATGTAGACTGATCTCATGACAGGAGGAATTCAAACTCCCAAATTGGGCAGTGAGAAATTGAATGAGAGCATGATGAATATCCATTAAACTGCCAGTGGCTCCAAATGTAGGACCTTGTGAGGTGGAGGACTCGGTATGAAATTCAGGTGGGGCATCCCTTGTAGTGAACACTCTAGGCTCATTTTCTGGAGACAAGGGAGGTTGGATACCAAAAGACATCATCATCCTAGGCTGGTCCATGGGATCTGCAAACTGCTACTGCTGAGGAGCCTGCTCAAAGGAAATATCTGCATGAAACAGTTCCTCATGCTGATCTATCTGTGCTTTTGAATCTGGTTGATCCTGTGCTTGCTGACCTTGTGGAGGTTGGTCCTGTGGAAGCTATTCCTGTGAAGCTGGCTGAACAGGAGGGTCAGGTACATGACCAGGTAAATTCCTCACCAATTTGTTACCTTCCTTCTTGAAGTGCATATAGTTTAGGATAAACCTCAGGGTGTAGACATTGCTCTGGGGAATAGACATGGAAGTTTCCTTGTCAAGGGGGATGCCAACCTTCTGAAAGATGGCAGTAAGGTGAGCAGCATAAGGCAGGCTACGCCTATTGCAAGTGTAACTTTCCATAACCTGAAGCATAATCTCTGGAAGACAAACATAGTATTTGTTGAACAGACAGTAAAATAGGAATCTCTGTGTCTCAATAAGTCTGCTTTTGCCACCCCCTTGTGGGGTAATCATGGTAGTGAAAATATGATGCAGTAGACGCTGCAGTGGGGGAAACCGATTGGTGTCAAAGTGTTTCACCAAAAGTTGGGTGTCATCCTGAGGATTTCTAGGCTTTCTAGTCAGGATGGTGTAAGCTGCAGACAAATACATCCCAACCTCAGATTCTATCTCCTCATCACGGGGTATGTGTAAAGCTCTGTGAAGAAGCTTAGTTGTAAGCTTGATGGAAACCCCCTTGACCATAGTCCGAAGACCTTTCTTTTTCTCATCAAAGTACAAGTTCTTGTAGAACTATTGAACCAGAAATGGCTACTATACCCTGTGCACAGACAAAAACTGTCTCCAACCTTGGAATTCAAATAACGGCAGTAGCTCAGGAAAATACACAAGCATCTCTTGGTCACTGAAATCTACATACCTAGGGAAGAGAATCCTGGTGGGATCACTGTCTTCTTCCCTGGGAGAGGCAGCAGTGCTGGGCTTCTGAGGGGTAGACTGAGCTTTGGACTTCCCTTTTTCCTTGGCTGACAGCCGTGGCCGCTTGGCCAGAGTTGGCGGCGGTGAACCCTTGTCCGTGTTAGACCTCTGGGCTTCGACAGCCCTCTTCCTGGCTTGTTCTGCAGCTGGGCGGTCCTCAAAACATTTAGATCTTCCTTCAGAAGGAGCTATCGAAGCAACGGTCTTCTTGGAAGAAGCTGCCTCTTTCTTCTTACCGCGGGTGACCGGTGGAGTCATGGAGAGTGGACAGAAGGGTGGAAGGGAGGCGGAGAGCAGCTAGGGCTAGCTGGGGAACTGGCGCAAGACGGAACAAAGGAGGAAGTAGGGTGTCAACCTCCACGGCGTGGATGTGCAGAGTCCCTGGAGAGAGAGAGAGAGAGAGAGAGAGAGAGAGAGAGAGAGAAATAGAGTTGAAACGAGAAGAAGATGTGAGAATTTGGTTTCACCGTCGAGATAAATGGGGAAAGTTGAGATTTTTATTTTTGAAAAATGACAACCCTGAAGTTGAAATGGTGTATATGCCCCTATGTTAAGTTCAGATGATTTAAGTTTTATAGGCTCATTTTTTAGGAATAAAAGTTTGAGCAAACCATTTGCAACAAATAATATGACTTAAACATTTGAAAAAGCAAGAGAATAGACCCAAGTCCTTTTGACTTACGCATCACATTCATTCGGCATGATTGGAAGAGAAGATAAGCAAGTATTGAAAATAAACAAAATTCCTTTTTGTTTTGAAGCATGTTGTAGAGTCAACCCCAACCCAATTTATTTTTAATTAAATAACCAGTCCGATATAGCATACACTTTTTGACTCAAGGAAACATGTTGTTTAGACGCTAGAGTCCCTGGTTACTTAGTGTAGTTTATCTTTCTGAATTCTTTTGAACAGAGGTGACTTTCCTCATCATGAGTAGATTAACCTTTCATTTCATTGACGAAGGATCTAATTTCTCTGAAGTGAAGTCATTGCTCTGAGATTATAGCAGCAAGATTTTTAGAGGCGTATTCTCTAATGAACTTCAAGAAGAGAATATGTTAACGTTAAAGACAATACATGCCAATCATTTCAAAAGCCAAGGAGCCAAGTTGCAGTGAAGTTTCAGACGCATGGGGCAAGGGTTATTTTCAAGGACTTAAGAAATGTTTCAATCCTATTAAGAATGCAAGTTTGGTAAAACTTAATGCAATGTTTCACGAAAATGAGGATTATAAACAAGAAACCATTTCTTTAACAAGAGTAATACAACAAAACTCACCCGGGGTTGTATAGATGAATGAAAATTTTCTCAACTCCCCCTCACTTGATGCTCGGTGAAAAGTAAAGGTTCAGAGGAAGGCGATGTGAGGTGGAATTTAAGGAAGTAGTGAAAAGAGGGAGTCAAGAAAACTCTCCATTTGTAATTCAAAACCAAAGCGGTAGTTAGACAGTCTCGACACATGACTTGAAGGTGTCGATTTGAACACCAATTTCTGAGTTGTATGTCTTGACACATATCGATGAGGTGTCGACCTGTTCAACAGGCATTGTTCAGTATGTCTCGACACATATCAGTACCACAGACTATTCTCTGCTAGCTTCTGTGATTCTTCATTTTTGACAGACACCTACCATCTTTTACTGCCAATGCCTCTGACTTTCATCTTTCAGACTGTCATTCAAGAAGGGTTTTACCTTTTGCAGCCACTGAGAAATGATGGATTGGATGCTAAAGCTTTAAACATGCTTATGCACTAGAGATCAACAATGCAGATAGCAATGTACAGTTCTGACTCATGGTACTTGGCGGAGGCCTGTCCTCATGCATGAGGAGAGTTTCCTGATAGGCTTAACCTGTCATTTCACTTCTCAACATTTGATATACCATGCAGTCACAAGATGATGTTCAATTAAAGACATTCATAAGTATAAGCAAGCTCTCCCTGAATGTGACCATCATTCCAGGCAAGGTTCATACACCAAATGGACCAGATCTAAATCAATTTAGATATGCTTGTTTCAATCATGGTAAAGACAAGTATGCATATCATTAAGGAGGAATTGATAGCTCAAACCTGAGTAGACTGAGGTCTGCACAGACCAAGCTCTCTCCTTAGAGTTGTGAACCTATCATTGCTTAAGGGTTTTATGAAGATGTCTACAATCTGATTGTCTGAGTCTACAAAATGTAGCTCAAAGTTATTTTTGAGAACTTCATCCCTTATAAAGTGATGCCTAATTTCAATGTGTTTAGGTCTAGAGTGCATGACTGGATTTTTTGCAAGATTTAGCACTTGTGTTATCACACAGAATGGGGACACAGCCAAGATCTATTAGATAGTCTTGGAGTTGGTGTTTGATCCACATCACTTGGGTGCCACAACTCCCTGCAGCAACATATTCTGCTTCTACAGTTGAGAGTGCAACCGATTGCTGTTTCTTGGAAGCCCAAGAAACCAGACACCCACTAAGAAATTGGCAATAGCCACTAGTGCTCTTGCGGTCCAGTTTGCATCCTACATAATCTGCATCAGAATATGAAATAAGTGAAAGTTCACAAGATGCAGGATACCATAGTCCCAATTCTTGAGTGCCAACAAGGTATCTAAAGATACGCTTGACATTAGTCAAGTGGGACTCTCTAAGACTAGATTGAAATCTAGCACAAAGGCAAATACTAAATTGAATGTCTGGTCTAGATGTAGTTAGATAGAGCAATGATCCAATCATACATATGTATCTCTTTGCATCTACATGAATACCTTGTTCATCTACATCCAATGAAGTGGCAATCCCCATTGGAGTTCCCAAGGACTTACAGTTGGTCAGATCAAACTTTTTCAGCAACTCCTTCACATACTTGGCTTGGTTGATAAAACATCCTTCATTGCTTTGACTAATCTGTAGGCCAAGAAAGAATTGAAGCTCACCCATTAGACTCATTTCAAATTCATTGGTCATGAATTTAGTAAACTCCTTACACATTTGAGGTTTAGTGGACCCAAACACTATGTCATCAACATAAATTTGAACTATCAAGATATCTTTACCTTGTTTCTTGGTGAATAGTGTCTGATCTACATTACCTCTTGAATACCCTTGTTCGGTGAGATATGAACTTAGCCTATCGTACCAAGCTCTAGGTGCCTGCTTCAAGCCATACAAGGCCCCGTCCAACTTATAAACATGATCTTTGAAATATATGCATTCAAAACTGGGGGTTACTCTACATAGACTTCTTCTTTAATAAGACCATTAAGAAAAGTAGTCTTAACATCCATTTGCTATAGTTTGATCTTATGAGAACATGCAAATGCTAGCAAAATTCTAATAGCCTCAAGTCTAGCAACAGGAGCAAAAGATTTTTTATAATCTATGCCAAATTCTTGATTATACCCTTGAGCCACCAATCTAGATTTGTTTCTTACTATCTTTCCATCTTCACTTAGCTTATTTCTGAACACCCATTTTGTTCCAATGATAGATTTTTCTTTAGGCCTTGGAACAAGATGCCATACTTTATTTCTTTCAAACTGGTTTAACTCATCATGCATGGAATTGATCCAGTTTTCTTTTAGGGCCTCTACAATATTTTTGGGTTCAATTTGAGACACAAGAGCAAGTCGTTCAATTTCATCCATAATTTTGAAATGAGACCTAGTTTTGGTTCCGTCATGTAGATTACCTAAGATGTTTTCCAACGGATGATCTTTTAACACTCATAGATCAGGTTGAGCATTACCTTCATCTGCTTCGGTGACTGGAGTATTACTTGGTTCTCCTTGGTCCTCATTTGCTTGGATTTATTCTTGTGAAAGTTCCTCTCTTCCTCATATGTTTAGGAATTCCCCATCATCATCTTCCCTGCAAGGGTTGTTATGATCAATCTCATCAAAAGTGATGTGAGGAGATTCTTCTACACAAAGAGTCCTAACATTGTAGACTCTATAAGCTCTAGATTTGTCAGAGTACCCAAGGAATATTCCTTCTTCACTCTTGGGCTCAAACTTATCCAGAACTCTTTTGTCATTGTTATGAACAAAGCACTTTGACCCAAACACCTTTATGTGAAAGAGAGATGGCCTTTTACCTTTCAGCAGCTCATATGGTGTCAGTTTGGTGAGGGGTCTTACCATTGACCGGTTGATGATATAGCATGCAATGTTTACCGCTTCAGCCCAAAATCTCCTAGGTGGATGCCTTTCAGCAAGCATTGTGCGTGCCATTTCTATGAGAGTTCTGTTCTTCCTCTCAACTATCCCATTTTGCTCAGGAGTTCGTGGTGATGAAAACTTGTGAATGATTCCTTCAGTCCTACACAAATTTTCAAAGTCAGCATTGTCAAATTCACCACCATGATCTTAAATAATGTTAGAAATTTTAAACTTACCATCTTGCTTCACTTGCATATACAGTGCCTGAAACTCATCAAAGGCATTATTTTTATGTGCAAGATAGAATACCCAAGTGAATCTAGTAAAATCATCCACCAAGACATAACCATATCTTTTACCACTTAAGCTAGTTGTTTTGGTTGGGCCAAACAAGTCCATATGGATTAGTTCAAGTGGTTTAGATGATGAGTTTTCAGTTCTGCTCTTGAAAGACTTTCTAGTCTGTTTTCCTTGAGCACATGCATCACAAATCTTAGTGTTCAGTTTGAATTTGATTTCAGGCAGACCTTTGACAATTGAATGCTTTACCAATTTATGAAGAGTGTTGTAACTAACATGTCCTAGTCTGCGATGCCATAAATAGGCTAATTTAGATTTTGATGTAGCAAGGCAAAGATTTATGTGAGCAGGGTCATCTAAGTCAATCATGTACACGTTATTGACTCTTTTACCTGAAAACATGGTTTCCTTTAAATTTGGTTGCAAGATTTTACATTCATTAGAGTCAAAAACTATAGTATGACCTTTATCACATAGTTGACTAATGCTCAGCAAGTTGTACTCCAGACCATCAACAAGTAATACATTATCAATTGAGTTGGAGGGGTTCTTACCAACTTTACCTGAACCAATGATTTTTCTTTTGTTGTTTCCTCCAAATGTGACATGTACAGCTTCCTTTTCAACCAGAAGATAGAATTTTGTTTTGTCTCCAGTCATGTGTCTTGAGCAGCCACCGTCAAGATACCAACGGTTGTGCACGGCTGCAAGACACTCCTGCACAAGAAATTAAGTGACAATGTTTGGAACCCAAGGACAGTTGGGTCCCAATAGTTTCTTCATTTCTGCAAAGCAGGATAAGATTGACTTCGAAATCCAAACTTTCTTAGCATCTTTGCTTTGTTGAGAGTTCTGATTTTTCTTCTCTTTAGTCTTTTGGACTTTGTGAGTTTTGGAAGTGGTGAAAAAGGATTGTTGATTGGTCAATCTGTTCCAGTTTGTTGGTCTAGATAAGTAGGATGTGTCATATTGCCTAGGTCATTGGGGTTGAGTGAACCTATGACCATAGGGAGCATTATTGTTCCTTACCCATGGAGGTGTCGATCTGTAGAAGGCAAAGTCTCGACTTGCCCACTGTTCAATCCATCTATAACTGTTTCTAGATGGTGGATGTGTCGACCTCCTGTAAGGAAACTGTCGACCTGTTCATGCAAACCTGAGATTTTGTTGGGCATTTGACCTGGTGGGTGTCGACCTATTCCATGGAGTGTCCCGACCTATTCTAACATTATAGTTGTCTCTTTCTCTGTGATGTGCAGGCTGAGGCTTGGACGGTTGTCGACCTGTTTGAGCTTGTTTGTGAACCTTTTTGGGTTGTTGGAAAATTTTGTTAATTGGATCTCCTATCTTCTCTTTTCCTTTGTTTTCAATGTTTTCTTGGTGTGTTGATTTGGAGGTAGATGCTTTGGAAGATGAGACAAAAGTGGTGGTTTTTAACCCAAAAGTTTTCTTTTTGGTAGGCTCATATCCTAGCCCTTCTCTGTTGAAGTTAATTTTAGTTCCTAGTAGGGCATTCAAGTTTTCACTCCCATCAACAAATTTTTCGAGAGAGGTTTGTTTATCTGCTAGGTCCTTTTAAAGTTTCTCATTTTCTTTCAATAGTTGAGAGTTGACCTGTTTAAAAGCTTCAACCTTTTCATTACACAGATTGTTGTCCTTTGCATAGCTTTACATTTTTAATTTTAATTCATCAATTTCATCTCTTAGCCTTTCATTTTCATCTTCCAAATCTCTCATTTCTTTTCTTCCTTCTTCAAGATTTTCATTCATTTTTCTTAAATCTTCAATTTTAGTTTCTAGAAGGATTATCTTTTCATTGAGAGCTTTGTCATGCACACAGGATTCAACCTTCTTTTTTAAGGTTTTATTTTCTTTTCTGTATACTTCATATTTGTTCATCAGTTCAAAGTAAGCTTCTTCCCAATCATCAGTGGAGAAATGCTCAAAGGGAGAGCTCACCTCGTTGTCATTTTCTCCTTTGGCCATTAGGCAGAGATCATCTTTTTCCTCTTCAGAGGAGTTGTCTTCAGTTTCTTCTTATTCTTCATCACTCCAAGGGCACACCATGGCCTGCTTCTTCTTGTTCTTCCACCTGGGCATAGCTTTCTTAGCTTCTTCAGGACATTCAGACTTGATGTGTCCTGGTTTCCTGCAAGAGTAACATACAAGCTTTTCAGATTTTTTAGCATTTTCAGGTCTTGGCCTTAAATCTATTCTTACTTAGGGCTTCTTATCAGTAAAGTCTGTACCTTCCTTTCTTAAAAATTTTCTAAACTTTCTTGTCAATAGGGCAACTTCATCTTCTCCAGTGTTGCTGCTTGAATGCTCATCTTCAAATAGGTCCTTGGTGCTTGGTCCGACTTTAAGAGCCAAAGGCTTCTTTTTACTCACTTCATCTTCTTTGTTCTTCAAATTCATCTCATAGGTCATCAGGGACCCTATGAGTTCTTCTGCTTTGATGGTGGTTAGGTCCTTTGATTCTTCAACCACCGTGGCCCTTGTATGCCAGACAAGAGTTAGTGATCTGAGTATCTTTCTTACTATCTCTTGCTCAGTATATGTCTTACCTAGCTCAGTCAAGCCATTAGTGAGCGAGGTTAGCCTAGCATACATGTCCGAAATGGACTCATCAGATTTCATTCTGAACTTCTTATATTCAGATACCAACATATTATCTTTGGTTGCACGTACCTGCTATGTCCCTTCATATATTACCTCAAGGCGATCCCACATTTCTTTTACAGTTTTGCAAGTTGATACCCTTGAGTATTCAGTCGGATGAAGGGAACACTGCATGATATGCTTGGCACCCCAGTTCAGATTTGATTGCCTGATTTGTTCTTTAGTCCATGTATCTTCATCAGGAGGCAGCTCAAATGGTCCCTTGCTGATCACTCGCTAGACTTCATGATCCTGGGCTCTAATGAAGACATGCATGCGGTTTTTCCAGTAAGGATAGTTTATCCCAGTGAAAAAGGGAGGCCTATTTACAGAATTTCCTTCAGCCATGGGACCTTTAGAAGCCATATCACCAGTTCTCTCAAGGTTGTTAGACCACATTTAGAGAGACTAGCTCTGATACCACGTGTTGACTGGTGATAGGCAGATCTAGAGGGGAGGGGTGAATAGATCAACCCCTTTTCTTTGCCCTTCTTTGCGGAAATAAAAACTATGACTAACATAGCGGATAAAGAGACAGATAATAGTTACTAACTGAAAGACTTGATGCACACAGGATTCCTGGAAGCGGTCCTATCAAGTTTCTATTGTTGGAACAAGAGAGAAGACAAACCACAAGACAAGATCTTTAAGGTGGTTCAGTCTCAATCTAGAGACCTACGTCCACCCCTCACACAACATAGTGAGGCTTCACTAGTGCCAGAGCACAACCACTGATTCACAGCTTCTAGCAGAGAGATACACTCTCACACTCCGCTGTCGCACAGCTTGCGGGATCACACCCCAGACCACACAGATAGGCGACCACGCCTTATGTCTTCCTACACGCAGGTAGGGATCTAATGAGGAGAAGTTTGTTTAGTAGAAAAGCAAGCAAAAGATGAAATGGCCAGACAGAGTATCGTAATGAAAGCTCTATGACAAAGAAGTCTCATGTCTGGGAATGAGCTTAAGAGAGCCTTGGTTTTCTTCTTCTTGTTGAATCTTCATAGCAGCCCACTGAAGATTTCTTTTCATCGTGAGGAAGAGGAAAATGTCTTCTTCTAGGTTCACTCACGCCGACAGCATCAGGATGAAGAGTAGCTTGCACAGCAAGTTTTCTTCTTCTTCGTTTTCTCCTCAGTGCTCTTCTTAGCTCACTTCTACTCTCTCATCTCGCTTTGAACTGGAGCACATGCTCCTTATATATATTGGTGTCATAGGGCAACACCAACGTTGTCCACTTTTCAAGCAACACCCAGAATGTCACATCCACATTATTAGATCTACTTCCACTTGCATAGTTGACTATCTTCTTGACAAGTTTGTAGGAATGTGGGTAGGTAGAAGACCATTTGAGCAAGGGTATGATTTTCTTCAGAAAATATCTCTGCCAAAACATAGTCTTCTGACACCAACGCAATCTGACGGCTTTTTCCAGAG
Source organism: Amorphophallus konjac (assembly GCA_022559845.1). Classification (NCBI taxonomy): domain Eukaryota; kingdom Viridiplantae; phylum Streptophyta; class Magnoliopsida; order Alismatales; family Araceae; genus Amorphophallus; species Amorphophallus konjac. The sequence continues at coordinate 189,527,078 of CM040127.1, read as the reverse complement.
CAGACGGATCCTCTGGATTAAGTTCTGGATCTTGAAATTAGCTCCCGTTGGATCCAGATCCGTTCTGGACGAACACAGTGTGTCGACACTTTCCTTGCAGTGTGTCGAGACATTCCTTTGAATATCTTGAAGAATTGTTCTGGTTGATCGTGGATGTGTCGACACTTTACTGTCAGTGTGTCGAGACACCCCTTTGAAATCTTGAAGTACCATGGCTGAAGAGTCGAGACAACACCAAACGGTGTTGAGACATGTGAGCCATGTGCAGAGATGTTGTAATATGGTGTCGAGACATGAGCGCCTTGTGCCGAGATTATCACTCGAATGTGTTGACACTTTTCACTCAGTGTGTCGAGACATCGGTGAATCCAGATACTTAGGAAGAACGGCTTCAGCTTGAATTCTTCGGTATGTGTCGAGATATGAGTATGATGTGTCGACACCTTATATTATGTTGGAGCGTAATTTGTTGAAGTATCTATATAATCTCATCTGGAAGCGTCGAGACATCACTGGGTCGTGTCGAGACATCTTTTAGTGAGATTCTTATGCACTTGTTTAATCAATTCATCAAGCCAATTTAATTCAGATATTTTTTAAACATCTACTAATGATTTGTGATTTGTTATCATCAAAATCAGGGGACACAACAAGAGCATCATCAAAGAAGTTTGGGATTTTCACAGTTGAGCAAATCTGGAGGAACTCATCTAGATGTCTGTAGGGATCCTCATTGGTATTGCCATAGAAGGATGACAACATTTGAATGGTGCTTGATTTAATTTCATATTGGACTGCTTGATTTTGAGGTGCTTGGGTATAAAATGAAGGTTGGTACTGATCGGGCAAGAAATATTCCTTCATTTGCTTGGGAGCGACTTGTTGAACTTGCTGTTGATTTTGGTTGTGGTCTGCCATGAGGTTAGGTTGATGGTGAGTTTTAGAATGCACTAACCTCTCAATCTCTCCTATGGGTCCTAATAAAGGTGGGTGTGAGGATCTCCTACATTGCATAAATTAGGATAAAATGAGAGAGAGATTTTTTTTGTTGATTTTTTTTTTGACACAACTAAGACGAAGAGAGAGAAGAGAATGATTTTTTTATTTTTCTTTTTTTGTTAATGCAAACACAAACAAGTTGTCACACAAATTACCTTGATGACCTAGATGTGTTCTAGACCTACAAATGGGCAAAATGATTAAAGTGAAACTTAAGTTCACCCTCAATATTTCCACCGACCAGGTAAGGGGTGGGGTAGTGGGAGGCTCCCCCTACTTTCGTAGGGACCTAATTATGTCAAACCACTAGCCCGCTTGAGGCATTTATCGTCCGACCGTCTTACCTTCCGCACCGATTTTCATAAGAGGGTAAACCCAAATAACACCAGAACCACAGTGTGATCCTAGGGCCAACGTCTACTGAATTTTATTTATGGCTTAGGTGATGCAAAGATGAAGAAAATTATGGTTTGTGGGCTAAGGAAGGGTGATGAAATTCTCACCTTATCTTATTTAGGGGTAGTGCCCTTAGAGTGTTTTGAAGAATGAGATGTAACAAATAGGTTCAAACAAGGAGTTTAATATGCAAATGTATGAATAATTATTTTCAAAAACATAAATATGAAATAAAATTAATGCAACCTACATGATGCATGACCTAGAATATGATGTGTGTGGATTCTAATCTTGGAATGAGATTTTTTTTATTTGGTTCTAGTGAAGAGTTTTTTTTATTTACTGAACCTATCTACTCACAATATGTAAGAGTATTAAGGAAATAACAAAAATGAGAGAGGTTTATGGTACTTACCTGTAACGTAATCTCTCGTTCTCTTTTTTTTTATTGGAAGGCTAAGAAAAATGAGAACTTAACTCTGGATTTTTTTAAAATTTTTTTTCAGAGAGTATTTTTTGAAATTTCCAATTGATGTAAATAAATGGCGAATCAACTAAAATACCTGAATATTATGCATTTACAATGAAAACATGATAGCATGAAATCAAAAAAATTCTGTGATTTTTCTATTTTTTTCAGAGATTTTTTTTATTTTTTTATTTTTTTAAATTTTTTCAATAAGAGATGAATACAAGAAGTTATAAACAATAAAATAACAAAGACATACAAATATATTACAAAATGAAGCCTAAAATGATGTTTTTGTGTGTTCTGATTTTTTTCTGATTTTTAGAGATTTTTTAAGAATTTTTCAGATTTGTTTGAAGATTTTTCAGAAATTGAAAAAATAGGACATGTACCTACGTTTACTGACCTTTAGCGACGCTTGATTTTTCAGGATTTTTCAGAATTTCAGAATTCCTACGTTTGCAGATCTTTAGCGACGCTTCTTAGCTTTCTACGACAGATTATTACCCTTGAATTTCAGGTCCGAATTTTCAATGTCTTTGATTTTTTGAATTTTTTTTCTTTTTCCTACAAAAGTAACAAATAGAAAAATTAATATACAAATATACAAGTCAAACACAAGAATATCGAACCATTAAAAATTATTTCCTCCCCGGTAACGGCGCCAAAAATTGATGCGCTCCGATAAATGTCGTTTAAAAATGCCGTGCCACAATTTCAAAAATTAACCGGACTCACTCACTTATAAATAAAGTGGTAAGCACGGGTCGATTCACATGGAAGAACGATTTCTTTTTTAAGTAAGTTGGAAAAAAAATCTTATGTTTTGAAAAGCGAGTTTTTGAGTTAATTTAAACTAGGGAAAAATGAATTGCATGAATTAAATAAAAATAAATCTAACTAAAGAATATGAGAAGGTTGAGAATAGAATTTGGAAAGAGATGGAAGGAGGAAAATAATTGCACAAAATCTATTCTTATTACTAATAAAGATTACAACATCTTATAAAAATAAAAAAATATAACATGAATAATATTAAGGGAAAACTAGAAATAAATCAAGCCGAGATGAAGAATGGCGCCGCCGTCTCCGTGCTAGGCCTTAGATGAAGATCGCCCCGCCGTGGAATCCGACGTCGAGAGAATCGGGAGATGAAGATCCTCCTTGGGGTGTGTGAAGAAGTAGGGAAGAGAGAGATAGATAGAAGAAGTGAGAAAAAGACCAAGTTAAAACACAATGAAATTATATTGAACACAAGGGTTTAAAAGAAGGAAAATACCTCAAAATTCAGATAGAATTAGAAGAAGTGGAAGAAGAGAAAGTTGTAGAGGGCGAAGAGGGAAAGAAGTTTTATGAAAAACTCAGAGGCACAAAACGAGAAGATGAAGGTGAAAAATATGAAATACCAAGATCTATCCACGCCGATGAACAGTAAAATTACAAAAGATAGAACTTTTCAAAATTGACTATAACATAAAAACGAGAAGGCTTTAGAAAAAGTGGTAGAATAAGAAAACTTAGATCTATAAAAGAGGAAGAACTTCTATGAAGAACACAGAGAGAAAAGAGGATTTGAATGGTTTCAAAACGGAAGAATGGCAGAGACTATCACTTCGAATGAACAGTAACTGCACAGCACAATAAGTTGAAAATTAGGGAATAACTCAAACATGGTGGAGATTTAGAAAAAATGATAGAAAGATAAAATGACGAACACTTAGAGATGGACAACTTTGTTGAAGAATATAATTCAAAATAAAGAATACACAAGCATGTAAAGGGGCTGTGAAGGGCTAACAATGACTAAGAGTTGTGGGAACGGATTTTTATTTATTTTAATTTATTATTTATTTGATTTATTTATTTGTTTTGTTTATTGATTTATTAGTTGGTTTATTAGGCGTGCCAGTCACCGGGGTGACAGTTTTATTGTGCGCTCGATCTGACGTGGTCAGTCGATTGTGAAGTCCGAGTCGGGACCAAAAGTCCGCCATGCCATAAAGGCCATGACGTTAATTACGCCCTCCCCCAAGGAGGACAACCCTTGATTAAACGCCAAAGATAGGAGGCCTCGGAAGGTGATAAAAAAAAAATACTAATGTGCGAAATAAAGATTTCATGCTTATGGAAAAGGAACGAACAAGTGACAGACTTGTTGAGTTTAATGAATTAAATCGGGCGGCATATCCCCACTATCTTGGACCATGCCGAATGGGAATAGGAGACCGTCCATGCAGTGGTAGGATAGAATCCGTAAGAGATCGGGCATATACATATGACCCGGGATCCGGAGGGACTAAGACATCGTAGTATGCTGCGTGACAGTACGATGCTTTATTGATATTCCCCTTACGGGACCGTTGGAGAGCGTGCAGTGGCAGGACTCCGTGGACCATCGAGGTTTTAGGAGAAGACATCATAGGATTTGGTGCAATGCGGGAGAGTTCCGGTAGCACCTCCCCTTAATCTTGGATTATGCCTAGGAGAGATAGGACATCCATCCACGGGGTGCCGGGATGGAAGCCGAAGGAAGGAGTTGAGCATGCAGCCCGAGCTCCATTATGATCGGGTCATGGCACCTCACTGGTATTCCCCTTCTCAAAGGAGCCATCGGAGCACATGCAGTGGCAGAGCTCCGTGGATCGAGGGGCCAAAGAAATGTAGGGACAAAGTCCCGTTAATTTAGCTCTGAGAACTAGTGGGTATGGGACTCATGTTCCCCTGGCGGTCCAGTGGGGCCTGGGCTATAGGATAGGTCTGATTGAATGTGTTTTTACAGGCCCTGGAGGGTTCCCGACGCAGCAAGAAGGGTGTGAGTTTGGTTCTCGACATGGCGAAGAAGTCCACATGGGAGATCCCGGTGCGCCCAGGCTGGAGGTCTTGGCGCAAGGGGGAGCATGGTCCCGGCGCGCCTTGGCCGGGTGATCTCGGCGCGGGAAGGATGTGGTCTCGACGCGGGAAGGATGGCGCCGAGAGGTTTTGAGGCGCCGAGAGGATTTGGCGCCCAGAAGCTCCTCTCAGGGTTTTTTTCAGGAGGGTTTAATTCTGGGGATTTCGCAGGGTTTACTGGTGAACTTTCAGAATGATATAATTCGGGGTTTCCGAGGGGTTCATTGGTGGATTTTTAGAAGGATTTAGTCAGGGTTTTCAGAGGGGATTAGAGGGATATCAGGAAGTCTAGCTGCAGGCTGGATCTCCAGGGGGATCGAACTATACCGGTAGTGTTCATCGGAGTAAGATGATGACGGGTATCATACGTATCCTGTTCCTCACAGATGCATGAACGAGAAACATGAGATAGACTATCTCAGATTCCGCTCACTACTAGGGTATGGATGAAAGCAACGGACGATATGATCGACAGAAGCAAACGATGGGGTAAAGATTTGGGAGTGGTTCTGAAGCTCATTAACCCATGGAATCGGGTGAAGAGCTCCATACCCTTTTCCAGCAGAAAGAAAATAAAGCACACTAGCGGCATTCACACAAGAGGCACCGACAGAGTAAGAAATGTAAACATTCAATACTGGAATCGAGAGAAGAGATATCATTCATTCAGATACATCCCTGATTACATCGTCTGGCCATACCAGCTTATGAGAGATGGGGAGATAATAGCATGCTTCTAACGAAACAAAACACAGACACAAAGGATATACATCAGAGGAAAACAGCAGAGAGATGAAAGATGGGGGAGGGCGGAGCATTGACTCCTCTCCCTCCCCTTACAACACACCTTCTCCTTCCTTCAACTTCAGCGGCGGCTTCTCTTCTCTCTCTTTTTTTTGTTATCTGGCTATCTGTCTCTTATCTCTCTCTGATATCTCTATCTATCTCCTCGTATGCCTCTATCTATCTGTCTATCTCCCTCTTATCTACCGAGAGAAAGGGGGTTTTATAGCCCCTGCTCAGTGTCTTCTCGGCGGGCCTATATCGGCGTGCATTGCATACCTTCCCGGCACGCCACAGCTTCCCGGCGCGCGAGTCAGCTTCCCGGCGCGCAAGGCTCAATTGGGCCTTGGGAGGATCTCGGCACCATAATTCTAGGCCCATTTAGGGTTTTTGACGCTTCAATTCCTCTTATCAGCGGGTTCAAGCTATCAAAGCTATCCAGCCTGTCTTTTCACTTGCTAATCCTTCGAGTCTGTCGGAACAGACGAAGGCCTCTTTGTTGGTGAGTTGGTATAGTTTCATCAGAACATTTCTGGAGGTTTTCATCAGTCAATAGACTGCAGTTTTCATTAGTACTATCACCTAAGTGATGACAACACCTGACATCAACTTGGCCGGAGAGGGATTCGGCCAGGTAGATGACTAATAATGATGACTCTTCTTCAATTCTGAGTTTGCAGGAGTCCCTGGGATCTTCATCTCTGATTTGATCTTCTCTTCGTTCTCATCTTTGTTCTTGATTATATTTCAGGTGTCAACAAATGCCCCCCACCTGTGAATGGCGTGAGCGCAGAATAAGCGGCACGGTGTCCGCAGGTGCATCATTTAGCATCTGAGAGTATCTTCCTCAGCCTCTCGATACTGATCTTTAGCCGGACAGCTTTCCTATAATGGCTTCAGTATGTTCTTTTTCTCTATTTTCCATATTTTCTAACAATTTTCTGCTTCATTAATAGCTTCATATGGCTTCATGGCGCATAGGGCCCGGTTCTCGGCGTACCACAGCTTCCCGCGTGAAGATAGATGGTTCTCAGCGCGCCTCAACCAAGGGAAGAGGCTTCCCGGCGTGCAAGAGTCCAACTGGACTTAAATGAAAGGATCCCGGCGCCATACTCATAGGCCCATTTAGGGCTTTTTTTGATGTTTACATTCCTCTTGTCAGCAGGCTTAAACTATCAAAGCCGTCCACCCTGCCTTTTCATCTGTTTATCCCTTCGAGTCCATCAGAACAGGCGAAGGCCTCTTCATCTGCGAGTTAGTATAGTTTTCATTAGAACATTTTGGAGGCTCTCATCAGTCGGTAGACTGTAATTTTCATCAGTACTGCCACCTGGGCGATGACAACACCTGACATCAGCTTGGCCGGAGAGGGATTCAGCTGGGTAGATGACTAATAGTGATGACTCTTCTTTAATTCTGACTCTGCGGAAATTTCAAGGGTCTTCATTGCTGATTCTGGTCTCATCTCTATCTCTGCTCATATTTCATCTATTTTTTAACCGGTTGATCAATGGTTAGTTTCATCACCTGCGGATGGCGTAAGCGCAGGATAAGCGGCACGGTGTCTGCAGGTGCATCATTCAGCATCTGAAAGTGTCTCTCTCAGCTTTTCATTACTGGTTTTCTTTAACTTTTAGCTTGATAGCTTTACTGCCATGGCTTTGAAGTTGCAGAAGGTAGAGTGCAAATCTAAGCTGGGGAAGATGAGCTCTATCCTTCCGGAGCGCCAAGGCCAACTACAGTCTCTGACACAGCGGGAGCAGTTTATATGCAACTGGATAACATTCTAGAAGCAGAACTGGCTGATCTTCGAGCTGAACTGCCGCAGATAACAACCTCTCGGCCATAGTTCGCAGAGGAAGTAGCTCTGTTGGAGGGGCAGGTGGTGTCTCTTCAGGACGAGCCCGCTCGACTACAGGAGGAGGAGGCTCGTCTACATGAGTTGGGGGCTGCTCCGTATGTGGGTCTTCTGGCTTTCGAAGACATCTTCCGACACCAGTGAACGTCTCTTCCCTCTTTTTTTCTTTTGTAGTACAATTCCCCCTCAGAGGCTCCTCTTGTACTCTTTTTCTTCTTTATATAGTGAAAATGAATCTTTATGCTGGTCTCACGTGTGGCTATTCTTCACTTATTACATCACCATTACTTCATGATGATTCAGTAGCGGTTTTAGCAATCCTCATGCAGATAGCCCGTATTTAGCAGGAGAGCGTCCACCCCTTCAAAGAAAGGATGGGGAACTCACTCCACCGCGTGACGATATCCGGAGGGTGCTCAAACTGAATTTTGTAGGAAGTAGCGGATGTCTTTTTCGGCCATATGTGCCGCAAGTGAGGTTGTTTGTAGAAAAATGAATGAAAAGGTTTAGAGTATCATTCGGAACAGATGAATGGTTCATCCCGGGTAGGTTTCAAAGCCAGTCGGGGCAATGTGCCAATCGACCAGTGAATGATTTTATCATCGATATTGGGCTTATATCGATGCAAAGAAGTTTTATAGGTTTCATCAGAATAGACGTAAGGTCCAGCCTGGGTAGACTTTATCGTAGGTGGGACATGAGAGGGTATGTGGTTTTCATCAGGATAGACGTAAGGTCTGAACTGGACAGGTTTCATCATTGATCGGACAAAGTGTCGGTCGACCAACGGTTGGCTTCATCATCGATATTGGGCTTATATCGATGCAAAGGAATGTTAAAGGCTTCATCAGAATGGTCATAAGGTTTAAACTGGGTAGGGTTTTACCATTGATCGGGCGAGGTGCCGGTCGATCAACGGTTGATTTCATCATCGATATTGGGTTTATATCGATGCAAAAGAATTTCATAGGCTTCCTCATAATAGACGTAAGGTCCAAACTGGATAGGGCCTTATCATTGATCGGGCAGGGTGCCGGTCGATCAATAGCTGGTTTCATCATCGATATTGGGTTTATATCGATGCAAAGAATTTCATAAGTTTCATCAGAATAGACGTAAGGTCTAAACTGGATAGGGTTTTATCATTGATCGGGCAAGGTGCCAGTCGATCAATAGCTGGTTTCATCATCGATATTGGGTTTATATCGATGTAAAGGAATTTCATAAGTTTCATCAGAATAGACGTAAGGTCTAAACTGGATAGGGTTTTACCATTGATCGGGCGAGGTGTCGGTCGATCAACGGTTGATTTCATCATCGATATTGGGCTTATATCGATGCAAAGGAATTTCATAAGTTTCATCAGAATAGATGTAAGGTCTAAACTGGATAGGGTTTTATCATTGATCGGGTAAGGTGTCGGTCGATCAATAGCTGGTTTCATCATCGATATTGGGTTTATATCGATGCAAAGGATCTTCATAAGTTTCATCAGAATAGACGTAAGGTCTAAACTGGATAGGGTTTCATCATTGATCGGGCGAGGTGCCGGTCGATCAACGGTTGGGTTCATCATCGATATTGGGTTTATATCGATGCAAACGAATTTCATAAGTTTCATCAGAATAGACGTAAGGTCTAAACTGGATAGGGTTGTATCATTGATCGGGCAAGGTGCCAGTCGATCAATAGCTGGTTTCATCATCGATATTGGGTTTATATCGATGCAAAGGAATTTCATAAGTTTCATCAGAATAGACGTAAGGTCTAAACTGGATAGGGTTTTATCATTGATCGGGCAAGGTGCTGGTCGATCAATAGCTGGTTTCATCATCGATATTGGGTTTATATCGATGCAAAGGAATTTCATAAGTTTCATCAGAATTGACGTAAGGTCTAAACTGGATAGGGTTTCATCATTGATCGGGCGAGGTGCCGGTCGATCAACGGTTGGGTTCATCATCGATATTGGGTTTATATCGATGCAAAGGAATTTCATAAGTTTCATCAGAATAGACGTAAGGTCTAAACTGGATAGGGTTTTATCATTGATCGGGCAATGTGCCGGTCGATCAATAGCTGGTTTCATCATCGATATTGGGTTTATATCGATGCAAAGGAATTTCATAAGTTTCATCAGAATAGACGTAAGGTCTAAACTGAATAGGGTTTTATCATTGATCGGGCAAGGTGCCGGTCGATCAATAGCTGGTTTCATCATCGATATTGGGTTTATATCGATGCAAAGGAATTTCATAAGTTTCATCAGAATAGACGTAAGGTCTAAACTGGATAGGATTTTATCATTGATCGGGCAAGGTGCCGGTCGATCAATAGCTGATTTCATCATCGATATTGGGTTTATATCGATGCAAAGGAATTTCATAAGTTTCATCAGAATAGACGTAAGGTCTAAACTGGATAGGGTTTCATCATTGATCGGGCAATGTGCCGGTCGACCAATAGCTGGTTTCATAAGAGTGGTGATGGGTTTTATCGTCGGTGGGACTTTTGAAAGAGGTATGAAGACTTTATCAGGACAGATGTAGGGTCTATCCTGCAAGGGTTTTATCGCTGATCGGGCAAGATGTTGAGCGACAAATGGAAGGTTCTTGTAAAAGGTGGGAGATGAAGGTAGCATGTCATTGGCATGAAACTTTTTAAATTACCACATTACTGACCCAAGCGCCCTTTTGGGTTTTCGCCGGAGCCAGCCCCCTCTTGCTTTTACCCACGCGCCCTTTCTGGTTTTCACGTGGCGGGGTGCCCAATTTTGCCTACAGTGCCCTTTCAGATTTTCACCGCAACTGGGTTTTGGCCATTTTTGCCCTTGTTCAGAATACCCGAACAAGTCTGGCGGGACATCTCTATTTTTAGCCCCATTTTGTCTTTCTTTCTTTCTTATTTTTTTGAACAGGGACTTTGGCTTTGTAAATTGTTAATCCATGTGCTTAACTGTGTATGTATCGTCATTGATGTGGGTGTTAACGTCAATGCAAGGGGTATGGGGTTTCATCATCCACCCAGGCAAAAGGTCTGGGTCGACTTGAGTGTGTTCCGTGGCTTAGGCACGAAGCTGTTCACCGAGAGCATGATTGTAATCATTAATGTGGGGATTAACATTAACGCAAAGGAATAGGATTTCATCATCTATCCAGACGGAAGGTCTAGATTGACTCGAGGATGTGTGTAGCAGCTCGAGCACGAAGCCGTTCGCTGGGAATGTAGGTTTCATCGTTAATGTGGGGGTTTAACATTAAGGCAAAGGAATGAGATTTCATTATCTATCCAGACGGAAGGTCCGGGTTGGCTTGAGGAAATATGTTGTGTTTTAATCAGAGTAGGCGGAAGGTATACCCTGGATGGGTTTCAGCATCGATCAGGCAAGGTGCCACTCCACCAGTAGCTGATTTCATCACCGGTATCGGGTTTATACCAATGCATGGAGTTCTATCGGTTTCATTGGGACAGATGTAAGGTCTAAACCAGATAGGTTTCATCGTTGATCGGGCAGTGCGCCAATCGATCAATAGCAGGTTTCATCATTGGTATTGGGTTCGTACCAATGCAAGGATTTCATAGGTTTCATCGGGATAGACGTAAGGTCTAAGCCGGATAGGTTTCATCACTGATCGAGCAGTGCGCCAACCGATCAATAGCAGGTTTCATCATCGATATTGGGTCCATACCAATGCAAAGATTTCATAGGTTTCATCGGGATAGACGTAAGGTCTAAACCTGATAGGTTTCATCGCTGATCGGGCAGTGCGCCAACCGATCAATAGCAGGTTTCATCATCGATATTGGGTCCATACCAATGCAAGGATTTCATAGGTTTCATCGGTATAGACGTAAGGTCTAAATCGGACAGGTTTCATCGTTGATCGGGCAGTGTGCCAATCGATCAATAGCATGTTTTATCACGATGGGACATATGATAGGTTTCATCAGAATAGATGTAAGATCTAAACTGGATAGGTTTTACCGTGGTGGGTCTCGGACAGAAAGTGGAAGGGTTTCATTGGAACAGACGGAAGGACTACTCCGAGATGGGCTTTAGCAATGATCGAGCCGATATGCCTCATGATCAACGGGGTTTCATCATCAGTGGGACATGCGGTGGATGTGCTGCCGAAGGAGATTCATAAAGTGAACTTTTTGTATTACCTCATTACTGACCCAAGCGCCCTTTCGGGTTTTCACCGGAGCCAGCCCCCTCTTGCTTTTGCCCACGCGCCCTTTCAGGTTTTCGCATGGCGGGGTACCCAATTTTGCCTACAGTGCCCTTTCGGGTTTTCACCACAGCTGAGTTTTGGCCATTTTTGCCCTTGTTCAGAATGCCTGAACAAGTCTGGCGGGGCACCTCTATTTTAAGCCCCATTTCTCATTCTTTTTTTTTGTTATTATTTTTTTGATTCTCACGTCGTTATTAGAGTGTATGCCATTCATTGATGTGGGGTAAACATCAACACAAAGGAGAGTAGGGCTTCATTATGTAATTCAGACGGAAGGTCTGAACTGAAGTTGGTGGATGGCGGCTTGGGCATGAAGCTGTTCGCCGGGAATGTGGATCTTATCGTTGGTGTGGGGATAAACATCAACGCAAAGGAGAGTGGTTTCATCGTCTACTCGGACGGAGGGTCTGAGTGACGTTGCTGTGTAGCACCTCAGGCATGGGGCCGTTCACTGGGAAATGTGTACATAGGTTTTATCGTTGATGTGGGGTAGACATCAACGCAAAAAAGGATGATATTTCCTCATGCAGTCCAGACGGAAGATCTGAACTGATGCTGATTGGTAGCAGCTTGGGTACGAAGCCGTTTGCCGGAGGGGTAGATTCATTTAACAGGGACGAAGGGTCCAAGTTAAAGTAGTAAGCCGACCGATCTTGTTAATGATGACAAGGGCCGAAAGATAGTCGGACAGGATCTCCGGTGGGACTTTATGATGATCGTCCTTCTCGGAGTTTATTAGGAAGGGTGAAAAAGAGAACTTTAAATTACCACATTACTGACTCAAACGCCGTTTCGGGTTTTCGCTGAAGCCAGCCCCCTCTTGCTTTTGCCCACGCGCCCTTTCGGGTTTTCACGTGGCGGGGTACCCGATTTTACCTACAGTGCCCTTTCGGGTTTTCACCATAGCTGGGTTTTGGCCATTTTTGCACTCGTCCGAGATGTTTTGGACAAGTCCGGCGGGGCACCTCCATTTTAAGCCCCATTTTTTTTCTTTTTCTTTTTCCTTTTTTTTATTGACATAAGGAAGAATAAGGTCTCATTATCTCATCCGGATGGGAGATCTGGATTGATGTTGGTATGTAGCAGCTCGGGCCTAAAGCCATTCGCTGAAAATGTAAGCGGGTTTTATTGTTGATGTGAGGTAAACTCCAACGCAAATAGGAATGGGGTTTCATCACCTAATCCGGATGGAAGATCTGGATTGATGTTGGTATGTAGCAAAGGAGAGTGGCCCTCCTAATTGTCATCAGTCTTCATTTATCTGTCCATTCGCCACTCCCTCAACAGGCAGTGGTGCGGCGTGATAGAGTTTCAGATGTTTCCCATTGAGTGGCGAGAATTGAATTTCCCCCCGATGGTTGACAACCACGTAGGCTCCGCCCTCGTAGACCCTCTGGACTACGTATGGACCCAACCAGTTAGCAGCAAGTTTGCCCTTTGGATTGGAAGCCATGACTTCCCTTTTCTTGACCATGACTAGGTCTCCTTTCTTAAATTCTCGCCCTTTGACGAGCTTATTGAAGACATTTGCCATGCGGGCTTGGTACATCTGGATATTTTTCTGGGCTTGCAGACGCTTCCCCTCCAGTTCAGCATGTTCTTCAAATCTTCTTTCAGCGTTGGTTTGTTCGTCACGAACTAGGCCATGCTGGACTGCAATCCTGAGTGACGGTACCTCCAGCTCTATAGGGACTACTGCCTCGGAGCTGTACACCAGTGAATAGGGTGAGCAACCCGTGTGGTTTTGTAGACGGTGCGATATGCCCATAGTGCTTCATACATCTTTTCACCCCAGTCCTTTTTGTTAGAACTGACAACCTTGGCTAACAGGGTGCACAGTGTCTTATTGAAGGCTTCGGCCAGTCCATTTGCTTGTGGATTGTAAGGAGTGGAGGTCCTCCATTCAATTTTATACTTCTCAGCAAGATGATATATTTTCTGGTTCTTGAAGTGACTTCCATTATCAGAAATTATTCGGCTGGGGACCCCGAACCGGAAGATGATATTGTGCTTGATGAATCTGGCAACCAACTCACTAGTCACTTCTCTGAGTGCTACTGCCTCCGCCCACCTAGAGAAGTAGTCTGTTATAGCCAGGATGTACTTGTGCCCAGCTGAAGAAGTCGGTAGTGGCCCGACTACATCAGTTCCCCACTGAGCAAAAGGCCAGCTGGGAATTGTAGGGTGTAGAGCTACAGGAGGCCTCCTGGGTACAGTGACATGTTCCTGGCATTTCTGGCATGACTTTGCAAACTGGCAACAGTCTTCAAACATAGTGGGCCAATAATAACCCAGCTTCTTAATTTCAATCTTCATCTTAGGCCCAGCCTGGTGTGCCCCTGTTGTTCCAGCATGTATCTCTTTCATTGCTTGCCAAGCTTCTTCAGTAGATAGGCAGCGTAGCAAAATCTTCTTGCGGGCGTCCGCCATAATTCGGAACAAAGTTCTGTTTTTGCATTCATAGGAATCCTTAACCCTTAGGAGTTTCATTCTCTCTTCCTTGTTCCTGGGCAGCTGTTGGTGTAGGAACCACTGCAGTAGGTGCTATCTCCAATCAGACGCCTGGACTTTGTCAACGGCACCAATCTCATATTCTTCAGAACACGCTTCCAGGATGCTGGGGACTTGCTACCTATTCATGACAATAATGTTGAGCGTCTCATCTGGCGGGACTGATAGCGAGCTGGCTGTTAGGGTGCTAGGCCCGGATACAGAGGGGGGGTGAATGTATCCTGGTACGAATAATGCCCAAAAAAAAAACTCAGATGCTAGGCAAGTTCCAGAATTAAGCTAATTCGATTGAACATAATAACAAGCAGTAGGAGCGTGCCTATCCAAGCATCTAGCGGAAGTAAATCAAGCAATCAAACCACTGCTCAATAGATTTTTAGGTGGTTCGGTCCTCCAGACCTACATCCACCCCTCACTCCCAACCGGAGTGAGGCTTCACTAGCCAATGCTAGAACCAAGCAGACTCAGTCTGCGAATAGTTGCTGCCACACAGCTTGACCAGGGGAACAGCCTCCCCTCTTCCTCCCAACCGGAGGGACACCCAAGTGACTCCCAGCCACTTGGAAACCAGAGGTCGCAGACCTCTCTTCCTCCAGACCAGGAGGGACCCCTGGACTTGCAACCCGCAAGCCCAGAACCTGAGGACCAATCCTCCCTTCCTCCAAACCGAAGGGAACCCACAAGTAGCTCCCAGCTACTTGCAACCGGAGATCAGATCTCCCTTCTCCTGACCCACCAGGAGGAACCCGACCTCAGTCCAGAGGATCGGAAGTACAAAGATGGAAAGATAAAAAGGAAAATAAGAAAGGATGAAAAATCACAGCGCCAAAAGCTGGAAACAAAATACAAGTAATGTAGCTCTCAAGGGAGCAGGTCTGGGTTGGATTTGATCCAAACGCCAGAGGACAGATCTTCAAGCTTTTCCCATTTCTTCTCTACGAACTCCTTCTCTCTCTCTCTCTTTCTCTTCTGCTTCTTCACTCTTTTTCTTCTTCTTTCGCAGGCACTCTCTGTCTCTTCTCTTCTCTTCTCTTCTCTTCTCTGCAACTCTTCTCTTCTGTTGGATCAAACTCTCTTCTTCTATTTCTTCTTCTTCTCTTTTTCTTCCTCTTTTCTTTTACTGGATCGAACTTTCAGCACTTCTGTTCTTCTGCTATTGCCCTCAAGGCTTCGATCAGTCTTCATCTGTTGGATGAAGGCTTCCTTTTATAACCAGCAGCAGCTGGCACACTGGGCGCGTATGGCTTCCACATTTCCTGCCCTAGAAATTCGGACCACGTGGCAGCATCCTGGTATCTCATCCATCCTTGGATCACGAGCCAGGCACTTCGGATCACATGCCCTTTCATTAGTACGCTCAGCAACTGGAGTTGAGGTGGCGTCAACACACTTGCTCCAAAGGGTTGACGCAGCCTTCAAAGATCTTCAACCTATGAAACTCAAGTATGCTGCGTCGACGCTTCCAACCCGTGGCGTTGACGCATTGATGCGTTCTAGTGAGCAGGTCTTCAGCAGATAGGCGTGCTGCGTTGACGCTCTCAGCATGCTGCGTTGACGCATGGAGCTGCAACATCTGAACTTAGATGGCTTCAGCCCTCTCACGTTTCGTGCGGAGTGCGTTGATGCATTATGCAACTGCGTTGGCCCAATCATCAGTCTGAATCGTCTGCAAACAGAGATGGAAGGAATGTATATACTTAGTTAGTTCAGGCTCTTATAACAGCGAGTGTATATACATTTGAACAATTAGCTCATGGATAGTGTATACACTTTACCGTAAAGGACAATGCATGGGTGCAGTGTATAGACTTGGTGTAATGACGCCAATGTACGGACTTGCAAGATGTGAGGCGATGTGTAGACTTTGCGTTCAACTAGATGTATAGGCTTGGAGGGTTCACTGATGGCTGTACAGACTTGGGCGTTGTATAGACTTGGAACGGCTTCAAGGTAACAATGTACAGACTTTGAAATAAAGAGTGTACAGACTTGAAAGTTCAAGGCCACAATGTTTAGACTTTGCCCAAGGAAACGAATGTATAGACTTCAAAAGAAGTAGTCCGATGTACAGACTTGGTTGCAAGCTGAAATGTCAGATGTATAGACTTGCTGAAACAGTCCGATGTACAGACTTCAAGAACTCTAGACAACGGACGCTATACAGACTTCAACTAAGTAGGCCACAGGCCGATGTGTAGACTTGGATTTCAAGACCAGTGTGCAGACTTCAAGTTTAACTATGGATGTACAGACTTCAGGTGTGAAGACCAATGTGAATGCAAATGCAATGTTCAGACTTCATTATAGACTTGGAGAACCTGAATCAATGTGCATACTTGGAACGCCTGAAGACCAATGTATGGACTTGTATAAATCTGATGAATGAACTGAGGGGTCGACCCATCAGCACAAGGGGTCGACGCACTACAGACCAGACCAATGAATAAATGAAGTTAAAGAGGCACCAAGCGTCAACGCATTGCCCAAGCAGTGTGGACGCAGCAATACAAATATTTCTTACTGCTACCTCTGAAGTGCCTTGGCAGCGTCGACGCTGCAGTTCGATGGGTCGACGCTGCAGTATCAAACTTAAGTCTAAGGAGCAACAGTAACATGACTGAACATAGTCAAATATGCAATGCCATATCAGAACTTATGAAGACTCACACAGCAAGATGACTCACAGTGAATAACTCACATCAAAAACCAATCATCAAAACCACCATTAAAATCATCATCAAAACCACATGGGCACAACAATCTCCCCCTTTTTGATCAAGAAAATAGTTTGAGAAATTAAAGCATGTATAAAAATTCAATCAATTTCTCCCCCTTGCAAGAACATGATTCTCCCCCTTTAAGAGTTTCGGCAAAAGCACGAGTTAGAGATGATCAAAAGGAATCTGCATGCACTGGTTGAATGATATTCTCCCTCTTTGGCAAACAATCTCCCCCTTTGGTATAATCAAAATAAACCATGGGAAGGGGTATGAATGTAGATGTAGATATCAGAGATATGAATGCAAGAGCACAATTCTTCTCCTTCTATGCAACATGATGCATATGACAAGGAGGCTCCCCCTCAATAAATGGAACCTTAGAAATGAATGAGAAGGAGACCACATGGGCAAACAAGGAGAAGTTCAGGTCAATGAGCAGAAGAGGTTCAATTAGCAGATTTTTAAAGAAGCTCCAATCTCAGAAAATTCAGTCAAATTTTCAGAGAGATATCAATCTCATAAATCCAAAACATAAGTTTTTCAAAGTCTTCCATTATAAGGGCTTATGAATGAGCTTTATTGAACAGCATGGTTTAAACATGATGTATGTAGAGTTTATCAATAAAATTCTGTATTGATATCTAAAACCATGGTTTAATAAAAATGAACCAAGCCCTCATATTTATCTTGATAAAACTCCCTTTCTCTTACACAATCAAATTTATTGACTTCTTTCAGAATTACATGCATCAGTATTGAAATCAATCAATTATGAAGTCATCTGATTTTATCTAGGGTTGTAGCAATTTGATTTTAGCATCAATATTCAGATATTTCAATTCGTTCAACAATTTTTTCATGCTACAAATTTTACGAGCACTCTAGTTCAGTGCACACCTTGTAACTAGAGGATATACCTTGATTAGAGGCCAATATCCCTAAGCACTTAGTGTGACTAACTGTCATGCTTTATATGAACAGAGATAGCATTTACACATCATGACACACTACAAATCATTTCTTGATGAGTGAGTTGTATTTCTTAGTGTGCATGCCATTGCTATACCTGAAATTTAATTATTCTTAATCAGAGTTAACTATGGTACCTCATGACACAGTCCTTTGGACATGTGTTTCTCAGTGACCAAGGTCATTGCTCTGCCAGAAAATACCCTTTAGACATTTCAGAAAAATTCATTTGCTTCAAATCAATAACAATTTCATGTACTTAACCAAATAAAGTCATGTATTCAATAATGTAGATTTTAGAAGATTTTACAAGACACAGCATGAAACATATGGTTAATGTTTATTAAACATGCTTCAGATATTTTTAAGAGATTTTAAAGCCAAACTCATTGAATACATTAAACTTAAACCACATGAGTTATTTCAGTCATTCATAAAAATGTATAATAGAAGATTTCTAGTTCAAGAATTTTCAGATTTATGATCGAGATAGTCCCATTGAAATCTTCATGACAGACTGATAGAATTCTGAAGCCAAAAGATACCAATTGATAGGAGAGATTTTGAAGCTCAGTGTTTTCCGAATAAGATCAAGATTTGTCACTTAAAAACAATGAGGAAAAGGTTATGCACAACAAGCAAGATATCAGGAGGTCTGGCAAGTTTCAGGATTTCCAAGGATAACATGCAGTGAATTCTGACAGAGATGTATGCACTTGACCACCTGCATGCAATGCATTGACTCCCCCTGACACTATGCATTCAATTACCCTTTTTGGTATTTTCAATGCAGTAAAATACAATGCAATTAACTACATGCATGCAAAGACTCAACACTGAATGCTATGCAAGGATATGCAATTAACTCCCCCTGAAAACATACAATGTTTGCCATGAGACACTGATGAGGTCATGCATGATAATTCAACATGTAGTCCTATATGCAATTCAGAATGTTCAGTGAGCTATTGCAACACACAAATTTCAAACAATATTCACATTCAGTTCAGATTTTCAAAAATTTTAGAGTGCATGATCAGAAAATAATGCAACTGGCAGATGATGAATGAATATGCAAGAACAGATTTAATATGCATGCACTAGATGAAACTAAGAACAAGATATGCAAGAATACATCAAACCAGATATGCAATGAGTTTCAATATAGGAAATGCAGAGAGATTACCTGAAAGTGTGAGAATGGGGTTTTCATTCTTGAGTGTCTTGGATTAATAACCCCTTTTATTCTTCAGCTTCCAAGGCACACCTGCAACAGACACATCATTTTGATGCAGCAGGTACCCAAGAAAACTTGGGTCCTAGATTAGCAGTGACACCTTTGGTAGGTGTTCTAAACAATTTTCTAGCAGCATGGTCATCAGATTTCATCAAGTAGCAGGTTTTCATTGAATGACCAGATGTGCCACAATAATAGCAAGATGCAGTAGGTTTCATATTACATTTATGCGCATTCTTATAAACATGATTTTTATGTGCATATGTATGAAAATTTTTGTTAACAGAATTAAAATTCTGTTTACCAAAACCAGTCTTGTTTTGGTATCCTGCCAGCTAACAGGTTGCAGCCCTGTGACCTGGCTTTCCACAGTTAAAACAATGAGAGCCCTTCCTCTTAAAATTGAGTTCATTATTGCCATAGCCTCCTTGGGCATGCCAACAGTCCTTGACTGTATGGCCATGCTTTCTACATTCAAAACATGTAGGAATCTTTCTTTTAAATGTAAATTTATTCCTATCATAATCATTTCTGTCTGCAGGGAGATTGACAGTTTTAGAATTAAATTTTCTACCCTGAGCATGCCAACAGTCAATGGCCCTATGGCCCAATTTGCCATAGTGAAAACATTCAGTTTTCTTTTTGTTCTAAGCAGAAACATGTTTCCTAGCATGCTTTCCGTTATCTTGTTTCAGAATAAAGTAATTATCCATAATGTGGCCAACCCTACCATAGTAATGACATGAATTCTTGTTTTTATGAGCATGTGTATGTGTGTTCATGTCAAGCACAGATTGAACTTTCTCAACATATTTAAAATCAGTCTTTTTCTTGGTGACAGGGAAGTTCTTGTGATGTACAGCATGCACTTTTTCAATGTGATTCAATCCCTTCTTCACATGACTGACCTTTTCCATTTTTCTAGTTTGTTTCTGAGTCTTCTGAACATTTGGTTGTTTATTTTCTGAGGTGGTGGCTACATCTGATGCTTTGATAAAAGATGTCATTAGCTTATTTTTGAAAGCCTTTTTATTGATATTGTTGTAGCCTAACCCTTCCTTTTGAGTATTGACCTTAACACCTAACAACCTGTCCAGATTTTCTTGTCCTTCCATAAATTTTGACAAGGATTTATTCAAATCTTCAATTTCATTTTCCAGAGAAACGATGTGTATTTCATAACTGGCAATCTCTTGTTTATTGCAATTTACACATTCACTTAGCACCTTGTTTGCAATTTTGCATTCCTCAACTTCTTGTTCCAGATTTCTCAATTTTTCAGATTCTTCAATGTAAACTGATTTTCCTTTTTCTAAGAGAAGAAGTTTCTCTGACATAGCAGTGTTCAACTGCTTCAATCCTTCAACCTCTTTGATTAGTTTGTCATTTTTTGATTTCAGATTTTCATTAACAGATTTTCTGAGAGACTCTTTTTCAGATCTTAACAATTCAACATGTTTCTTAAGCTCTTGATTATCAGAAAAACAAGCATCATAAGATTGCTTCAGATTTGAACAATTTTCACATGATAAATCAGAACCATTTTGATCAACCTTTATTTTTTTATTTTCAGATTTTATTTTGCCATGCTTTTCATACAATTCAGCAAACATTTCCTTCAAATAATCAAAGGTCATTTCGTCCGAGTCAGATTCAGAGTTTACCTCTTCATCAACATCATCTTCATTCTGACTGCTGCCTTGATTGTTGTCACTTGGATTACTTCTGTTAGCCATCATGCAGCTGTCCTCGTTTACCCTGTGAAATTACTTCAGCCTATCCAGAATGTCCTTTGCTGAGCTGTAATTATGAAGACAAGACCATAAGGCTCTGTCAGTAGCTGCTTTCATTAGGTTAAAGGCTTTCTGATTTTCTCCATCCTTTGATTTGTGTCTGTCGGTCCATTTGGACACTTTCGTTGGTAAGGTGTGAGGACCTTGTGAAATTAATTTCCACAGATCAGGATTAGCAGAATTAACATAAGCATGTAAGGCAGTGTACCACTGACTGAAATCAGAACCACTAAAGACGGGTGGAAGAGCCATTGAAAATAAATAGCGAGTAAATTCAAAGCAACATGAATATTTATGCACTAAAAACAAATTAGCACCGAAAACTGCAAGATCGGATCTGCAGGTCGCTGGACCTTGTATGCAGACACCGCTCTGATACCAACTGTTAGGGTGCTAGGCCCGGATACAGAGGGGGGGTGAATGTATCCTGGTACGAATAATGCCCAAAAAAAACTCAAATGCTAGGCAAGTTCCAGAATTAAGCTAATTCGATTGAACATAATAACAAGCAGTAGGAGCGTGCCTATCCAAGCATCTAGCGGAAGCAAATCAAGCAATCAAACCACTGCTCAATAGATTTTTAGGTGGTTCGGTCCTCCAGACCTACATCCACCCCTCACTCCCAACCGAAGTGAGGCTTCACTAGCCAATGCTAGAACCAAGCAGACTCAATCTGCGAACAGTTGCTGCCACACAGCTTGACCAGGGGAACAGCCTCCCCTCTTCCTCCCAACCGGAGGGACACCCAAGTGACTCCCAGCCACTTGGAAACCAGAGGTCGCAGACCTCTCTTCCTCCAGACCAGGAGGGACCCCTGGACTTGCAACCCGCAAGCCCAGAACCGGAGGACCAATCCTCCCTTCCTCCAAACCGAAGGGAACCCACAAGTAGCTCCCAGCTACTTGCAACCAGAGATCAGATCTCCCTTCTCCTGACCCACCAGGAGGAACCCGACCTCAGTCCAGAGGATCAGAAGTACAAAGATGGAAAGATAAAAAGGAAAATAAGAAAGGATGAAAAATCACAGCGCCAAAAGCTGGAAACGAAATACAAGTAATGTAGCTCTCAAGGGAGCAGGTCTGGGTTGGATTTGATCCAAACGCCAGAGGACAGATCTTCAAGCTTTTCCCATTTCTTCTCTACGAACTCCTTCTCTCTCTCTCTCTTTCTCTTCTGCTTCTTCACTCTTTTTCTTCTTCTTTCGCAGGCACTCTCTGTCTCTTCTCTTCTCTTCTCTGCAACTCTTCTCTTCTGCTGGATCGAACTCTCTTCTTCTATTTCTTCTTCTTCTCTTTTTCTTCCTCTTTTCTTTTACTGGATCGAACTTTCAGCACTTCTGTTCTTCTGCTATTGCCCTCAAGGCTTCGATCAGTCTTCATCTGTTGGATGAAGGCTTCCTTTTATAACCAGCAGCAGCTGGCACACTGGGCGCGTGTGGCTTCCACATTTCCTGCCCTAGAAATTCAGACCACGTGGCAGCATCCTGGTATCTCGTCCATCCTTGGATCACGAGCCAGGCACTTCGGATCACGTGCCCTTTCATTAGTACGCTCAGTAACTGGAGTTGAGGTGGCGTCAACACACTTGCTCCAAAGGGTTGACGCAGCCTTCAAAGATCTTCAACCTATGAAACTCAAGTCTGCTGCGTCGACGCTTCCAACCCGTGGCGTTGACGCATTGATGCGTTCCAGTGAGCAGGTCTTCAGCAGATAGGCGTGCTGCGTTGACGCTCTCAGCATGCTGCGTTGACACATGGAGCTGCAGCATCTGAACTTAGATGGCTTCAGCCCTCTCACGTTTCATGTGGAGTGCGTTGACGCATTGTGCATCTGCGTTGGCCCAATCATCAGTCTGAATCGTCTGCAAATAGAGATGGAAGGAATGTATATACTTAGTTAGTTCAGGCTCTTATAACAGCGAGTGTATATGCATTTGAACAATTAGCGCATGGATAGTGTATACACTTTACCGTAAAGGGCAATGCATGGGTGCATTGTATAGACTTGGTGTAATGACGCCAATGTACAGACTTGCAAGATGTGAGGCGATGTGTAGACTTTGCGTTCAACTAGATGTATAGGCTTGGAGGGTTCACTGATGGCTGTACAGACTTGGGCGTTGTATAGACTTGGAACGGCTTCAAGGTAACAATGTACAGACTTTGAAATAAAGAGTGTACAGACTTGAAAGTTCAAGTCCACGATGTTTAGACTTTGCCCAAGGAAACGAATGTATAGACTTCAAAAGAAGCAGTCCGATGTACAGACTTGGTTGCAAGCTGAAACGTCGGATGTACAGACTTGCTGAAACAGTCCGATGTACAGACTTCAAGAACTCTAGACAACGGACGCTATACAGACTTCAGCTAAGTAGGCCACAGGCCGATGTGTAGACTTGGATTTCAAGACCAGTGTGCAGACTTCAAGTTTAACTGTGGATGTACAGACTTCAGGTGTGAAGACCAATGTGAATGCAAATGTAATGTTCAGACTTCATTGTAGACTTGGAGAACCTGAATCAATGTGCATACTTGGAACGCCTGAAGACCAATGTATGGACTTGTATAAATCTGATGAATGAACTGAGGGGTCGACCCATCAGCACAAGGGGTCGACGCACTACAGACCAGACCAATGAATAAATGAAGTTAAAGAGGCACCAAGCGTCAACGCATTGCCCAAGCAGCGTGGACGCAGCAGTACAAATATTTCTTACTGCTACCTCTGAAGTGCCTTGGCAGCGTCGACGCTGCAGTTCGATGGGTCGACGCTGCAGTATCAAACTTCAGTCTAAGGAGCAACAGTAACATGACTGAACATAGTCAAATATGCAATGCCATATCAGAACTTATGAAGACTCACACAGCAAGATGACTCACAGTGAATAACTCACATCAAAAACCAATCATCAAAACCACCATTAAAACCATCATCAAAACCACATGGGCACAACACTGGCCAGCTTCGCTAGTGCATCAGCTTGAGCATTATGTCCCCGACCCACATGATTGAGCTCAATGTGGTAGAAATTCGCCATGAGGCGTATAGCCTTTTGATAATAGGGGTTCAATTCTAGCTTTCGCACTTTGAATTCTCCCTGTATTTGTTTTATTACTAACATTAAGTCACCGAATACCTGAAGCATCTGAATACCCATACTGAGGGTGACCTGGAGACCAATTATCAGAGCTTCATATTCAGCTTCATTGTTGGTGCAGGGCTTATTTATAGAACAGGAGGTGTGCAACACTTCTCCTTCTGGCGATTTCAGCACAATGCCGGCCCCTGCATGTATTCTTGTTTTCCCACTGGAATTAGTTTCTGTTCTTGATGCCCCATCAAAATATAATTGCCACATGATTGGCTGGGTTTGACAGGCTTCGAGCACTTCATCATCAGGTAGCTCGGTCTCAAGCATAGCATTTTCTGGTACAGGGTGCTCTGCAAAGAAATCAGCCACAGCCTGGCCCTTTATAGCCCTCTGAGGTATGTAAGTGATGTCAAACTCCATCAGAATCACAGCCCATTTGCCTAGTCGACCTTTGAGTGCCGGCTGAGTCAATATATATTTGAGCGGATCGCTGCAGATATCTACCTGATCTCATGTGACAGCATATAGTGTCGGAGCTTCTTGACAGTGAAAACCAATGCCAAGCAGGACTTCTCTATGTAAGTATAGCTTTCTTTAGTTCTGATCAACCTTCATCTAAGGTAATATAAGGCTTGCTCCTTTCCATCTTCATTTATTTGAGCTAACATTACCCCCAGCGAACAATGCGTAGCCGCTATATAGAGGATTAAAGGGCTGCCCTTGACTGGTGCCCCCAATACTGGAGGGGTCTTGAGATATTCCTTCAGCTTTTCGAAAGCCTCCTGGCATCCGTCGTCCCATAGGAATGGTACATCTTTCATCATGAGCTTATGAAAGGGGTGGCACCGACCCGACAAGTTTGATATAAATCGTCGGATGTAGGCTAGACGCCCCTACAGGGACCTTAGCTCAGACAGATTCTTCGGTGGAGGGAGCACTTGAATTGCCTTGATCTTGGATGGATCAATCTCAATACCCCTGTGCCGGACAATAAATCCAAGGAATTTTCCGCTGGTCACGCCAAAGGCGCACTTCATAGGGTTCATCTTCAGCTCGTATTTCCGTAGCCTTTGAAACACTACCCTCAGGTCCTACAGATGGTCTTCTTTCTTTCTGGTTTTCACCACCAGGTCATCAACATAGCACTCCACTTTCTTGAAGAGCAAATCATCAAAAAATTTTATCATGGCTCTTTGGTAAGTAGCGCCAGCATTTTTAAGGCCGAACGACATTCTCTTGTAGTGGAATATTCCTTTTGGAGTGCGGAATGCAGTGTGTACTCTGTCTTTCTCAGCAATCCAAATTTGGTTGTATCCGGATGAACCATCCATAAATGACAGGGCTTCATGACCAGTGGTTGCATCAATCATTACTTCAATAATTGGCACTGGGAAATCATCCTTCGGGCAAGCCTTATTAAGGTCTCGGAAGTCAACACATATTCTGATCTGCCCATTTTTCTTCTTTACGGGCACTATGTTCGCCAGCCATGTGGTGTACTGATTTTCTTCGACAAAGCCAACATCAATAAGCTTGTCGACCTCTTTATTGATTTGGTTGATCAGCTCAGGTCGCATCCTTCTGGGCAGCTGTTTTATGGGGTTGGCTTCTGGATTAATCGCCAGTAGGTGTTGTGCCACATCGGGGTTTAATCCCGGCATTTCATCATACGTCCAAGCGAAGCAGTCTTTGAACTCCCTCAGAAATTGTATGTAATGTTCTCGGACCTTTGGTTCTAGCAGAACACTAAGAAAGGTTGGCCTTGGTTCCTCCTCTATCCCCAAGTTTACTTCTACAAGCTCATCAACAGTGGCCTGGCCACCATCTTCAACTTCGGGCGGAGCCTCCTGCAGATCGACAAAACCCCCCGGGATATAGTTTTCTTCAGTTTCAGAATTCTCTAATTCTTCCTGTCGGACCCCGGCCGATGATGACTCATCATACAGGATAGAAACTATTCGACTATGTTCAGCCTACCCATGGGACATGACCTGCTCCGTGTACGGCTTAAAGATTAGGTCTTCCAGTTCCGGAGGCTTTACTGGCATAAATTCCTTTGGGGAATCTATACTTTGCAGAGCTCGAACTTCTTCTAGAATACGTTCAAACTCCAAGCATTCTCTTGTATCATCAGAAATCCAGTCTTCATCCGGGGTTCCTATGTCAAACTTTACTTCGGCCTGGAACAGATCTTCTTTGCAAGACAGCTCCTCCCAACACCGGCACACATTTGCTTCATCAGACTTTTCCGCCCATGGCTGGCTATTGGGAGGCCCATCATCCAGTATAGACTGGTATATAATCTCTTCATCTTCTGAGGGGTAATCGTCATAACCTATCCCAGGAGGGTCTTCATGTGAGAAGAAGGCGGAGATGACATCTACCTTGGCCTCATAGTATTCTTGTAGAGTGTAGCCCAATCCCGGGTGCTGGGTGATCTTCATCAATTCCTTGTTGTTCTGGGGCGGATCCCAAAGTTCTTGGAATGCTTTCTTCTGGGCAACGGACTGTAGTGAAGGCATCTGCATCTTGGAGAACATCTGCGAGACCCTCTATGTGGTGTAGTCCAAGCCTGTGATTGGCACCATTCGGCTTGTGGACTCTTCTGGGATCATGCAGTCCTGATCATCCTCCTCAACAGGCTCCCCGATATAGAATATGATGGGAGGCTCGCAGAAGTGAGGGACCTCCATGATCTTGAGTGGCAGCACTGTCTGGCATTCCAAACTGGCGACGGGCTTGACCAGTCCTTCCGATACCCTGACTTGTGTATATCTTTCTTTCATTTCTTCATCAGTATCATCGGGATGAATGCTTGGAGGTGCAATCCATGCAAAATCCCCAACATCAGAGATATGGGATACCTCATGCTTCTTGACATAGCCCCGTGGTGGCGGCGGAGACCAATCCTTTGTCTTCGCTACCGACTTCTCCTGACTTGTCGGAGCTTCTTTCTTCTTATCTTTTTGCAGAATGTTCGCATAATAGGATGCATCGAGCATATGACACTCGAAGACTTCAAAGGGGTGCAAATCTGCGAACACCCTTTCCTCTTTGCCATCATGACAGTACTTAATGCACTGATGCAGTGTGGACGGCACTATCTGGTACTCATGCAACCACGGTCGCCCCAACAAGGCCTTGTATGTGGTGTTGGAATCGATCACATAGAATCGTACCACAGTGGTGAGGTCCCCCAGTGTGAGGTTGAAATCCGCTACCCCCAAAGGTGTCTCACACTTCTGGTTAAAGCCGGCAATCTTCATGTCTCTGACCTTAGTGAGGTGCATATCAAAGTAGTACTTCTGATAGATGCGGTATGGCAGAATATTTACAGCAACCCCTGGATCTACCAGTATTCGGTTTAATGGCTGGCAGTTGAGATGTCCTCTCATGTATAGCGGCCTGTTGTGGCTGGGATTTGGAATCAACATGTCATCTTCAGTGAAAGTGACTGCCGACCCAGAATTGACTTCTGTCAGTAGTGCTTCATACTGTGCTGGTGACTGTAGGGCATCAATAATTGCTTGGCGGGCATCCTCGCTCAAGGAAAGAATTTCCCATATAGAGAATCTGGTAGGGAGCTTCCTTAGCATTTTCATAATTCGGCTGCCTACCCGGACGTTGGAGAGCCGCATCTCTTCTGCCCAGAGGGCTTTGGAGGCTCCCAAGGTGCTTGCGGCATTGCCTGCCCACTTCTTGTTTCAGCTCCTTGGTTGGTTTCTTGAGGGACTTCTTCTAGAAAGATGGCCCTTGGTGTTGCTGGAGAATCTTTTTCTTCTTCCTCACCCTGCTTAGGCTTCAGAGCCGTTGATTGCTGGCGCTTGTTATTTCTGGCTGGTGCAGTTTGTACTGGCTTTTTGCCCTCTAAACTGGATAAGAATTCAAGGAATGACGAAGCTCCATCCCTTTTCTTCTCTTCTTGGTATAGATTAGCAGGAGGAGGGATCTGGACACCTCGCACTTCCGGCTCTGGTATCTGATAAGGTTGCTCTCCCCTGAAAATGATATTGTGATTGGCTGGTGGGGGACGTCCCCATCTTCTCCCAGAACGGGTAGCATGCGCCGAGGTTGAAGCTTCAGCATGGTTGGCTTCCAATGGCATGGCCGATGCCTCTGCGTCATCATCCTCCCCAGGCAAGGTGAACAGCACCGATAGTGTATTGCAGTGTACTGTCATGACTTTCTTTTTTCTTCTGTTCTTTGGCTGCCTTTTCTTCTTTTAGTGCTTTGGCTTTGCAGGCTCCTGCCCCCCGAAGGGTTCAGTCTCATCTTTTTCCTATTTTTCCTCTGGTTTTTCTTCAATGGTCAATTCTTCTAGCTGCTCCCAGAGTATGCAATCTTTCACCAGTAGGGGCTTCGGCTCAGTCTGTTCATATTCGTCGAGCCCGTTGATGTACTGTTGGAGACGTTTTGCCTCAGGACTTATTTCTTTTTGTGTGGGAAGCGGAGTCTGCCTCCTCCGATTGTAGGTGAGGATTCGGATGACAGGCTTCGTCTCAGCTACATGCCAAATTGGCTTTACTGGAGGCGGACCCGGCTGTGGAGTGGCATTCCGAATGGATGGTCTAGTTGTTCCGGCAACAGGTGTCCTCTTTCTGGTCTTCACCGGCTTTGTCTGCCACCCCTCCTGATCCCTTAATGGGGTAAGGAAGCATGCTTCATAAGTGCGCCTGGTGCATTCTTCAACAGCCTCTTCGGGCAACTGCTGATATACAGAAATCATATTCACAGCCATCCTCAGCGCTGGAGGTTCATGGGGGCGCGGAGGGTTTACCTGGTAGTCTCCCAACTGCAGTTCACCCCTTTTGAACATACTCTCCATAACATCTTTGAAGACATAGCATTCTTCTATAGCATGCCCCAATGCCCGGTGATACGGACAGAACAGCGGGTCATCTTTCTTTGCTGCATCAGCGGGTCTCTTCGGTTCGGGCAATGTTACTTTGTTGAACTTATAGGCCCAATTAAACAATGCACTCATCTTCTCTTTGGGGAATGAGTATGCCTTCCTCATCTTGTTCCTTAGGGAGACCTTTTCTTTCATTTCTGCTGGGCCTGCCGGCGGAGGAGCACCAGTTGTCTTGCTTTTTTCTTTCTGTTGTTCAAAGGTTCTGAAATCAACAGTGTTGGCCTCTGAATGTGATGGCCGTCGATCAGCAGCCTTCCCTTTTTGCATAGCAGGGACATTGGCGGTCAGACGCTTAGATAGGAACATCTCGACCTCCGCAACTATGTTATTCAATCGGTCAAATGTTCTGACATCTATCCCGATCATCTTTTCCAGCACCTCCCTTTAAGATTCTGTTTGCATATTTGTACTGCATCTTCTTGATGAGGAGGTCGCCTTCATCTCATAGCCAGATTCCTCCATCTTTTTATATAATCCAGGGTGGTCTCATCTTGCTTCTGCCTGGATGCATACAGCTCAGCTATTGTGATTTCTCTTTCTGTAACATGAAATCTGTCTCGGAACTTCCGCTGCATATCGGGCCAGTCAGCTACCGACCCAACTGGCAAGCTGGAGTACCATTCAAAGGCTAACCCTGTAAGGGACGAGCCAAAGCATTTCAGCAAATATGCTTCATCGGCCGCCAGGTCGCCCATAACTATAGTGTAATAGGCTATATGCTCCCTGGGAGAGCCTTGGCCGTTGAACTTTTCAAACTTCGGCGGCTTGCTGACGCCTGGTGGTAGTCTCTTGGCAGCATAATGTGCAGGGTATGGTACCTTGTAGATGTCATAGGTACCAGAATCATCCCCGACATTCTTAGACAGCTTCATCTCGACAATCTTTTCTATCATCAATTTATTTGCCATGGCTGGATCCTCTGGAAAGAAATATGCCTGCTGATGATTGAAAGGGGTCGTCATGACCGTTGTATGCAACGTCGGCTGAGATGCTGGCACAACAGACTGTGTTTGAGATGCGGAGGGCTGGGCTGCCACCTGTTGTGGAGGAGGCTGATTTGGCGCCCTGCCTTCGCTAATTAGATGAGGAACGGCTGGGACGACCACTTCGGCTGAGCTGGAAGTCTGCCCTGCTGGCTCGGCCTGCTTAGAAACAGGTGTCTGCTCATTTCTCTCATTCAGCTGTCTTTTGAGAGAATCAATTTCCTGCTGATATCTCATGAACATCATCTGGATCATGGGATCTATGGTTGTTGGAATTTGCATGTCCCCCGAAGTTCCTTCAGCGGGGTCTAAGAGAGGATTGTCTTCCTCTTCAGTAGTTACCACATTTACTGTCATCGTGGTAACCCTTCGGGCTTCATTGACGGCCGAGAGGTCGTCTTGATTAGCAGCTACTATCTTATCTTTCGCTGCCTTGCTTCTTCTTGTGACTGCACCCGGTCTGTGCGCTAGGCTGATTAATTCTTCTGGTTGATCTGGTAACATATCATATCTTCCGACGACGCCGGCCATATTGCAAGCGAGAATCTACATTCTTCCTCTCTGCCTGTGAACTCTTCTCTTGACTTGTCCAGGATATGTCAGACGGTCAAATACAGACATTTTCTTTTCTTCTCTCTCTTCCTGGTAGATATGTTTCACATATCTGGCCGTACGGCCATCTTCATAGTCATTGGAGTCAGAGGATGAAGCCTCCAACATTATTTCTTCTCCTTCTTCTTCTTCCACAGTGCCCAAGGCATGAGATAGTCTTTGTTGCCCCAGGGAGGAGTTCCTAGGCAATGAAAGTAGTCCTGAACCACCCGGTTCATCTCTTCCTGACTCTGCCCTTGTAGCTCTGAATGGGGCAGCAGCCTCTCCTGAGTCTTCGGATGATAGGCCAGCCTCGAGACTTGAGCAGCCAAGTACTCTGACCTGGGGTATCTGAATACATCGGCCTGTCTAGCGCAGGCCCTGGATGTCCGCGGAGCAGCAACGGAAGCGACTTCCTCCACTCTTCTTTCATCTTTCTTTCGAAAATCTCCGCCCCTCCTCCCGGGGTGAGTGATAGCAATGTCTTTCTCTTTCTTCTCCCATCTTTTGCCCCCGGCCCTGGGGCAGACAGCAGCAACATATTCTTCTTCCTTTTCATATCTTCTGCCCCCAGCCCTGAGGCGGGCGACAGCAACATCCTCTTCTTGAGCTAGTGCCCAGCTCTGAATCTTCTTTGGCACCCAAACTTGTTTGAACTTGGTCGGCCTAGGTGCCAGTGGCTGCTTACCCTTGTTCTCCCAGTTGGCCCTCCTGGTGGCCAACGGCTAGAATCTGTTGTTGGTATGGACCAATGGAATGACTCTATCGGGCCGTGCATCCATGGGGCGGCCATTGAGGTTCACCCTCATGTTCCCGACCATCATTGTCTTTCCCGAGGCCGAAGGGCGACCTCCAGTTGCAGCAGACCGATTTCTCCGGTCGTTTCTTCTTCTCCTACCAGTAGTGGCGGGGGCAATAGTCTTCTTCTCCAAGTTATGGACAAGGCAAGAAACAACAGCAGGGGCAGCCATCGTCTTCTCTCCAGCTCTTAGTGCCACCGTGGTCTCTATCATGGCGATCTTTCCGGCTTCGTTGTCGACTTGCAGCAGGTCGACGAACACTAGGCCCAAGCAGTTGGGAAGACCCACCGCCGGAGGCATGGATCCGAATTCCGTTGGTACCGCCAGGTACCCCCCATGGATGTGGCCATCGACCACCTGCTGGCCGAAGTGAACAGCAACCAGTCCAGTCTCCATTTGTAGTTTCTGCGAGTAAGATTAACACACAGTTAGAATTTTGAGAGAGGCCGCCGGGCCTCCTACTTTGGCGTAGAAATGAAGGGAGACTAGGTCCCACCGGGCGTGCCAGCTTGTGGGGATGGATTTTTATTTATTTATATTTATTATTTATTTGATTTATTTATTTGTTTTATTTATTAATTTATTAGTTGGTTTATTAGTCGTGCCAGTCACCGGGGTGACAGTTTTATTGTGCGCTCGATCTGACTTGGTCAGTCGATTGTGAAGTCCGAGTCGGGACCAAAAGTCTGCCATGCCATAAAGGCCATGACGTTAATTACGCCCTCCCCCAAGGAGGACAACCCTTGATTAAACGTCAAAGACAGGAGGCCTCGGAAGGCGATCAAAAAAAATACTAATGTGTGAAATAAAGATTGCATGCTTATGGAAAAGGAACGAACAAGTGACAGACTTGTTGAGTTTAATGAATTAAATCGGGCGGCGTATCCCCACTATCTTGGACCATGCTGAGTGGGAATAGGAGACCGTCCATGCAGTGGCAGGATAGAATCCGTAAGAGATCGGGCATATACATATGACCCGGGATCCGGAGGGACTAAGACATCGTAGTATGTTGCGTGACAGTACGATGCTTTATTGATATTCCCCTTACAGGACCGTTGGAGAGCGTGTAGTGGCAAGACTCCGTGGACCATCGGGGTTTTAGGAGAAGACATCATAGGATTTGGTGCAATGCGGGAGAGTTCCGGAAGCACCTCCCCTTAATCTTGGATTATGCCAAGGAGAGATAGGACATCCATCCACGGGGTGCCGGGATGGAAGCCGAAGGAAGGAGTTGAGCATGCAGCCCGAGCTCCATTATGATCGGGTCATGGCACCTCACTGGTATTCCCCTTCTCAAAGGAGCCATCAGAGCACATGCAGTGGCAGAGCTCCGTGGATCGAGGGGCCAAAGAAATGTAGGGATAAAGTCCCGTTAATTTAGCTCCGAGAACTAGTGGGTATGGGACTCATGTTCCCCTGGAGGTCCAGTGGGGCCTGGGCTATAGGATAGGTCTGATTGAATGTGTTTTTACAGGCCCTGGAGGGTTCCCGACGTAGCAAGAAGGGTGTGAGTTTGGTTCTTGGCGTGGCGAAGAAGTCCACATGGGAGATCCCGGCGCACCCGGGCTGGAGGTCTCGGCGCAAGGGGGAGCATGGTCCCGACGCGCCTTGGCCGGGTGATCTCGACGCGGGAAGGATGTGGTCTCGGCGCGGGAAGGATGGCACCGACAGGTTTTGAGGCGCCGAGAGGATTTGGCGCCGAGAAGCTCTTCTCAGGGTTTTTTTCAGGAGGGTTTAATTCTGGGGATTTCGCAGGGTTTACTGGTGAACTTTCAGAAGGATATAATTCGGGGTTTCCGAGGGGTTCATTGGTGGATTTTTAGAAGGATTTAGTCAGGGTTTTCAGAGGGGATTAGAGGGATATCAGGAAGTGTAGCTGCAGGCTGGATCTCCAGGGGGGTCGAACTATACCGGTAGTGTTCATCGGAGTAAGATGACGACGGGTATCATACGTATCCTGTTCCTCACAGATGCATGAACGGGAAACATGAGATAGACTGTCTCAGATTCCGCTCACTACTGGGGTATGGATGAAAGCAACGGACGATATGATCGACAGAAGCAAACGATGGGGTAAAGATTTGGGAGTGGTTTTGAAGCTCGTTAACCCATGGAATCGGGTGAAGAGCTCCATACCCTTTTCCAGCAGAAAGAAAATAAAGCACACTAGCGGCATTCACACAAGAGGCACCGACAGAGTAAGAAATGTAAACATTCAATACTGGAATCGAGAGAAGAGATATCATTCATTCAGATACATCCCTGATTACATCGTCTGGCCATACCAGCTTATGAGAGATGGGGAGATAATAGCATGCTTCTAATGAAACAAAACACAGACACAGAGGATATACATCAGAGGAAAACAGCAGAGAGATGAAAGATGGGGGAGGGCGGAGCATTGACTCCTCTCCCTCCCCTTAAAACACACCTTCTCCTTCCTTCAACTTCAGAGGTGGCTTCTCTTCTCTCTTTTTTTTTGTTATCTGGCTATCTGTCTCTTATCTCTCTCTGATATCTCTATCTATCTCCTCGTATGCCTCTATCTATCTGTCTATCTCCCTCTTATCTACCGAGAGAAAGGGGGTTTTATAGCCCCTGCTCAGTGTCTTCTTGGCGGGCCTATCTCGGCGTGCATTACATACCTTCCCGGCACGCCACAGCTTCCCGGCGCGCGAGTCAGCTTCCCAGCGCGCAAGGCTCAATTGGGCCTTGGGAGGATCTCGGCACCATAATCCTAGGCCCATTTAGGGTTTTTGACGCTTCAATTCCTCTTATCAGCGGGTTCAAGCTGTCAAAGCTATCCAGCCTATCTTTTCGCTTGCTAATCCTTCGAGTCTGTCGGAACAGACGAAGGCCTCTTTGTTGGTGAGTTGGTATAGTTTCATCAGAACATTTCTGGAGGTTTTCATCAGTCAATAGACTGCAGTTTTCATTAGTACTATCACCTAAGTGATGATAACACCTGACATCAGCTTGGCCGGAGAGGGATTCGGCCGGGTAGATGACTAATAATGATGACTCTTCTTCAATTCTGACTTTGCAGGAGTCCCTGGGATCTTCATCTCTGATTTGATCTTCTCTTCATTCTCATCTTTGTTCTTGATTATATTTCAAGTGTCAACAAGAGTATAACAATATGAATAAAAAACACTAAAACAACCCAAAACCCACAAACACAAGCTCTCCAAAACACTCCTACGTGACTCTCCAAAGCCAAAAAAGAACTCTCCTCTACATCAATAATAGGACCCCTTTTTATAGGGCCACAATTACATTGTTGCTCTCTATATAAACAATCTTACAGCTTGTGTTGAAATTAAGCCCACCACCTTCTTTTGTTGAAATTAAGCCCACCAAACATTTTCTTCTTCTCACATTTTCTTTTTTCTCTTTTCAAACGTCGGCCGGCTGTCTCTCTCTATTTTTCTCCATGTTGCCCGTCTACTTTCTTGCGTCGGCAGTCGCATTTGAAGAACTCATGCCCACTTTTCCTGTCAGCTACCTTGGCAGCTTTGGCCATCCGCCATCCACATTGCCTTATGTGTTTGAAAGCTTTGCCGACAGGTGGACCAAGTGTTGCATGCTTTTGGTGTTGTGTTTGATGCCTTAACTGTTACATGCTTCTGTCTTTGCATGTGGAGATGGAGCCCATGTGTTGCATGCATTGCCTTTCACATTACATATTGTGAAGACTTGTTAGCATGGCTCTTGTTGGTGTATGAAGCCAGCTACCTTGTGGAGCCCTCCATGTGTGAAGGGTGGCTTGCTACGTGATGCCATTTTGCTTCTTCAATTCTTTTAAGACTATCCATGCAGCTATTCATTACATGGCCATTGTTGCCGACGTGTGAAGCTTCTTCAGTGTGAGCCATCCTGCATACTTTTGTGAAGTGAAGCCTTATCATGTATCATATATATATATCATATAATATATCAAATATATATATATCATATATATCTATATATGTAAATATCTATATATATCAAATATATATATATATATATATATCATATATATCTATATATATATATCTAATATATATACATGTATACCTATCATATATATATAAAAATAATTATTTTGTTTTTCTTTATTTTTCTTTTTTTCTTTTTTTTATTTGAACTCAGATTGGGCTTGGTCGGCATGGACTTTTGGATGTGTGAATGGGATTTGACCCATTTGTCTTCTTATTTATTTTCTTTTTATTCCCCTTGTTGTGATCTTCCTTTGTGCCTGCAAAATAGAATCAAAATTTAATTAAATCAGGTAATTAAACATTTTGATCTGAAATTGAAATTAAGTGTGATAAATGTATAGTGATGTATATTAAAGCTCATAAAAGTGTGTTATAACATTAATCAACATGTAAAATTACACACTTATCAATCACCTATCTTCATCTGGCGCCATCTGTGGGAAACGAACAAAGAGCCAATATGGTGCGAAGAAGTTCCAGTAGGAGAAACGCCGGCGGAAAAGGGAAGGCACCGGTAGTCGAAGAGAGGGAGCCCGCGCCCTCGCACTCTTCGATGGGAACCCCCTCTAATGACCAAGCCAACAACCCACCTCCGCCGATTGTAGAGAGACAATTCACTCCCGGGAACCCAGACGCCCTCCAAACCCTCAATGCTAAAATGGACGTCCTCGTCGACTTGATGAGGACCTAGATAGCTGGTGAGGAGAGGTCGCGGCTTCCTCGAACGAATCACCACCATGCGGAGGCCTCCCGGATGACTGTTGGAGGTCGATTCATCCTTCTAGGAGGACGCATCGTCAGGAGCAAGCGAGGCGGACCTTCGCAGCCCCCACCTCTTGAGCAAGAAGCCTTCTCCATCCCAAGAAAGAGGAAGTCCGAGCTCAATCAATAATGTACAAAGGAGGACGTTCCAGACCCGGAATGCCAGGGAGACACTCGGAGTGCCCCGGCCCCATCCAGGCGACAGGGGGAACTATCCCTCCAGTTGTGGAACTTTGAGCAACGTTTCACCAAGCTGGAGCATGCCCTATGCGCCATCCAGCAGAACACCACCAAGGAGGATGAGGAGCGATCCTCATTCTCAGATCAGATATTGGAGGCAGAGATTTTGCCCAGAGTCTCTCTGTCGACCTTCAAGTCTTATGACGGCCAGGGTGACCCGGCCGACCACTACGATAGCTTCGACGCCCTAATGACCTTGCACGGGGCGTCCGACACGGTCAAGTGTCGAGCATTCATGACTACTCTAGTCCAAGACGCATAGGCATGGTTCCGAGCACTCGCCCCCGGGAGCATCACTAGCTTCCGATAATTCGGGCGACTGTTCAAGGAGAGCTTCACCGACAGCGGCCCTCCAAGGTCGATAGTGGGATTACTGGCCCTCAAGCAGGTGCAAGGGGAAAAGCTACGGGCTTACATTAACTGCTTCAAAGCAGAAGCTTTGCGCATCCCCCGCCTGGATGTGGCCTCCGCCATCACCGCACTGACTGGAGGCACCCACAATGAAAATCTATGGTGAGAATTAGTGCTTCACCCTCCTTCCTCCCTCGTCGACCTTATGACCTTGGCTCTGCTTCATGCAGAGTGCGAGGAGGTCCTCAACACTTGTCGAGATCTCGCAAGCTCGGGGCGAGAGGGGGAGAAAAAGAGGTCGTCCGACCAATCTTCTGGGCAGGGGAAGAGGAGGAATCGAGAGGGCGACCAAAAGAATCCCAGCATAAGTTTGAGCGCTATACTCCTCTATCTACCCCTGTCTATCAAATTTATCAAGAAATAAAGGACTCGGGACTACTCCGCCATCCCGAGCCGATGAAGGCTGACCCAAAGCGTTGGAGTCCTCGGAAACACTGTCAGTTCCATGGCGATCATGGCCACCATACGAGAGATTGCCATCATCAAGAACGGGATCGAAAGTCTCATCCGCCAGGGCCACCTCTCCCAGTACGTGACCGAGCAGAGGGAGGACCACGGAATCCCCCCGAAAGAAATTGACAATCACCTCCGAGGGGTCCACATAAACGACATCTCAGGTGGATCGACCTCGGGCGGAGTTAGCAGTCGAGGAATAAAGTGTCATGCAGAGCGAGCCAGCCAAGCTTCCAAGCCACCTAAAGCTCCGCCCCCGGTGACCGACCAGTAGGCCTTGGTCTTCTTGGAGCAAGGCCTCAAAGGAGTGGTCACCCCACATGATGATGCCCTTGTTATCTCGGCCACGATAAATGTGACGACCCAGAGTGCCGGATACCAATATACCGATAACATCGATACACCGATACCAGGAACTGGGGAAGCCACCCAAGAGGGTGATGAGGCCCCTGAAGGGTTAGTGAAGTTTGTCGAGGGGGATGCATAATGAATTGCAATCACAAGTGCGCGTGTTAGAATTAATATAACAGAAGTGCGGAAGTAATTTTTAAAATAGCCAGAGTGCTAAAGATATAAACTAGTCCAGAGGCACAGGAGTGCTAGTCCACAAGTACAACTACTCGGGGCATACCCCGGCAAAAGTATACAAGAAAGCCCAACAAGGCAACCCGTCAACTGCTGGCAACTAAACATGATCTTCGAGCACACGGGAAACACCGGGAGACGACGAACGCAGCTCACTTGAAAAGGGAAGGGTGAGTCACAGCCAGACTCAGTAGGGGTCACGCGGATCCCTACCTCGAGCTAAACAAGCATACATGCAAAAATAAAGGCAATTAGAGCATGCATTTAATTAAATAACAGGCAATGGCATAAATAAACTAATCACAATAAAGCTGTAAAATCTAACTAAACAGATATAACAGCTAATACATGCCAAAAACGAGTAAGTCCAAACGACTGAAACTAACTCTACCAGTAGAATATGCCTCAACTAATCCAAGCAGTAGGGAACAAGATAACCACTAGGAACAGAAACTAGTTGCGTCCACTGACGGCTTACACTGTGTCTCACGCACTCACAGTCGGTAACACGACAAGCTGAGCACGTAAACAGTACCAAACCAAGTGACCCGTCAGAGTGACATTCGCCAATGTCAGTCCACAGCCGCCGACCACATGTGCACACACTGACTCTCGCCTGAGCCAGGCCCTCTAGCTAGATTTCTCCCTTGGTAGGACGCTACCATTGGCGGGGAGCCAACGGTACTAGCTTAAAAACCGTGTAATGGGAACACCCCCTCCGCTATCCCCAAGCGGGTCGGTACTCAAAGACCTTAGGGCTACAACAGTGGTTCCATTGCAAGGAAAGAAAAGCTACTCTATTGGGATTTAAAAATATGCCATTATATTATAAAATAACTCAACATGGCATATAAACATTATAGAAAGCATAAAGAATAGGCAGGCGGCTTTTTGAAACTGACAGGCGTGTGGCGGTCTGCTACCACCGCGTCACAGGAGTGTGACGGTCGGGAGAGGGCGCGTTACATCGACTGTGACGCGTCCATCCCCGGCCGTTACAGCCACCGAAGCCAAACGAGACAACCGATCAAACGGAGTGTGACGGTCTGCGGCCACGCCGTCACCGTGCGTAACAGTCTGGGTGCAGTGCGTTACATCAACTGTAACGGGTTCGACCCTGGCCGTTACAGCCACCCGAGGCCAAAACCAACTAACAGTTTTGCAAACTGCTCACAGGCGGTGTAATGCGCTCACGCTGGCGCGTTAGAGCACCCTGACGGCCGGCCGACTAGCCGTCAGGTTTACCGCCCTATCGGGTCAACAGAAAACAACCGAAGTGTAACGGTCGGGAGCCTGACCGTTACACACAATGTGACGCCCCTTAAAAGGGCCGTTACAGTTATGTAACGCGTCCCCTAAGGACCATTACGGATGTGACGGTTCCTGGAAGGACCGTCACACCGTCTGGGTTACAAACGGGTTATGTTTGAAAGTGGGTTCCCTCCCGGGCGACCGGAATCACCGGGTAATGACGAAAACCTATAAAACCTGTCAAACCACACGTCCTAAACAACATGATACCAACAAAATAACCACATGCAATGCCCACAATGGATTATACATGAAGATTAAGCTTAAAACCCTAAACATAGAAAATAACCAATATACATGCCACATGGGTCTAAACAAGAAACCAAGCTATAGGAAATGATCCTAACGAGATCGAGATTCCATCCCCCTACCTCGTGCAAGCCGAAATGGCCGATTAAGCCGCATGCACCGAAGTGGGTTCACCGAGCCTTCTCGCTCCGTCTCACTCCCACGAGCCACGAAACACGTCGAGGTGGGCGTCCACGCGTTCCTCTCGACACGAGGAAACCACCGGCACCTTCCACGCCTCGATCCGTCGTCGTTTCGCCTGAATCCCAAGGAGAGGGGAGATGGGCGATCGGACGAGAGAGAGAGGGTGTGAGAGATTGTGATCGACGAGGGGAGAGAGAGAGAGGGGTGAAAGAAAAAAGGAAAAAAAATAAAGTTAATATATATAATATATTTATTATATATAAAAACCTTATTATTTCCATAAAATACTCAATCAAATCCAATTAAATCCTGAAAAATGTCGGAAAAATTCCTAAAAATCCAGGAAAATAGCCAGAAATTCCAGAACGAGTTCTAGGTCCGAACCACTAAGGATCCACCAAGGCACGGGCCTCACAGTCCCTCCCTCCTAATAAAAATTTTGCCCTCGAAATTTACAACAAAGGATAAGGAGGAAACTGAGAAAAGCATTATACCTCACTGGAATAAGAAAAGAAAAAGCTGACGCATCTCATCTTCACGTTCCCAAGTAGACTCATTATCGGAGTGGCGCTGCCAAGGAACTCTTACCAGAGGGATAACCTTATATCTCAACCGCTGCTCACGACGGTCTTCAATTCTGATAGGAAACTCTGGCGTAGACAAGTCCGTAGTCACTTCAGGCCAAACAGAGTAATCAAGGACATGGGATGCATCTGGCACATATTTCCTCAGTTGAGAGACGTGGAACACATCATGAATAGCTTGCATAGCCGCTGGTAGTTGCAGACGATAAGCTACCTGACCCACAGCTTCTTCAATAGGAAACGGGCCAACATAACGCGGACTAAGCTTTCCACGCTTCCCAAATCTGGAAGCACCTTTCATCGGAGATACCTTAACAAAAACCATATCTCCAGGCTCAAATTTTAGTGGACGTCTGCGTTGATATGCATAACTTTTCTGACGACTCTGAGCTGTCAACAATCTCTGCCTGATCAGACGAACCACATCAGAACACTGCTGCACCATGTCGGGTCCTGTTAAAAGTCTGTCCCCAACATCAAACCAGTTCAAGGGAGTACGACAAGGACGACCATATAGCGCCTCATAAGGAGCCATGCCAATACTGGAGTGAAAACTATTATTATAAGCAAATTTAACAAGTGGCAAATGTTGACTCCACGAACCTTGCCAGTCAAGGCAACACGATCTCAGCATATCTTTCAGAGTCTGAATAGTCCTCTCCGACTGTCCATCTGACTGCGGATGATACGCCGAACTGAAGGCTAACTTAGTGCCCAAAGCTTTCTAAAAACTGCGCCAGAAGTCGGAGGTGAATCGTGGATCACGATCTGACACAAGTGAAACAGGAATTTCATGCAGTGGCACGATCTTCTGAACATAAAGCTCGGCCAACCTCTGCACATTCCAAGCAACCTTTATTGGCAAAAATCTGGCAGTCTTAGTCAGTCTTTCGAAAAGCAAGCAGATACCATCAAAACCTTGAGAAGTCCGAGGTAAACCCACCACAAAATCTGTAGTAACATGGTCCCATTTCCACATTGGAATCTCTAATGGCTGAAGCAATCCACCTGGCTTTTGATGCTCGGCTTTAACCTGCTGACAAGTCAAGCACTTGGAAACAAACATAGCCACATCTCTCTTCATACCTGGCCACCAGAACTGCTTTCTCAAATTTTGATACATCTTGGTGACACCTGGGTGAATAGCAAAGCGGGATCCATGGGCTTCACTCAGAACCTCATGCCTCAATTCATCCTCTGCAGGAACATACAATCTGCCATGGAAACTGACGACCATCTCATCATCAAATTCCACATCATATCTTGATATAACACGGGCCAAATCAGGATCAACTTGCTGAGCTTCCTTAATCTGCTGATATAAAGCTGAACCCAAAGCCAAACTAGTACAAACTGCTATCCTCGGATCGGCAGGGATCTCTACACTGAATGCCTCGCTCAGAAGCTGTTCCCAAAGTTTCCATTCATGAAGCAACAGATGATTGACTTGCACCTTCCTGCTCAGAGCATCAGCCACAACATTCATTTTACCCGGCTGATAGGAGAGTGTAAAGTCACAATCTTTCATGAATTCCATCTAGCGACGCTGCTTGAGATTCAGATCTTTCTGGGAGAATATATACTGTAAACTCTGATGATCAGTGAAAATCTAAAATTTCTCACCATACAGATAATGTCTCCAGATCTTTAAAGCAAAAATAACTGCAGCTAGCTCCAGATCATGTGTAGGATAATTTTCTTCATGCTGTTTCAATTGTCGAGATGCATATGCGATAACCTTACCATGTTGCATCAGCACTGCACCCAAACCCACTCGAGAAGCATCTGTGCAAACAACAAATCCACCCGAGCCGGAAGGCAAAATAAACACTGGAGAAGAAGTCAAGAGCCTTTTCAATTCAACAAAGCTATCCTCACACTGATCCGACCAGATGAAAGGTACATCTTTACGAGTCAGTCTAGTCATTGGTGCTGCAATCTTTACAAAATCCTGAATGAATCTTCGATAATACTCAGCCAAACCTAAAAAGCTTCTTATCTCTGTCACAGTTCTCGGTCTCTGCCAACTCAGAACAGCTTCAATCTTTGCAGGGTCCACTGCTACTCCATCACCAGAAATCACGTGGCCAAGAAAATAAATTTCCCGAAGCCAGAATTCACATTTACTGAACTTCGCATAAAGCTCGTTATCCCTCAGAGTCTGCAGAACGATCCTCAAATGCTGTACATGATCTTCGTCAAAAGCAGAATAAACTAGAATATCATCAACAAAGATCACCATGAACTGATCCAGAAATGGATGGAAAATACGCTGCATTAGGTCCATGAAGGATGCTGGAGCATTTGTCAAGCCAAACGGCATTACCAGAAATTCATAGTGACCATATCGAGTATTGAAAGCTGTCTTCTCCACATCAGATTCCCAGATTCGCAATTGAAAATAGCCAGACCGAAGGTCAATCCGTGAAAAGACAATAGCAGACTACAACTGGTCAAACAAATCATCAATCCTGGGAAGCGGGTATTTGTTCTTAATAGTCACCTGATTCAGCTGTCTGTAGTCAATACAAAGCTCAGGCTTCCATCTTTCTTTTTCACAAATAACACCGGAGCACTCCACGGAGAAAAACTGGGGCGAATATAGCCTTTTTCCAACAATTCAAGTAGCTATGCTCGCAGTTCTTTCAATTCAGCTGGAGCCATTCGGTACGGTGCCTTTGCTAATGGGGCTGTACCAGGAATCAGTTCAATCACCATTTTAATTTCTCGCTCTGGAGGCAAGCCTGGCAACTCGTCAGGAAACACATCAGGGAACTCACAAACAACAAGAATATCACAGACGTCCTGTCGTGGTTTCTCAACAGCAACCACAGAAGCTAAGAATCCCTGGCAACCTGCACTAAGCAACCTATAGGCTCAAATAGTAGAAACAGTCAAGCGAGAAGAACGGGATCGAATACCTTGAAAATAAAATGCTGATTTCCCTTGTGGTTGAAAGTAGACTTTCTTCAATCTGCAATCAACCACAGCTCCATATTGCTCCAACCAATCCATACCCAGAATGATGTCATAGTCTGCCAGTTGCAACGCATACAATCTCGTCGGCAACTGATGATTATTAATCATCACAGGAGACTCTTCCAAACACAGAGGTGTAATCATGAAATCTCCATAAGGCAACTCAACAAACAGCTCACAAGTTATCTCTGATGCCGGCTCCTCAATGCATGCAATGAAATCCTTAGAGATAAAAGAGTGAGAAGCACCTGAATCAAATAAGACACGTGCTAAATGACCATAAAGCATAATCGTACCTTCCACCAGATGGGACGCAACCGCTTCAGCTCGAGTGATGTGAGAAACCTTGCCCTTCTGCTTCTTGGATGCGGCTGAAAACTACTGGGAAGACGCTGAAGCTTGAGAATAAAATTATTGCTGAGGTTGAGGTACAGAAGGAGGTCTGAATTGCAACTGCTGGGGCTGAGAAAATAGAGGAGCCTGCGCCAGCTTCGGCCTCAACGGGCAATCTCGAACAACGTGACCAGGCTGGTCACAACAAAAATAGACCACAGGAAGAGAACACGGCTGACCCTTATGGTCACCACCGCATCTCCGAAAAGTCCACGGCTGACTGACAACAGAACTCTGACGACTCTGGGAAGAAGGTGATGTCGGCTGCTGAACAGTACCCGTACCAGAAGCTTCTTGCTGAAAGAACTTCTTATTCTTCTTGAACCTTTTGTACTTGGTCTTGGAAGGGGAAGAAGCACTGCTAACCTCTGACACGACTGAGGGGACTCCTGCCACTGGCGGTCGGTAAGTCTGCTGAAACTGCATCGCCGGCTGAACCAACCCCATTTGTGGATACCCTCCTGGTCTCGCCATCTCCAGCTCAAGTGCCACAGCTGCCTCGCACACACCATCTAAATCAGCAGCTCGACTCGCGATCAAGGGCAACTTCAACTCTGGCCTCAACCCTCGCAAGAACTGCTGAGTCTTCAAAGCTTCATTAGCCAGCACATGGGGCGCATACTGACCCAATTCCATAAATTTGTTTCAATACTGAAGCACGATTATATCGCCCTGAAACAATTCCATGAACTGGTACATCTTCACCATTTGCAAGCAGGCAGGAGTATAGGCATTCTCGAAAGCTGCAACAAACTCTGCCCAAGTGATCTGCCGAAGGGGCCTGGAATGAAATGCAATCTGCCACTCGGCTTTCCACCACGTAATGGCTGTACCTTGGAGTTGAAATGCTGCAAGCATCACTTTCTCATCCTCCGCACACTCCATAGACAGGAACACACGCTCAATCGCATCCAGCCACTGCCTCGCTACCTCTGGATCTGGCTGTCCGTCGAAAGCAGGCGGATTGAACAAGAGAAATTCTTTCAAAGCCTTGCCTCCACTACCAGGCGCTTCAACTTGAGGAGCAACGACTGGCGCTAGGGGAGGAACTACAGGAACAACAGGAACTGCAGGAGGCGGTGCAGAACCACTCTCTTCTCTAGGCGCATGCCTAGGAACTCGAGGAGGTCTTCCTCGACGAGGCGGTATATTGCACTACCGAACACACAAAACAACAGCAAATCCGTCAATCACGCGGAAAACAACCTAAGCCAGCAATAGACAACACAAAAGGACTAACTCTGAACAAGTGCAAATTCCAATTCCCTATACAAACCCTCAACTTCTGCTCTGATACCAACTGTGATGACCTAGAGTGCCGGATACCGATAACATCGATACACTGATACCAGGAACTGGGGAAGCCACCCAAGAGGCTAATGAGGCCCCTGAAGGGTTAGTGAAGTTTGTCGAGGGGGATGCATCACGAATTGTAATCACAAGTGCGCGTATTAGAATTAATATAACAGAAGTGCGGAAGCAATTTTTAAAATAGCCATAGTGCTAAAGATATAAACTAGTCCAGAGGCACAAGAGTGCTAGTCCACAAGTACAACTACTCGGGGCATACCCCGGCAAAAGTACACAAGAAAGC
The DNA here is from genome assembly GCA_022559845.1 of Amorphophallus konjac. Classification (NCBI taxonomy): domain Eukaryota; kingdom Viridiplantae; phylum Streptophyta; class Magnoliopsida; order Alismatales; family Araceae; genus Amorphophallus; species Amorphophallus konjac. The sequence continues at coordinate 189,482,116 of CM040127.1, read as the reverse complement.
CAAACAAGGCAACCCGTCAACTGCTGGCAACTAAACATGATCTCCAAGCACACGAGAAACACCGGGAGACGACGGACGCGGCTCACCTAAAAAGGGAAGGGTGAGTCACAGCCAGACTCAGTAGGGGTCACGCGAATCCCTACCTCGAGCTAAACAAGCATACATGCAAAAATAAAGGCAATTAGAGCATGCATTTAATTAAATAACAGGCAATGGCATGAATAAACTAATCACAATAAAGCTGTAAAATCTAACTAAACAGATATAACAGCTAATACATGCCAAAAACGAGTAAGTCCAAACGATTGAAACTAACTCTACCAGTAGAATATGCCTCAACTAATCCAAGCAGCAGGGAACAAGACAACCACTGGGAATAGAAACCAGATGCATCCACTGACGGCTTACACTGCGTCTCAAGCACTCGCAGTCGGTAACACGACAAGCTGAGCGCGTAAACAGTACCAAACCAAGTGACCAGTCAGAGTGACATTCGTCAATGTCAGTCCACAGCCTCCGACCACGTGTGCACACACTGACTCTCGCCTGAGCCAGGCCCTCTAGCTAGATTTCTCCCTTGGTAGGACGCTACCATTGGCGGGGAGCCCACGGTACTAGCTTAAAAACCGTGTAATGGGAACACCCCCTCCGCTATCCCCAAGCGGGTCAGTACTCAAAGACCTTAGGGCTACAACAGTGGTTCCATTGCAAGGAAAGAAAAGCTACTCTATTGGGATTTAAAAACATGCCATTATATTATAAAATAACTCAACATGGCATATAAACATTATAGAAAGCATAAAGAATAGGCAGGCGGCTTTTTGAAACTGACAAGCGTGTGGCGGTCTACTGCCACCGCGTCACAGGAGTGTGACGGTCGGGAGAGGGCGCGTTACATCGACTGTGACGCGTCCGTCCCCGGCCGTTACAGCGACCGAAGCCAAACGAGACAACCGATCAAACAGAGTGTGACGGTCTGCTGCCACGCCGTCACCACACGTAACGGTCTGGGTGCAGCGCGTTACATCAACTGTAACGCGTTCGACCCTGGCCGTTACAGCCACCCGAGGCCAAAACCAACTAACAGTTTTGCAAACTGCTCACAGGAGGTGTAACGCGCTCGCGTTGGCGCGTTAGAGCACCCTGATGGCCAGCCGACTGGCCGTCAGGTTTACCGCCCTACCGGGTCAACAGAAAACAACCGAAGTGTAACGGTTGGGAGCCTGACCGTTACACACATTGTGACGCCCCTTAAAAGGGCCGTTACAGTTATGTAACACGACCCCTAAGGACCGTTACGGATGTGACGGTTCCTGGAAGGACCGTCACACCATTTAGGTTACGGACGGGTTATGTTTGAAAGTGGGTTCCCTCCTGGGCGATCGGAATCATCGGGTAATGATGAAAACCTGTAAAACCTGTCAAACCACACGTCTTAAACAACATGATACCAACAAAATAACCACATGCAATGCCCACAATGGATTATACATGAAGAACAAGCTTAAAACCCTAAACATGGAAAATAACCAATATACATGCCACATGGGTCTAAACAAGAAACCAAGATATAGGAAATGATCCTAACGAGATCGAGATTCCATCCCCCTACCTCGTGCAAGCCGAAACGGCCGATTAAGCCGCATGCACCGAAGAGGGTTCACCGAGCCTTCTCACTCCGTCTCGCTCCCACGAGCCACGAAACACGTCGAGGTGGGCGTCCAGGCGTTCCTCTCGACACGAGGAAATCACCGGCACCTTCCATGCCTCGATCCGTCGTCATTTCGCCTGAATCCCAAGGAGAGGGGAGATGGGCGATCGGACGAGAGAGAGAGGGCGTGAGAGATTGAGATCGACGAGGGGAGAGAGAGAGAGGGGTGAGGGAAAAAAGGAAAAAAAAATAAAGTTAATATATATAATATATTTATTATATATAAAAACCTTATTATTTCCATAAAATACTCAATCAAATCCAATTAAATCTTGAAAAATGCCGGAAAAATTCCTAAAAATCCAGGAAAATAGCCAGAAATTCCAGAACGAGTTCTAGGTCCAAACCACTAAGGATCCACCAAGGCACGGGCCTCACAATAAACCACTGTAACGTGGACTAGATCTTAGTGGATAATGGCAGTGTCCCTGACTTTTTATCGTACGAGTGTTTGCTAAAGATGGGTGAAAACCGTCAAACTGCGTCCGATCCGAACCCCCCTCTGTGGGTTCAATGGCCAGGTGACCTATCCCGAGGGAGCTATAAGCCTACCTATTACCCTCAGTACCCCGCCTATCATGCCCCGAGCGCGGAAGATAACCCGGTGGCGTGGCGAGTTTATATAGATCCAATCAATCAGAGCAATAATGTTTTTGACCTAAGGACAGAGTGCGCAAAAGACTAGACAAATAATAACTAAGATTTAATTTTCTAAAATAATATCCATAATCCAAGATGACAATTATCCAATTATCCATAATGGTAATGACCCAAATTAAACCATGAGGTTACAAGCCTTAAAAACTACGAAATTGTCATAACAGAATATAAGGACAGGGACTCAAGAAACAAAAGACGCGACTAGCTGACAGTAGATGATTGGTCACTCTAGCACTCTTCACTCGGTCTTATTCCCATTCATTTGGTTTTCGCTATCCGAGTTACCTAAAAAATGTTAGAATGAACTGGATGAGCGAATCGCTCAGTAGGAATTATATCTCAAGTTCTAACAATCTTTAAGTAAATTACATGTTGCGTGTAATGCAGGTATAGCTATGCATGATGGATGAGCAAGATATCAAGAACTGTATAGAAAGATTATCACATGATTTCAAGTATCAATAAGGTACTAGAAAGTGGTTGCATGATTTTTCAAGAAAGTAGGGACAAATGTTCAAGCATGTAATACATGTCACTAGAGTTCAAGCATGTAATATCAAGTATCAAGTACATGTAACTAAAATTCAAGCTTGTAATAATATCAAGTACGTGTAACTGGAATTGGCTATTTCATTCAAGCAAGCACTTTGCCTTTTTTGGGCCATGCCCATTCCGAGCCACGCAAGTCAAGTCACGAGAGAGTGAGTGGGATGCCTCAAGTCTAGCAAGCAAGTACTTCGGTGGAATGCTTAAACATCGTGATCATTCAACTACCATGGGCACAAGTACTTTCGGGTGCTCCTCCCATGACCAGATCGGGCCCTATATGCACAGCATTGAGTCATGTATATTTTTAGACATCCACTCTCATTTTTATAGCCAATATAGAATTCCAAGGGATTTATCCTTTGTAGGAACATAAGGTAGATTACCATGGAATGCAGTTCAAGGACATATCTTTATGTAAAGATGAACTATGGTTAACACGGCATGAAACACGAGACAAGTCGAGAATCTGGGCAGAATTGGCACCTCAGGGGCTGCCACAGGTTACTGAATTGGCACCCTTCAGGAAGCCATTATATACAGAATTGGCGCCCTCACAGAAGGGCGCCCATTCTATGAACCAGATAGGCTCCAGGGAAAACTAGAAATCAGCATTGTAGAAATGGCGCCCTTCTGGCTGCCATTATATAATAAAATGGTGCCTGCCCCAAGGGGCGCCCAATCCTTAGGGTGAAACTGCGGGACAGGAAGTATCCTCTCAGGAATTGGCGCCCTCACAGGTGCCACTTCTTTAGGAAATGGCGCCTGGTCAGAAGGGCGCCCATTCCACTTTTGTTTTTTTTTCCTTTTCATATAAATGGGCCCTGAAATATGGGAATTGGCGCCCTCAAGGTGCCATTATTTAGGTAATTGGTGACTGTGGAAGGGGGCGCCCAATCCCCAACCCATTTTTCATTTTCTTCTTTGTTTTCAAAAAGGAAATGACCCCCCCGGGAGTCACCATTTAATTGATGACTCTCTGGAGGGTCACTATTTAATCAATTGGCGCCCCAGACCTGGGTGCCCATTTCTGTGACTGGTCTACGCACCGGGCAGGTACATTTAAGACACATAACACTGTTCACAATGTAAAAAGTTCACGAAATCAGAAAATAAGGACATGGTTAGACAGAGAAAATTATCAGGATTTCAAAGTCATGCTCATGCAAGAATTTTATGATTTCATTTCATATATATAAATTTCTGAATATGGTGATTATTAATTACTGGAAAATGAAATGGCGATGGGATGCAGGGTCTTCAATTAATGGGCGCCCAGGGGCTGGTCTCCTATTACCTTATGGCAGTAGGGTGTCTGACTTCCGTAAAACAATGTAACAAGGCTATATATGGTCTTCGTAAAACCAGTGTAACAAGCTATATCATTTGGAAGATGAAGCTAAACTACTACTAATCATGCTTGTAACCTTATTTTAACTACTGGTTAGGCCAAATCTTGAGAAAACCTACTTTTTTGGAGTGAATAACGAGGTACAGGAAGTAAAAGGAAGAAGAAAGAAGAAGAGGAAGCAGCCTCCTCACGTAGCAGCAGGAAGAAGCCCAATAAGGCTTCAGTAGCAGGAAGAAGAATGCACGAATAGAGAATTACTCCTGCGAGGGGTTTTTCCTTCTCAGATCCCCTTGATATAACCCATTTCTAAGTGCACATTCACTATGCACCCAAAACCCAGATCTAGATCCGTGGATTCAGGCCATTGTCTCCCCAACGGGCACTTTTCGGTGCCATTAATGTGTTTGTAGGCCAATGCAATAATAGATTGGGGGACCTGAAGAAATGGCACCCTAGACTAGGGTGCCAATTAAATGACGCCCTTATACAGGGGTGTGTATCAGTGTATGGTGACCAATCAAGGGGCGCCCATTTGACGGGTTTGACAGTTCAAAGGATAATTGGCGCCCATGTGTTGGGGCACCCATTAAATGGGTTGACCCAGTCAAAGGGGAAATGGTGCCCAGGTAAGGGGCGCCTAATCCCTTTGTGTGTAAAAATAAGAGAAGGCTCCTATACGTGTTATCTATGGTTGGTTGTTGACCCTTAAGTGATGTTGGGTCTCTTAAACACATGTGTATACATATAGTGGCCCTTATCAAGTATAGAGCTATGGGATTTAGAGTTTATTTGTTTAGAAAAATGTTCAATTTCTGTATGATTTTTCTCTAGGGTGCTACACCCTCCCCCACTTAGAAGAATTTAGTCCCCAAATTCAATTTCATACACCGAGACATGGAGGGTGCAGAGTACTTACAGAGTAGAATAGCTCTATAAATCTTTTTTTTCATAGACTCCTCGGTTTCCCATGTAGCTTCCTATTCTAAGCATCGATTCCATTGGATTTTTACCATAGGGATCGTCTTGTTCCTCAAAACTCAGACTTCTCAGTCGAGGATCTTCATCGGCCTTTGCTCGTAGGTAAGGTCCTTTTGTATCACTAAGTCATTGTGGTCAATGACGTGAAAAGGATCGTGCACATATTTCTTCAGCATAGAAATATGGAATACATTGTGCGCTTCTGATAGTTGTGGAGGCAAGACAATACGGTAAGCCACCTCGCCCACTCTTTCCAATACCTCGAGTGGACCAATAAATCTCGGTGTAAGCTTGTCCTTAACACTGAATCTTCTAATACCTCAGTCGAGAGATACCTTGAGAAAAATATGGTCTGCAGCTTGAAACTCCAAATCTCTTCTTCTATTGTCAGCATACGACTTTTGCCTGGACTGTGCTATCTTGAGTCTTTCTCAGATAAGGTGTAGCTTCTCAGTCGAATCTCTTACCATATCTGGGCCTAAAATTTATTTTTTGCCGACTTCATCCCAGCATATTGGAGATCAGCAACTCCTGCCATAAAGTGCCTAGAAAGGTGCCATTTGGATACTGGCTTGATAGTTGTTGTTATATGCAAATTCGGTCAGGGGTAAGTGGTCATGCCAACTTCCACCGAAATCTATAATACATGCCCTTAACATATCTTCAACAACTTGGTTTGTCCTCTCAGTTTGACCATCTGTCTGGGGATGGAAAGTAGTACTAAAATTGAGTGTCGTCCTCAGAAAGTGTTGTAAACTTTTCCAGAAATGAGAAGTAAAGCGTGGGTCTCGGTCGGATACGATCGACACAGGTGTTGACACCCGTTTTATGACCAATAAGTCGGGTCATCTCCTTGTTCATTCTATATGATGCTCCGAGTTATTCCCTTTCGTTGAGCCTTCTTGATCAGTTGGAGGTTTATTTCATGGGTCTTGATTCCTTGGTTGGGTCTGATTCCTTGATTTCTTGCGTTCGATGAAGCTTAGCAAGCTTTCCTTCTCATCTTGGATCCTTATTGTCTCTAACGGTCTATTCCAGCGGCGTTACATTCCTATGACGCATTAGCCCATGGCCGTTACATATTGAAGAGCCCTTAAGGCTTCTTTCCAGTTCTTATCCTTTGGCTATCCATTGACTCTAACGGTCCACCACAGGTGCGTTTCATCTTTCTGACGCATCAGCCCATGACCGTTATATCTTGAGGAGTCCTAGAGCTTGAGGCCTCTATTCCAATCCTTATCCTTTGGTCTATCCATTGTCTCTAACGGTCTGTCGGGAGACCGTTACATAATTGTGACGCGTTATACCTCTATCGTTACCTTCATTCAGAGTCCAACTGTTTAGAACTTCTTCCCGTTGATCTTATCCTCTTAAGAGATAAGGTTGTATGACGGTCTTCCTCTGAAGCGTTACATTCATGTGGCCGTCTGTCGTACTGACGTTACATCCAACAGAGAGTCCTGGCAAGTCTGGTCTCTTCTCTGCTACTCCGTGGTCGAGTTGAGAGTTTGATCTTGTGGTTTCTCTTCTAAATCTGATCCTCAGGACCTTCTGTTTGTTTCTAAGGACTCTTGGGAGTATTATCTTCAAGAGTTTGCTAAGAATCATCCTCCTTTTTAGCTAGATTATCCTCTGCTCGACCGGAGAGTTTGAGGGCCTATAAATAGAACCCTTGACTTCATGGCCCAAGGAGGAGAAATCTGGAGTTTGCGTCGAAGTGCTGCCGCATTCTGGAGCCACGTTCAACCAAGGAGAATTGATTTTCTGCGTCCATCTGCATCTCAGTCAAGGGAGTACTTTGGTTTCAAGTGTTTAGTTTCATCATTGGCATATTTGTGTTCTTCCATTCTCCTTTGGATAATAGCATTGTCCCATTCCTTATCCCACGTTCCTCCACTTGTTTCAATCATCTAAACATCCTTCCTATCTTTTAAAACGCCCAGAGGGGTAAAAAAAACAAACTTCCCCGGTATTCCCCTTTCCTTTTGGATGATATTAAGTTCATTTGAGAATTGATGCTACGTTGTGTGAAAGGCTAATATGGGATTATTTTCTTATGTTCTATGTTCTTTGGCAGGTTTACAGGGTTCATAAGGCGAGGCCCAAGCTTTCTGGCCGGCTGGAAGGTTTGGAGTTTGAAGAATTCACGAGCTTGTTCTATAGACACTCTGACGGTCTTCATCAGGCGCGTCAGGTTCCTCTAACGGTTCATCGGGCGACCGTCACACTCCTGTGACGCGTAGGTGCTGGGCCGTTACATTCAACAGAGCTGCAGTTTCCTATTGATTTCTCTCTCCCGTGGGCGGGTGCATCATCCTCCTATTCTAAGGTATTTCTCAAGTCTTTGGCTTGTGTTTACCTTGGTGGCGATCACGTTCTTTCTTAGTACTGGGCATTGGTTTTCTCTTTCTCATATCTCTTATTTCTTTTGCTTGTTCCACCCACGCGGTGTGTTTTCATTTATTCCTTTGCTCCACGCCCCGGCGTGTGTTTTTCCTTTCCCTCTTTAGTTTAGTTTGGTTGAGATAGCATTGCCCATGCTAGAGCTTGTTCTGATTGCCTAGGTTCATGGTTCACATGTTCATAGGTTGATTGAGATCGTTGTTATTTGCTCATTATATTTGTCATTCTTCATATCATAAACAAAAGGAAGAAAATAAATCAACAATAGGGACTCCATGCAATCTAACCATCTCTTTGATATACAAAGCAGTAAGGATATCAACTGACCATCGGCTCTTGATGGGCAGGAAATGAGTCGATTTAGTTAAACGGTCGATGATTACCCAAATTCCATCATGTCCGCCCCTAGACTTGGGCAAGCCCATGATGAAGTTCATGCCGATGTCTTCCCACTTCCACTTGGGAATATCTAGCAGATGCAATTTTCCAGCGGGTTTCTGATGTTCCACCTTCACTTGTTGGCACGTCAGATAGCGAGACACGAAGTTCGCTACCTCCCGTTTCATAGTAGGTCACCAGAAAGTCCATTTCAAGTCTTGGTACATCTTAGTGGCTCCAGGGTGAATTGTGTATCTTGATCTATGAGCTTCTTCAAGAACCTTCTTTTTCAGTTCAGGATAATCTGGTACACATGTCCTTTCATGGAATAGCAACCTACCATCGGATGCCAGCTTGAAATCGGGTCTCTCGTCCAGCTTGTCCCTTATCTCCACTAGTATAGGATCTTATTCTTGTAGCTTCTTAATTTCAGGTAGCAAATGTGGATGTAGACTCAGGTGGGATAGAGTAATACACCCGTTCTTCTCATCTATACATATATTGAGTTTAGAGAATTTTTCCAACAACTTCCATTCTTGAATCATACAATTGGCCAAAATTGCTCTCGGCTTCCGACTGAGGGCATCTGCTACGGAGTTACCCTTACCATGATGGTTTTGTATAGTGAAGTCAAAATCCTTGTATAGTTGTTGGAAATCTGGTTTTGATAATGACAACTTATGAGTCATGTTTAGACTGAATTAAATAAAGCTGTTGCAGTGTTTGCCTGGTTTGCCTTGTACTGCCTTAGGTCAATGCATTACATGTTCTAACTACATTCATGTCAGTGCAATTTTGTGTTTGATCCATAGCATAGTCTTTGCATGTATTCATCAGGTTGGTGCAACTCTTGCCGTTACACACGCACACGACCAAGTCGTTGCATTCATCAGGTGAGTCAGTGCAATCTTTGTCCTGCACGCGACTGAATCTTTGCAATGTCAAGGCTAGTTGCATATAAGGCCTGTGCATTTCCATTATATAAGTCGGTGCATATTTTGCGTCTCGCATATAGCAAGGTCGGTGCTAGTTCAGGTGTTACACGCATACACAAGACAGTGCAGGCTGTCGTCTCGCACACAATGTCTGTGCATGTCTCTTGCATCATGCATGCTAGGTTAGTGCAAGTTTGTTCTTAGTAACATTGAGTCGGTGCACTTCTCAATCTTGTCCTTCTTCTAGTCAGTGCAGGCTGTCGTCTCGTACACAATGTCTGTGCATGTCTCTTGCATCATGCATGCTAGGTCGGTGCAAGTTTGTTCTCAGTAACATTGAGTCGGTGCACTTCTCAATCTTGTCCTTCTTCTAGTCAGTTCATATTAAGTCTGTGCATATAAAGCTCAATAAAGTCGGTGTAATACCTGTCGTCGCATGTATTCAGACTCGGTGCAACATCTATCTCTCGCACGAGCAAAGTCGGTGCAAGACAGGTCATAGCATTCTATGTCAGTGCAGTTCATGCATACCGCATACACATAGTCTGTGCAACTTATAGCTCAGCATGCAAGACAAGTTTGTGCATATGTTTGCCTTATAAACTTGAGTCCGTGCATACTTGATCCCATGCTGAACCAAGTCTGTGCCCACCTCGTAACCAACTCTGTGCATAAGAAATTCATGCATCTATGGTCCGTGCAATGCCTGTACTCTGCATATACATAGTCTGTGCACTCCTGATGTCCTGCACGCATGCTGTCAATACAATCCTTTCATCTCGCACACACGCAGTCCGTGCAACACTTGATGTGTGCATAGCTTGACTCTGTGCATACGAGATCTTCTGCTGAGTGAGTCGGTGCATATCAGGCCTATTATTTTATTAACTTCGTGCAATCTCATTTTGCCCTGTCTTATTTTCAATTGTCAGAAGGCTGACTCGAGTTTAGTATGATTGCCAGGATGTTGGCTCGAGGATACTAAGGCTGGCACGTGACTTCTGAAGACTAAGATCCGGACTGAAATCTGAGCGGGAAAATTGGTTACTCCACTCGCTTCTCTTTTACTAGGAATATATATAGGGAGCTGACTTCGAAAAGAGGAGTAGAATTTTTAGAAGAATCTGAAAGAGAGAAGATCGAGCACCTGAAAAGAAAATAGATAGAAAAGAGAGATAGCTTGAAGGAAAGCAAGAGCAGCAAATTGAAGATCAGGTTTTCTGAAGTGCTCTCTGGATCATATCCGAGACACTTGGCTCCTGCGTGAGCATTTTAGTTTGGATTTATCGACAGCCTTCTGTTGCTGTTTTTCATTCTTTTTGTTCTTTCCTCTTTGACATTTATTCAAGGTGTTTGTCAACTGTTGCAGAGGATTGGTTCCTCTGGTCAGCAAGCTGTGTTGCCCAGCGGTAGCAGAGGATTGGTTCCTCTGAACAGCAAGCTGTGATTGCTCAGCAGTTGTAGGCAAGCTCTGAAGCCCAGCGGGTTTTTCAAGCTATGAGTCAGCAGGAATCCACACTCGGGTTGTGTGTGGGGTGGACGTAGGTCTGAAGGACCGAACCACCTAAAAAATTCCATGTGCACTGTGTGGTTTGCATTGTTGTGTGTTCAGCACTGGATGCATGCTTAGGATCTCGCTCTAGTTCATTATCTGTTGACTCATCGTGTATGCATAAATCTTCTGCGACTGTTGAGAGTGCAGGTTAAGTGTTCAGCTATGGGCTTCATACGAGCATATTTCTGTTTAGTCAAGTCTTACATTAGTTTAGGGAGTTCAGTTCGATTTCATCTTTGTTTATTTTTTTAAATTGATCGAGTTTTCACTGAGGGATTCATTCACCCCCCCCTCAGAATCCATCACACCAGCACTAACAGTTGGTATCAGAGCGGGTTTCTGCATAGAGGGTCCAGCGACCTGCAGATACGATCCGTAATTAGCTTTGGTGCAATCTGAGTTGATCCGTTCGCTTGCATTGTTTGATCTGATCTTTATTTAGTGCTATGATCTTGTCTGAGCATGGAATCCATAATTGATCTTCCGAGGTTTGAGGGTCTTGGATTTTACAAGTGGTTTAATCAATTTAGAGAGTATGTGATGCAGGTTAATCAAGATCTATGGATGATAATTGCACACAGCTCTTATGAAGTTCCAAAGGACAATTCCTTATGGAAAACTTCACACCACTTAAAATTCGCAAAGAATCAGAAGGCCCTGGAGCTAACTCGAAGGGCTATAAATACTGACAAGTTTAAATGTGTGCTTGACTGTTGAAGTGCGTCAGAGGCTGTCAATATGGTTGCAGCCATCAAATGTCAGAATGAGGTGAAGTGTCTCATGGCAACAAACGAAGATGAGGATTATATGGAGGAAACTTCGTCACAGGTAAACTATGACATTGGTAATTTCTCTCTCGAGAATTTGATTGTGTTAAATGAGCATTTAATTGAGAAGTATGATAAAGTTAAATCTGAGAGGAAGAAACAAAGAAAAGAAATGTTGCATGAAGTTAGAAGCATGAAGGTGGAAAATGAAAATCTAAAGTCAGATATGAACAGAAAAGAAGATGAAATGAAACAATTAAAGTCTGAGAATGAGAGTTTAAGGAATAGGCTCATCAAAGAAAATGACTCTTGCAATGAATGTGTTCTTCTTAGAGATTTGATAAATGATATAGATCATGATGGCAATTTGCAAAAGGAATTAATCAACTCCTTGAAAGAAAAAAACAAATTATTGTTGGAAAAGAAAATTGAGGTTGAGGAAAGTGAAGAAAAACTGTTTGAAGAAAATGGCTACTTGAAAGATCAAAACAAGAAACTGATGGCTTTGAACACTATGTTTTCTAAAAAATTGATGGCTATTGAAAAGGGAAAGGCAATTTCGAATGACAAAGAAGCTAATGAGAATTTGAAGATACTGCAGGAAAATGAAGATTTGAAAAGACTCAATGATGGTTTGCATAATCAAATAATTTCATGTGAAGAGGGCATTGTGTTATTGCAAACTAAAATTGATGATCTAAAAGCTTCCTTGTCTAAATTTGTTAAAGGGAAGAATAATTTGAATAAACTGCTTGGCTCTAAGGTGAATTTTCAGAAAGAAGGACTTGGTTATGTGCCTGTCAATAAACGGACTAATGAAAAGAAGAAGTCAACTGTTTTCGTGAAAAGTTCTGAACAAGCTAACCAATCTAGTCCTTCCATTTTTAAATTTACTGCAAAGAGAGCTGAAAATTCAGATAAAAAGTAGAAAAAGTTTCAAAAATGAAAGAAAAATGTTAATATGAATAAGCCCAAACCTGTTCCTGATTTACGTGTGTATGATGCTTACCATCCACACACACATTCACACTCTCATGTGAATGTTAATTCTATCAATCAAGTGAAAGTGAATAAAAAGGTAGTAACATGTCACTATTGTGGGAAGGTTGGATATATTATGGATGACTGCTTAACATTGATAAATGATGAAAGAAATGCTATTAGAATATATCCTAGAAATCATCTTCCTAGGAAACCTCCTACTAACCAGAAAAAGAAAATTCAATGTTATTACTGTGGCAAGTTTGGCCACATTGCTGCCTTTTGTTGGCATGCTCCAGAGAAGAAACATAAGTCTAAATTTTTTATATTCTCTGCTAAAAGAAATCTTTCAGGCCTGAATAAGGTTCCTGTGAATTATGTCTCTCATAGACCTTACCTCGGTTCTAGATGCATATATATTGAATGCTCCCATTGTGGGAAGGCTGGCCACTCAGTCAAAGACTGTTGGCATGTTCAGAAAAAGAATGATTCTAGTGTAAACAGAAAAAGAAGGCTTCATGTTAACAGAAGTAGAAATCATGTCCAATCATATCCATTTCATGCTCATGCTCACTTCTATAAAAAGAACATGAATTCTAGTATTTCCTGTCACCATTGTGGATGGTTTGGTCATGTCTTGTCCAATTGTCACTTGTTGAAATTTGATAACCTTAATGCTCAAAAATCATGGAGAGCACCATTCAAAGGTGCCACTGTTATCTCAAGTCCCAAGATTGCTTGGGTACCAGCTTGTGCAACATAATGGCTATCTTGCAGGTGTGCCTTGGAGGAATAAAAGGGGGTAAATAAATCAAGGCATTTGAGAAGAACACCCCATGACTGCGTTTCTCAGGTTAGTCTTGAAATCTCTGCTCCTATACTGCTTTCTGAATTTATCTGCCTCAAATGAATGCACATGAAGCTAAGTGTAGTTTGCTTCTAAATTTCTTGCACATCCTTGTTTTGATGCATGATTTGTTATATTCCCCGCATGCTGCATTTAAAAATTGAGTTCATTGTATATCATTAAATCCAAAAAGAATCAGTTGATTTCTTATTCATGTATCTAGAAATAAAACATGCATATAGAATCTACATTTCTGTGTATCTGCAAGAAAAGCAAAGTTATGCTTGATTAGAATCTATGCACTTCGTGAGGGGGAGTAGAGCTGATCTGGATAGATTGGAATCAGTGGATTGTATGCTGAATATCATGTATTTGGAAGCTGCTGCTGGTTGACCTGATCACTACTTATATTGAGCTGGTATTGTTAGGAGCTAATCTGAAAATTTTGGGTCAAGTGAAGGCTGAGGATGTTTGTGTCTAAGGCTATCTGTAATTCTGTACCAAATTGGACTCTTGCTCTCATGTGCCTAGACATTCCATTCTCTCATCTTCCATCAGTGTTATCTACTCATAGTCTATCTCTTCTCATCTAATTCCTTCTATTCATTCTCATATGCTGACACTTAGGGGGAGTAATATATGGAATTCTATTACCTTTACTTATTATACACTATTGGTTACTGAAACCACCCCTTCGCTTGTATAAAAAATGTTGATCTCTCCCTATTAAGTGATCTTCGGCCTATAAAGATTATACCTTGTAATTAATTGCTCAAATTGATTCTTGAAAGTATGTTCAATGGTGCTGAAAACATTCTAATAATTGGAAGTGTCCAGCTAAAGAAAACTCATGACTCTGAAAATTATGAGTAATAGGATAATCTGGTAGAAGAGGATGTCTTATAGGGTGCTTTAAATCATGCCTTCAAGCTGTTCTGGATGTAGACCAGGGAATACGCCATGAAGTAAAATAAATGTAATCTGGCAGAGTAATGGCAAAATTTCTGAGAAACTAGCTATCTAGATCAAAGAAACCTAGAAGTTATGTCATGAAGAAATGAGCTATCTCTGTTCATAAAAGATGGCATAAAGGTAGACTGTGCTGAGTAACCAGGGTTTATGGTGTCTGATAAACATGTCTCCTTGAGTAAAAAGGTCAGTCATACCAGAGTGCTCAAATTAATAAAAGAAAAGAAAAGAAAAAGTTATTTTGGTTGACTCTGGTTCTACATCAGAAGCTGAAACAGGACTTAAACGCAATATAAGATTTATTTTAAAACCATTTTTATCTAATGAAAATAATGAGTAAAATTGATGATTCATATTTAATGAGCATTGTATTGTGATTAAAATGTTTATCTCCATTGATTGTGCGTTAAAAGATGATTTTTAGAGGAATAAATATATAAGATATAAGCTCAATATGCCGAAGACCATAAAAGAGGAGAAGAAAAGTATTTTATATACGAGAGGGGTAGTTTGGGTACAAAATGTCTATTGGGTAAAGGCGATAGTTTATTCTATATATTTTTTTACCCTAAAGTGTCGTTTGTGCCTCCTCATTCAAGCCCAGACATTCCCGCACTCACAACTCCCCGCCGAGAGTGCCTCTCTAGTCTCACATCTTCGTGGTTCTTCTACTCGCCTCTTCACATTCTCTCCACATGCTTCATCGTCTACCCTCTTTATTCTTGAAAGGCATCGCATTTCCCTCAATCATTCCTCTTCACAATGTCGTTGCTGACAACAGAGAGCAAGGGGAAGAAGAAGTCGTCTGAGGAGCAGCAGCCTACAACTCCTCTAGTTTGTATGTCTGAAGAGGTGCATGCAAAGGAAGCTTCTTCCGAACCCATTCAGAAAGCTTCAGCCAAAGGGAAAAGGAAGGTTGCAGAGCTTTTGCCCCATGAGGAAGTCAAAGTTGAGCCAAGCGAAGAGGCTTCTGAAAGAAAGAAGAGAAAGGGAAAAGAGAAAGTGGGTGAAATTTCAGAAGAAAAAGGTACTTCTGCAAAACCTTCCAGCAAATCGGAAATCATTTTGGGAACAGGAAAATTTATGCCTCCTCGGTTCATAGACCTTCATGACAGCAAGATCATTGAAAAATTTCTTGAATTGGTTGATATTGTAAAATTTCAGAAATGGAAAAGTTCCTGAGCAAATTCAGAGTCTATTATCCTAGACTCATTGTTGAATTCTATAACAATCTAGCCTATGATGTTGATAAGTCTATGTTGTTATCAAGTGTCAAAGGAACTAGGATTGAGATAACAAGGCACTTTCTCCATAAAGTGTTTAGAATTTCAGAAGATGGAGTGGTTGAATTTAAATACAGATTTAATCTGCATGATGCATACTCCATCATCACTGACTTGCCAAACAATCCTAGTGATAAAGAACAGAAGAAACTTGGCTCATACAATGCCAGTAAATTCTCCCCTCTCAATAGACTTCTGGATCACATAATTACAACAATGTTAACTCCACAAGTTGGAGGCAGAGGGAGAGTGACAGACTCTTTGAGATTTATCATGTACTGATTATTGAAGGGTATAAAAATATGTCTACTAGAGGTTATTATACAAATTATGAAAACATGCAAGGAGTCGAGAAGACACCTACCCTATGGAGCCCACTTAACAGCTATCTTCAAGAAATCAGGGGTTTCTCTTGAGGATGAGAGCTTTGTAGAGATACCAAAAGTAAACATTTACACTATGGATTTTATCTCTACATTCAAGGGATTGAAACCCACTGAAGCTAGTCAGCATGTTAAAAGGAGTCAATTAAAGAAGGCCAAGGAAGCACAAGCTCAGGGGGAGGATTTGCCCCAAGTGAAGGTATTATCTGAAAGTGGTCACACCAGTGCACAACCCGAAAATGTTGTGAGAAAGGATGAACAAGAAAGTGTTGAGATGCCAGCTGAGAAGCATCTTAAAGACCTCCATCTGGAACAAGAAGTTGATGAGCTTAATATTCCTGAAGCTCAAATTAAGCACCAGTTGGATCAGTCTATTGATGAAATATTTGATAAATTTGGAACATATTTTTAGTTACATCAGTCTGCTGGTCAGTCCGAGCAGACAATATCACCCATTGAAGAAGTATCAGCTGACCTAGAGATTGGTGAACAGCAGCCAGAAGAACAAGTTCAGGAAGAGGTGGAAATGAAAGAACAAGAGGAAGAAGAGGCTCAAGATGAAGGTGTTCCTCAGGAAAGTCAAGAGACAGAGACAGGAACTCCACATGAGGAAGCTCAGGCATCAGCTCAAGGAGTAGCTGAGGAAGACTTACAAGAATTTTTTTTGGGTCCTGCCCCTCATTACAGGAGGTATCCAAGAATGTCATTTGCTCAAGCTCCTGAATATGGTCCACATTTCGGGGGGGGGGGTAGTTAGTCTTGGTATACCACCCACTCCACCTCCTGAACAGCAGCATGCATACTATACTGAATTTCCAGAGTCTAGTGCATCTACATTTAGTTCATCGGGACACAATGTTGAGTCTAATATTGCACAGATGCTGTCAAATTTAACTAAGATAGTGCTGAACCAAAATGAATTGATGAATAAACAGTTTCTGTTCAATACCATTCAGCTGGACAGAGTAGACTCCCGAATGCAACATTTGGAAAGAATTGTGAAAACCCATTGGGTTCAATCTATGACTGCCAAACAAAAAACTGATGCAGCAGTCCGAGAGATCTTGGAATCTCTAATGGGAATCAACAATAGAATTGGTGACATGGTGAGAAAAATACAAGATACACAACTCTCTACTTTCACCAGACTTGCTCAAATTCTAAGCCACACTTTTGATCTAAAGATTGAGTTTGAGTTGATAAAGAATACATTGAACAATATAGCAGCCAGTCAGCTTAAAATCATCAACAAGTTTCAAGATGTCCAGTCTCAATTGGAGACCCTCTCAGAGAGTATTAAACTAAATCTCACAAAGCAAAATTCTACCACCTCCCTAGTGGACAAACTTAGGAACACAGTGCATCGAAAGCTAGATGAGCTGTTAGACTCCATTAGAAATCTTCACACCTCAGTGCTGAACAGATCTTCAACCCCTGGTTCCAGCTCTGCACATCATCCTAGAGACAGGGGGAGTTACAGAGGTCAATGAGTTCTTCTAGTTCTCTATATTTTGATAATGACAAAGGGGGAGAGAATGTCATGTATGAGGAGGTTGGTCTCTGATGATGTTGATATGCTGCTGATGTTATGGTTGGTTGCTACTGATATGGATTGCTTGCTGTTTAATGCTGCTGATGTTATGCTGTAGATTAAGATGCAAAGATGATGCTGCTGATAATGCTATACTGTGATCAGTTGTAGTGCTGTGGATATTTTTGTGGATATGTTTGTAAAGATGGGGTTACTTGTGAATGGTAAAGAGAAACTAATCAAACACACTTTGAATTTTCTTCTTATACACAGAAGTGTTAGTGTGCATTTGTAGGAACTCATATTGCATTTTGTACTGCAATGGTGGTTGTTATATGCATGGCAGCAAATGATTTTGATTGATTGATTGTGTGAATTATCATACATGACTCATTATGTTGTCATCATCAAAAAGGGGGAGATTGTTGAAAATCTGGTTTTGATAATGACAACTTATGAGTCAAGCTTAGACTGAATTAAATAAAGCTGTTGCAGTGTTTAGCTGGTTTGCTTTGTACTACCTTCGGTCGATGCATTACATGTTCTAACTACATTCTTGTCAGTGCAATTCTGTGTTAGATCCACAACATAGTCTTTGCATGTATTCATCAGGTGTGTGCAACTCTTGCAGTTACACACGCACACGACCAAGTCGTTGCATTCATCAGGTGAGTCGGTGCAATCTTTGTCCTGCACGCGATTGAATCTTTGCAATGTCAAGGCTAGTTGCATATAAGGCAAGTGCATTTCCATTATAGAAGTCGGTGCATGTTTTGCGTCTCGCATATAGCAAGGTCGGTGCTAGTTTAGGTGTTACACGCATACACAAGACAGTGCAGGCTGTCGTCTCGCACACAATGTCTGTGCATGTCTCTTGCATCGTGCATGCTAGGTCGGTGCAAGTTTGTTCTCAGCAATATTGAGTCAGTGCACTTCTCAATCTTGTCCTCCTTCTAGTCAGTGCATAGTAAGTCTGTGCATATAAAGCTCATTAAAGTCAGTGCAATACTTGTCGTCGCATGTATTCAGACTCGGTGCAACATCTATCTCTCGCACGAGCAAAGTCGGTGCAAGATAGGTCATAGCATTCTATGTCAGTGCAGTTCATGCATACCGCATACACATAGTCTGTGCAACTTATAGCTCCGCATGCAAGACAAGTCTGTGCATATGTTTACCTTGTAAACTTGAGTCCGTGCATACTTGATCCCATGCTAAACCAAGTCTGTGCCCACCTCGTAACCAACTCTATGCATAAGAAATTCATGCATCTATAGTCCGTGCAATGTCTGTACTCTACATATACATAGTCTGTGCACTCTTGATGTCCTGAACGCATGCTGTCAATACAATGCTTGCATCTCGCACACATGCAGTCCGTGCAACACTTGATGCGTGCATAGCTTGACTTTGTGCATACGAGATCTTATGATGAGTGAGTCGGTGCATATCATGCCTATTATTTTATTAACTTCGTGCAATCTCATTATTCCCTATCTTGTGTTCAATTATCAGAAGGCTGACTTCGAGTCTAGTATGATTACCAGGATGTTGGCTAGAGGATACTAAGGCTGGCACGTGACTTCTGAAGACTAAGATCCAGACTGAAATCTGAGTGAGAAAATTGGTTGCTCCACTCGCTTCTCTTTTGCTAGGAATATATATAGGGAGCTGACTTCGCAAAGTGGAGTAGAATTTTTTAAAGAATCTAAAAGAGAGAAGACCGAGCACCTGAAAAGAAAATAGATAGAAAGAGAGAGATAGCTTGAAGGAAAGAAAGAGCAGTAAATTGAAGATCAGGTTTTCTGAAGTGCTCTCTGGATCAGATCCGAGACACTTGGCTCCTGCGTGAGCATTTTAGTTTGGATTTATCGACAACCTTCTGTTGCTGTTTTTCATTCTTTTTGTTCTTTCTTCTTTGACATTTATTTAAGGTGTTTGTCAGCGGTTGCAGAGGATTGGTTCCGCTGGTCAGCAAGCTGTGTTGCTCAGTGGTAGCAGAGGATCGGTTCCTCTGGACAGCAAGCTGTGATTGCTCAGCGGTTCTAGGCAAGCTATGAAGCCCAGCTAGTTTTTCAAGCTGTGAGTCAGTAGGAATCCACACTCGGGTTGAGTGTGGGGTGGACGTAGGTCTGAAGGACCGAACCACCTAAAAAATTCCATGTGCACTATGTGGTTTGCATTGTTGTGTGTTCAACGCTAGATGCATGCTTAGGATCTCGCTCTAGTTCATTATCGGTTGACTCATCGTGTATGCATAAATCTTATGCCACTGTTGAGAGTGCAGGTTAAGTGTTCAGCTGTGTGCTTCATTAGAGCATCTTTCTATTTAGTCAAGTCTTGCATTAGTTCAGGGAGTTCAGTTCGATTTCATCTTTGTTTATTTTTCTAAATTGATCGAGTTTTCACTAAGGGATTCATTCACCCCCCCTCAGAATCCATCACACCAGCACTAACAATAGTCGATGCAGAGTCTCAATGTTTCGTCCTTCTTTTTGACAAATAGCACGCGTGCTCCCCATGGGGAAGTACTTGGCCTGATGAAACCCTTTTTCAATCACTCCATTAACTGCTCCTTTAGCTCCTTCAGCTCAGCGGGGGACATTCTGTAAGGTGCCTTGGAAAAAAGACCAACACTAGGGACAAGGTCGATTGTGAACGACACTTCCCTTTCCGGGGGTAAGCTGGGCAATTCTTCTGGAAAAATGTCAGGAAAATCCTAAACTATACAGAGGTCTTCAAACTTAGACTCCTCGACTTCTGTGGCGGTCACAATTGCTATGAAAGTCACACATCCTTTACTTATGAGTTTACTAGCTCAGAGAGCTGAGATAAGAGGTGATCTATTCCAAGGGCTAATGTAAACCAACTCGGGATAATCCATGAAAGTGATCTTACTATTTCGGCAATCCACAGTAGCCTGGTGTGTGGATAACCAGTCGGCACCTAGTATGACATCATACCCTTTCATATCTAGGCATATCAGGTTGACTGATAGATTGCTTCCTTTAACCACAACCTTGCAGTTTGGGTAGTGATGTGTGATATCTGATTCATTCCCAAGAGGTGTAGATATGACTAGGTCTAACCACTCAGGTTCTTTAGAAAATGAAGCAGCAAATTTCTTGGAAACAAAAGAGTGAGTTGCTCCGGTATCAAATAAAACTTTAGCAGTTTTAGAGAAGACAGTTAAGGTACCTTCCACAATTCCACCTTCTATTGGTTTTGTCTCTTGGAGAGCTTGCAGACGGCCTCGTTTCTTTGCCGGACGCTTCTCTTCCTTGGTGGCTTGCTCATTCAACAATGGGAAATCAGGAATTCGATGCACTCGGCTTCCACATCGAAGACAGTCTCCCAGCTTCCTGCAACATTCCTCGGCCTTATGACCAGCTTTGTCACAGTACTTGCAAACTTCCATAGAAGGTGCGATGATGGAGGATGGCTTGTTAAATTTCTTTCCTTTGGAGGTCTCCCCTCCATTGCAGGACCGCTTCTTGTTAAATGATGGTTTGAAATATCCCTGGCTTGTGATGGGTTACTTCTTGTCCCTTCCTCGAATATTTTTAGATACTTCGGTGGCGTCCTCTAGTAACTGGGCACGCCGAACCATTTCTGAATAGACTTGGATGTCCATCAGCGCAAGTTGAGTAATGTATTGGGGCCGAAGCCCGTTGAGGAACCTCCTCGCCTTCATCTTTTCAGTACACACCAAGTGGGGTGCATACCTGGACAATCTTAAAAATTGGGCCTCATACTCGGCCACTTTCAGGGTCCGTTGTTTCAATGCGGTAAATTCTGCGGCCTTCTTTTCCTGAATGCGGTTAGAAAAATACTTGTTGAAATGTTCAACAAATTCATCCCATGTGACATAGTCACCAGGCAATGTTGCTTCTACGGATTCCGACCAACATCGAGCATCCCGCTCCAGTTGGAAGGTGGCTAGTAAAACCTTTTCTTCATCCGTGCATTGCATTACAGGAAAAATTCTCTCGATTTCCTTCAGCATCCTCGGGGTCAGACGAACCCGTGAACCTTGGTGGGTTCATGTTCCGGAAACCCCTATGGAGATCGCCAGCTCCGCGGTTAGCTCCGCCCTGCGCCACTTGCTATAGTGCCTGCGTAAGGCCTTGCATGGTGCGCTGCATCTCGCGCCATTGTGCTCTTTCAACGGCCATAATCCTACAAGAGAATGTAAGTATGTTAAGTATCAGGTTTAATTATAAGGTCGAACGTCATTATAGAACTTAATATAACTTAACCCATGGCTCTATCCAGCTCACCGGGTGTAGAGAGTAGACCTATCCTTGGACTTGGGTTCCTAGGAAATTGAAATCCTAGGCTCTGATACCACGAAAAACTATCACGCCCCAAGCGTGGAAGATAACCCGGTGGCGTGGCGAGTTTATATTCATCCAATCAATCAGAGTAATAAGGTTTTTGACCTAAGGATAGAATGCGCAAAAGACTAGACAAATAATAACTAAGATTTAATTTTCTAAAATAATATCCATAATCCAAGATGACAATTATCTAATTATCCATAATGGTAATGACCTAAATTAAACCATGAGGTTACAAGCCTTAAAAACTATGAAACTGTCATAACAAAATATAAGGACAGGGACTCAAGAAACAAAAGATGCGACTAGCTGACAGTAGACGATCGGTGACTCTAGCACTCTTCACTCGGTCTCATTCCCATTCATTTGGTTTTCGCTATCCGAGTTACCTGAAAAATGTTAGAATGAACTGGATGAGCAAATCACTCAGTAGGAATTATATCTCAAGTTCTAACAATCTTTAAGTAAATTACATGTTGCGTGTAATGCAGGTATAGCTATGCATGATGGATGAGCAAGTGTTGGCACTCAAAATGTGATGAACGGCGATCGAGCCGCAAAGACGAATGATACGGCCTACTGAAGCACAGAAGCTAATGAAGAACAACCTGCTGAAGACTTCTTAAGCTGCCAGAGCCTCGAGTCACCTGGAATGAACACCGGGGACTTTGCCTTGGGAGAGTCGAGATGAATCCACAATCAACTGGTAGTGCGACCAAGCCTGCCTAATGATCCGGCATCGACACTGTCGTGCCGCTACCCTACACCCGTCGCCCGACCAAGGACGACGGTCTACTCGGTGGCTTGCCACCTGAATGAAGACACTCCTGAGGAGGAAGAACGGCATCGGCCCTTCATAACAAGGAACCGGAGGCTCTGGCAGTAGAAGGTACCGATCACCCGACACAGGTTCAGCTTCTCGCTATATTGGGTCCATTAGTGGCCGAATGATCGCCAGTCAAGGCGGAATTATTCCAGATGTCGCACCATCCCGCAAGGAAGCTACGAGCATGAGTCGCGTCGAGCCAGCAGCACGAATCATAGTGCCGAGGGCCGTGTCAGCAGAAAACCCAGGTGCTCAAGCCAAACACACACGGAGTTCGGATTAAGGCCGTATGTCGTGCCGAGAGCTTCGTCAACGTCCCGTCAAGGTTTTCCAAGGAGCGCGGTGAGAGGAATGGCCAATGGTGACCTCCAGAATCATCCCCGGACTCATCGACTAACCTTCGACAACCGAACAAGGCTAATACGGCACCATGTTCACCTGCGCTCCCCATAAAACGGCGCCGTCATCAACGGCGCGCAAAACACCAAAGAAGGGGGATGTTCCCCGACGCCATGTTCACCGGCGTGCCCCTCCGTGGCGCCGGGGAACTTAGTGCTATAAAAACACCTTGCTTGACCAACTAGAAATGGGGAGAACAATTAAAAGAAGAATTATCCAGAGAGAGAGCCTGAGGGTTTTCTTGTTGGAAAAGCCTCCCTTTTGAGCGTCTCCACGGTCGCCATCCTGTTCTGTTCGAAGTTCCCAGCGTCGGAGAGAAAGATCTCTGTTTCTGTCACTCTTAGGTGGGTCACCGTCGTGTTTCTTCGTTGATTCTTCCTTTGACTTTCTCCTGCTGTGATGTAAACGAAAAGGGGGAAAACGGCGATGATATGAGCCGTCTCCCCCCACCATCTCTGTTATTTCTCTCCCCTGTAATCTCCTGTTTCATTTGGCATAGACGACGACCGAGCAACGATGCCGGCGTCCACATTTTAAATTTGTATTTTCTTTTCTCACTTCTGGAATGAATGAAATCTACGAACGCATCAGTGGTGTTGAATGGGTTAATATTGTTCTCGTTCTGCATTGTTTCTTCTTCTCCCCTCTCTGTGTGCTGCCCTACAACCACTGAACCGGCGCCGTGCTATAGTGCCGGTGCCGGAATGGGTAATATGTCATCTCGCTTCCGTTGTGCGATTGACCAATTCCATGTATGCGTGTTCATTGGATTTGCTTCCCCGGCGTCGAATACGCCCCTGCAACTCTGTGGGCTACAGTAATCATTTCCCCCTCCCCGGGGTTTCTCTTCCGTTCAAACGCTAAAGGTTTTCGCCACCGGAGGTATATATTCATGTGCATTACTTCGGCCGGCCTTGGGCCCGTCCTCTTATCCCCCCTCCTATTCTCAACCATGAATAGGAGGAGATGAGGCCGTCCAAACACTCCTCATCTTCATCTTCTAAACTTCTCCTGGTGAATGCTTCATTAACCTGTTAACATTTATATGCGCACATATATGCATACCTACAGACATTAACATTAGTATGCTAATTGTGCAAGTTTTCCTACCGCGCTGTTTTACCATCTCGTTAGTGAGATTCGGTGACCCGGGGAGGGGAACATTCCCCAATTTCTCATCCTACTCACTCGGTCTACAAGAGTTCATTTGCCAATAATGGATCTCCGAAGACCAACGAGTGCGCAGTAATTGGGTTAATCCCAACACCTCAAATCCACAGCCCTTAGCGGGCCTTGTGGTGGCCGTGAGATGGGTGCCCCTCGTAGGCTGGCCCTCGGGGTTTTCCCTCTCTATCGGTCGTCCCGACTTAGACGTGGTACTGGCTCGGGTCGCGTGCCCCTCGTAGACTAGCCCTCTGGGTCTTCGCTCCCGTTATGAGTCACGCTACCCATCTACTCTCCACCCATAGACTTGGTGCCCCTAGTAGGCTAGCCCTCGGGGTTTTCCTATCCGTTCGGGTTTGTCGGCCGCCGTGGTGCCGCCCGGCTTTTAGGGGTTGCTCCGCTACGTGAGTACTCCCCGCTTCTCCCCGACAAGTCATCCGGGACGGGGAGATGCTGCCAAATTTTCGGCTCGAATGAGTTAAATAAGTTGTTCAATAAACTAACTTAATAAACTGGCTTGACTCGGAACAATCACCGCGCTCGAGTATGAACCTCGCGCGAGCCTATGACTTGACTTCCGGACGGCCCGGGGCCGATCCGATGAATAATTAACTCAATAAACTTCCAAAATCTTCCAAATTTTTTTAATAAGTCTAAAAATAAACCAATAAAACCTCGGTTTTCGTAAAATGGGGCTAAACCGATGCCACCGGCAACCGACGCGCCATAATATGGTGCGCCTTAAAACGGCACGCCCTATTACGGTGCGCCCTCAAAAGGGGCACGCCGTTTTAAGGCCTCCCCCTACACCTACGTCCCGTGGCACCGTTTTTACCTATACCTACGTTTCCCGTGCCGTTTTAAGGCCTCCCCCCTACACCTACGCCCCGTGGCGCCGTTTTAACCTATTCCTACAGTTCCCGCGTCGCTTTAAGCTCTATACCTACGCGTACCACGCTGGTTTCGTTCTGAATCACGTCGTCGTGCCGTTTCAACCCTATCTTCACCTCCGAGGTGATTTCTAATGCTAATGATAGAATTAAATAAACCCTGTAATCAATAAATTGAGTGAATTGGTTTGTCTAAACCTGAATCGGCTGATTCCATAGCTTCATTATCATGTTTCAGTCTAAGCATTCATGCCGCATCAATGTATGCTTGAGTGCGCGGGCCCTTGGTATATCAAATGACATTAGCAGAAAGTCGGGCAACGCCCGACGGGAAGCTCTTGCCATGCGTGATGGCAGTCTTCGGACCTATATCCTCAGACCTATACCCTCCGCCACGTATTGAGGGTTCCGCCCTAATAAACAGTGCATGGTAGATTATAATATCTTGCATGATCATTTGCATCCTTTACATTCTTTATTCCGGCCTCGACAGTCCATTATCTCGGCAATTAATCAAAGATTTTCCCTCCTCGCGGGGGATGTAATTAACGCCATAACCTTTATGGTATGGCGGACTACTGGTCCCGACCGAATCTCACTCTCGCCCGACACGGGTCAGAATGAGCGCACAATAAACTCGTCACTTACGTGACTGGCACACCTGTGCCGTCAATCAGTCAGTTAATTACCGGTTAATTAATTGGTTGATCGACGCGTAAATAAACCAAATAAACCCAATAAAATAATTTTTAATAAAAAGAAAATAAAATCAATAAATCCCATCGAAATAGTCTGGCACGCCCGGTGGGACCAGTGTCACCTTTCAACTCTTTGCGAGATACTTGGGCTTCGAGGCCCTCTCAAAGGTTGCTGATCGTCGATTTGTTTATCTTGGCAGGCGAACGATGACAACAACAACTGGACTGACTGGCGTCGGCTTCGGCCCTTCGATCGTCTCCGGTCATGCGCAAGGGTACCTGGTTGTGCCCACGGTGTTCGGCAACTTCCCTGCTACTGTCGGCTTCCCCAACTTCTTGGGGTTAGCCTTTGTGGATATGATGGAAGTGGAACCCTCGGAGCCCATCGAGGGAGCTACGAAGAAGATGGAGCCTCTGAAGGCTCGATGCTGCCACGACTCGCCCAAGAGTCCAACCTTGGTCACCAGCTGCCTGGTGCACGATGCCATCCCTGGGGCCCGCCCCAACGCTGCTAACAAGTCCAGAGGTCGCCAGCGCAAGCAGGTCCTGAGGAGCACTGCTGTGGTTACCGGATCCCTGTCTCAGTCTGGTAAATCCATGATGGTTGGCAGTGTGCGCGTCTTCCTCAATGGACGCGACACACGAATAGTCCCCGATCGGGTCATCCCCGCCGTTCCCGTCCACAACTCATACCAAGCCCTCGCTGGAAGGAGGGCAGAAAGAGAAGAAGCTGGCCGCTATGGCCAAGAGAAGCTGGCCTCAAGGCCGAAAAAGTTCAAGCAGGTGTGGGTCCCCAAGAGGGTCCAACCTGTTCAGCAAGCTGCACCAGTTCACCGCCGTCCTACACGCGACGAAGTTGAAGTGAGGAAGGAAAGGGGCCTGGCCCCGAAAGAAGAAGAGGTGGTTGCGGACCCTCCGTGCCGCGGATGTTTCAGGGCATGTGCCCGCCAAGCCAACGTCCCTGCTGTGGGATGAAGATTTCAGCAACCTACCGATCGGGCTCGACTGGCTTATATTCCTCCTGCGGAAGGTCGACAATTGTCCCCCATACTGCATCAAGAACGGGGTCAAGAAGAGATGGCCAATCTAGTTAAGAATTATTTTCGAGGACTAGGCAACCCCTCACTTGGACAGCAGCGGCTGATGCAAGCAGTCGTAGCCAATGAAGACTACTGCCCATCAATGACAGTTGAAGAAGATGCAGGAGAAAGGATGATGGGGTCGTCAGTTGATGACAATGGCTATGATGACGGCTTTGAGATCGAAGCCGATGAAACCGCCCCAAGGCGGGAAGAAGAAAGAAGAATTTCTGTGTTCGAGACGTTGACCTTTCCGGATAAGGCTAAAAGGAGGGTCCATCGATAGAGAAGAAGGATGTGGGTCTTCACCTGCAATATGGCTGGCACATTCAGTCTATATGGGGGACTTCCCAAAGACCCCCACGAGTTGGGTCAATTGGCCGCGAGGCCGGGGCCAAATACTCGAAGAACAGAGGCAGCAAGGGAGCTCCTGGCGGCAGCTAAAGGAAAACAACCCCTGGTCTACCACCAGCGGAATGATGAAGCTGCTATTTTAACCGCCAATGTAGTGACGGCAGAAGAAGAAGATGACGTCCTCCTCGACATCCTGCCCGAGGGTACGTCCGGGGAAGCAATAGAGGCCATCCCTAGTACTGCAACTATGGACCCGTCGGTCCTGATGCATCTCCAAAGATACCGACAAGAGATAGACTTGCTGAAGAAATATCTGATGGAGAAGACGGAGCAGTCATCGGCTTCTAAGCTGCCTGAAGTCCAGGGCGAATCATCCCGGGGAGCGGTCCATCATGTCCACCCTCCGCCGCTCTACACCATGCCTCATCCGTCAGAGCCGAGCATGGCGACAACTCAGCAACGGCCACCACAGCCGCAACCGCTGATTTCTCCGGTGGTCCCTCAGGTGCACCAGACACCTCCGCTACCGCGTCCTCCACAGGCGACCACTTTGGTCACCCCTTACCTGCAGCCAGCACACTTCTATCCGGAGCCAGTTGACCCCACAGTCATGAATCGGATGATGGTGGAAAGGATGATCGAGCTGAAGCTCGCTGAAAGAAGTGAAGGGGACTACGTCACGTTTGATGCCTATCGGGTGCCATACCCGTCGCACCATGCTGCTAAACGGCTTCCCCCAGGGATCAGCAAGCCGCCCAAGTTCGACAAGTTCAACGGGAGGGGATCCCCGAAAGAACATGTCGCTTATTACATGACCGTCATGGGCGACCTGGCCACGGACGAGTCATACCTGTTAAAATTTTGCGGGTCCTCACTGACGGGGCTCGCATTTGAATGGTGCTCCAGCCTCCCGGCCGGGTCAATCAGCGACTGGTCGGATATGCAGAGGAAGTTCAGAGAAAGATTTCATGTCACAGAGAGGGAGGTCACAGTGGCCGAACTCTATTCAACAAAATAGAGGGCAGATGAGACAGCCCTCGACTATATTAAGAGGTGGAGGAACCTCGGAATGAGGTGCAAGCGGCCCCCGCATCAGGAGGACGTTGTACAAATATGCAAATAGAACCTCAAAAGTGTTGTGCCCCTGGCCCCTGTGGCTTGTAGTTTTGATGATTGGCTCTAGGGGTTTGTGATGATTGGTTTTAATGTGAGATAATCACTGTGAGTCACCATGGTTTTATTCAGTCATTCTTATATTCAGTCTGTCATTCAAATGTTCATTCAGTCTCTCATATGTTCAGTCAGTTTATCTGCTTACACTGTGAGTCATTGCATTTGAAGTTCAGACTGATTATCTACTGCATAAAGCATTGATATGCATTAATAGAATCTGCACATTTGCATCAGGCAGCAAGTGTGTACAACGCCCTATGTAGGCACGACAAGTCCATACACTGGTTGCACATTGCACAGCTGCAGGCACTTCTAAGTCTACAGATCGTGTAGCTGGCTGGCATAGTCTGTACACTCATCTGTTTGCATGTGTCACCAAGTCCACACATTGCATCATGTGTTTCTTCATTTGATTGAGTCTATACATTGTCCTAGGCTAAGTGTGTACAACGTCTCATTCATGCTTTGATTAATGAAGTCTGTACATCAGTCTTCACTTTCTAAGTCTGTACAGCCGTTGGGTTTGGACTCAGAGTCTGTACACTCGATTTGCCTTTGAATTGGTTAAGTGTGTACATTGAGCGTCTCACTTAGTGTCTAAGGCAAAGTCTACACGTTGCTATAGTAACAAAAGTCTATACATCCGATTGTGCAGTCTCTTAGCCATCGTCTTACATTCTTCAAGTCTAGACATTGCACTGTTGCATCCATCGTCTTGGCCAGCGTCTCATGCAAAGTCCATACATTACATTCAAAGTCTATACAGTCTGTTGCAGTGTTACACTATATGCTTCACTCTAAGTCTACACACTCATGAGTGTCTCATCAAGTCCATACACTAGCCTTGAGCTGAGCAAGTCCATACATTGGCTGTTGTCCCTCAGAGTCTGTACATCGCAGTGAGTTGAAGGTTGACTAAGTCTGTACAGCCGTTGGCTTCTTATGTGAAGTCCATACATTGAGTAAAGTCTGTACAGAGTTTGCATTACATCTCATGGTTTTAGTCTACTCATTAGTAAAGCTAGTGCATGCATTGTTCATCACCTGCCTTGTTCACTGCGTCGACGCTGACACTAGATGCGTTGACGCATTGGCCAGTTGCCAAGGGCGTGAGCATCTCGTTTGAGGAGCTGAGGCTACGCTGCACGATGGAAGCGTTGACGCCTTGTGCTGATGTTCAAAGGTCTGTTGATCAACATCAAGTCTGTACAGCATGAAGTCTGTACATTGGTTTTGTTTTGAACAGAACGCCTAAGTCTATGCATTGCTGAATGTTATTCAAGTCTGAACAGCGGATGTCTTCATGTGTGAAGTCTATACAATGCATGCTCACATAACTAACTCTATACACTCGATTGTTAGATCTTCAACTATACATTGGTTGAGTCTATACACTGAGATCTCATGAAGTGTTGCAAGTCTATACACTCGTTGTTAGAGGCCTAGACTGCTAAGTCTATACACTCCCTCACTCTGTACACACTTGCTATATTGATCTCTGAAGTCTATACAATGCTTCACGTTAACACTAAGTCTATACACTTCATTATTGTTGCTGAAGGGAACAGGGTCGACGCCTGAAGCTTAAAGCGTCCACGCATCAGTAGACGAAGCTTTCACGATGTCTTCTATTGCGTTAACGCCACAAGCAAGCAGCGTCGACGCAGCAGTTAAAGAAGCAGAGACTCTTAAAAGCGACGAAGCTTTCACGATATCTTCCACTGCGTCAACGCCATCAACAAGCAGCGTCGACGCAGCGGCTTAAGAGACGCCAGTATACAAATGTACATGTCTTCAATGCGTCAACGCAACATGCTGATAACGTCGACGCAGCACGCCCATATGTTGAAGACTTGATCACTGGACTGCCGATACCGTTGCGTCAACGCAGCAGGCTGATGGAGTCGACGCAGCGGTTAAAAAGGTTGAAGATCTCTGATGGCTGCGTCAACTCTTTGGAGCAAGTGAGTTGACACCATCTAACTCCAGTTGCTGAGCGTACTGGTGCTGGGCACGTGATCCGAGGATAAGGAGAGTGCCCAGATGAGGACACGTGTTCTGACAGCCTGCTGGATGCTGCCACATGGTCTGAATTCTTAGGGCGGGAACTGTGGAAGCCACACGCGCCCTGTTGCTGCTACTGCTACTGCTGCTGGTATATAATGGAGCCTTCGTCTTCAGATGAAGGTTGATCGAAGCAGAAGCCTGAAGAGCAGAAAGCCCTTCGATCCAGAAAAAGAGAAAA
Organism: Amorphophallus konjac; assembly: GCA_022559845.1. NCBI lineage: Eukaryota > Viridiplantae > Streptophyta > Magnoliopsida > Alismatales > Araceae > Amorphophallus > Amorphophallus konjac. Next base: position 189,451,670 of record CM040127.1, on the reverse strand, counting down.
AGAAGGAAAAGAGAGGAAGAAGAGATAGAAGAGAGAAGTCGTGAAGAGAGAGCAGTGAGTGAGAGATTAGGAGAGTAGAAGAGAAAGAAAGAGAGATAGAGAGTGAGAGATTTGGAGAGCATAAGAGAAAGAAAGATAGAAAGAGAGTGAGCGAGAGAGCTCGTGGAGAAGAAGGAAGAAGCTGCTTGAAGATCTATCTTCACTGGACCGTGGATCAGATCCAGGCCAGTCAGCTCCGTTGAGAGCCACATTGTGCATTTCATTTTACAGCTTTCTGATTGCTGTGTTATTTTTCTTTATTGTTTTCCTTTGTTTTCTGATTATCTTTGTTCTTCCGATTGCCCTGTTGGGGATCGGGTTCCTCCTGTTGGTTCAGGAGAAGGGAGATCTGATCTCCGGGTTGCAAGTGACAGGTTGTCACTTGTGGGTTGCCCTCTGGTTAGAGGAAGGGAAGCTAGTCCTCCGGTTCTGGGCTTGTGGTTGCAAGTCCAGTGGTCCCTCCTGGTCTGGAGGAAGAGAGGTCTTCGACCTCTAGTTTCCAAGTGGCTGGGAGTCACTTGGGTGTCCCTCCGGTTGGGAGGAAGAGGGGAGGCTGTTCCCCTGGTCAAGCTGTGTGGCAGCAACTGTTTGCAGACTGAGTCTGCTTGGTTCTAGCATTTGCTAGTGAAGCCTCACTCCGGTTGGGAGTGAGGGGTGGATGTAGGTCTGTGGACCGAACCACCTAAAAATCTATTGTGCAGTGGTTTGATTGGTTGCTTTGCTTCCGCTAGATGCTTGAATAGGCACGCTCCAAGTGTTTGTATTTGAGTTGAATCGAATTGGTTCTATTCTGTGTCTATCTCTAGCATCCTAGTTTTTATTTGGCCATTTTACATAGAAGGATACATTCACCCCCCTCTGTATCCGGGCCTAGCACCCTAACAGTTGGTATCAGAGCGGTCTCTGACTTCCAGATCCAACGATCTGCAGAGGATCCTGCTGATTTGATTTCATGCTTTACAGTTCCAGTGTGGTGCATTCTTCTGATATCGCTTTCTAGCTCATTGATCTGAGTCTATTCGATTGCTTTATAATGGCATCTCCTGCAGTTTTTGATGGTTCTAACTTCAAGAAATGGTCACGCAGTCTATGTGGTTTTATAAACTCTATAGATCCAAAACTGTGGGTTCTCGTTGAATATGGTCCACATGTTTTGCCTCTTGAGAAGAATAAATGGTCCCAGAAGGATAAACAACTGAACAGTGAGAATATAAGAGTTCGGGACATTCTGAAGAATGCTGTAGATGCTAATGTCATTTCCTCTATTCTTACATGTAGGACTGCGAAGGAAATCTGGGATTCAGTGATCACATTTCATGAGAACCAGAAATGTCTAACGGCAAGAGGAAGCACTTCAAGCAATGAAGAAGAAGACCAGGTAAATTCTGAATCTGATTCTGACAAAATGACTTTTGATGATTTAAAGGAAATGTATGCTGAATTATATGAAAAACATAGAAAAGTAAAATCTGAAAATAAAAGACTAAAGAAAAAGATTGATCAAAATTGTTCTGATTTATCATGTGAAAATTTCTCAAAATTGAAACAATCTCATGATGCTTATCTGATTGATATTCAGAACTATAAGAAGCAATTGGAAGAAGCTGGAAATATAGGCTCAGAAATGAATCAACTGAAGCTTGAAAATGAAAAGGCTAAAAGGCTCCAACAAGAAAATCAAGCTGAACTTGACAAGCATAAAGAACACATTTCTGTGCTGAAAAACAAAAATCATGAACTTACTGATAAAATTTCTGAACTAGAGAATGAGCTGAATTCACTAGGAAAAGATCAAATCCTAATTGATGAACTGGTTCAGAATGAACAAATAAGAAAGGAAAATGAAGAGCTGAAGCTACTGAACTCTGCTATGTCTGAGAAGCTTTTAATGCTTGATAAGGAAGTTCAAGTTGAGAATGAACTGAAACTGAAACAGGAACTAGAAATTGTTAAAAATTTGAATGATGTCATGCAGAGACAAATTATGTCATGTGAGGAAGACTTGACTAATTCAGAACTCAAAATTTGTTCTCTGCAATCTGAAATAAGTAAACTTGTTCGTTCCATGTCTAAATCTACCAAGGGAAAAGAGAAAATGAATGTTCCTTTGTGTGATAACGCCACTAAATCAAGTGGAGAGCAAGGATGCAAATCCCAAATTGAAAAATCTGTTAAGAAAAAGTTGTACACTACTTTTATTCGCAGCTCTGACATTGCAAGCTGCTCTGGGCCTCCTAAAACATCTACATCATCTGTTTTCCAATTCAAGGCCCAGAAAAATGAAGAACAAATAAAAGTTGTGAACAAGGGTAAACAAATGAGCAAAAATGGTAAGAAAAACAAGGATAAATATGTCCCTACTTGTGTCTTTAAATCTGCTACCTATACTGCATCTGATGACTCAATGCATACTGCTCATAGCTCAATTAATTATCCGTATGCATCTGATAAGAGTGTTTCATGCCATTATTGTGACAAGGTAGGCCATGTAATGGATGATTGCAGATTATTGATTGAAGATGGGCATGCAAGTGAAACATTGCATTCGAGAAATTCATTTGGTAGAAATCATGCTACTAGGAAGTCTGATACATCTTGTCATTACTGTGGTAGGCATGGTCATTTCATGGATGCCTGTTTCATCATGAAACAAGATGATAAAATGCATGCTAGGTCTTCTGTTCATCATCAGCCCAAAAGAAACGTGTATGCTTCAAACCAACACATCATTTGTTATAACTGTAACAAACGTGGTCATAAAGGTGTTGAGTGTTGGTTTAGGACTTCATGGGGATATAATGGTTCAAGAGGTAAGCACCTAAGGTGTTTTGAATGTGGCAAGTATGTGCATGCAGTCAAGGACTGCTGGTATGCTAAGGGAAAACATTTTAATTCCAAATTTGAGAAATTCCCTGCAAATAGAAATTTTCTTGGTAGAGATAAATCTATTTTTAAGGAAAAGATTCCTACATGTTATAACTGTGGGAAGCAAGGTCACAGGGCTGCAACCTGTTGGCTGGCAGGATATCAAAACCAAACTGGTTTTGGTAAACATAATTTTTATTCTGTTAACAGAAAATCTCATGTATGTGCACATAGAACTCATGCTAACAAGAATGTGCATAAATTAGATCTGAAAACTGCTGCTCCTTGCTATCAAGTTAAAAATGTGCTGAGAAAACCTGCTAGGAGTGAAAATGTCATGTCAGGACCCAAGACTTCTTGGGTACCTGTTTGTGCAAAATAAACCTTGTTTTGCAGGTGTGCCTTGGAATGGAATAAAAAGGGGTATTAATCCAAGGCACTCAAGAATGAAAACCCCTTCTGAACTTTTCAGGTAATTTCTCTGCATCTCCTATTTAAAATTCTTGCATATCTGCCATTTGTAGTTGTTTGATAATTGTTGAAATGCATAACCTCTGAAAACAAATTGCATTCTGAAATTTCTGGAAAAATCTGAACTGCTTATGAATGTGGCTTGAAAATCTGTCCATTGCATTCTGAAAAATCTGATTAGCTGAAATTTGATCCATGCATGCTGCCCATGTTGAATTATCATGGTTGACCTCAATGGTATATAAATGGTGAGGTACCAAAAGGCAGGGAAGTCTGTCTGGAGGTTCTTACTATGTGTGAAGTGGTCTTTTAGACCAAGTGCTCCGCCTAGTACCATGGGTCACCTTGCTGGTTAGGACAGTCTGAATGTGCATGAATCAAAATCATATGTTCAGTTTTCAGTGCAAACATTGCATGTTTTCAGGGGGAGTTAATTGCATGTCCTTGCATAGCATTCAGCGTTGAGTCTTTGCATGCATGTAGTTAATTGCATTACATTTCACTGCATTGAAAATACCAAAAAGGGTAATTGAATGCATAGTGTCAGGAGGAGTCAATACATTGCATGAAGGTAGTCATGTGCATACATTTATGTCAGAGTTCATTGCATGTTAACTTTGAACATCCTGGAACTTGCTTGACCTCCTGATATCTTGCCTTGTGTGCATATCCCTTTCATTGATTCTATTTGACCAAACCGTGATCATAATTTGAAAACACTGAGCTTCAAAATCTCTCCTATCAATTGGTAACAATTGGTATCATTTGATATCAGAATTATTTCAGTCCTTCATGAAGATTTCAATGGGCTATCTCGATCATAAATCTGAAAAATCTTGAACTAGAAATCTTCTATTATACGCTTTTATGAATGTCTGAAATAACTCATGTGGTTTAAGCTTAATGTATTCATGGAGTTTAACTTTAAAATCTCTTAACATATCTGAATCATGTTTAATAAATCTTAACCAACTGTTTCATGCTGTGTCTTGTAAAAACTTCTGAAATCTGCACTTTTGAATAGATGACTTTATTTGGTTAAGTACATGAGATTAATATTGTTTTGAAGCAAATGAATGTTTCTGAATTGTCTAAAGGGTAAAGTAATTGTCAGAGCAATGACCTTGGTCACTGAGAAACACATGTCCAAAGGACTGTGTCATGAGGTGCCTTAGTTAACTCTGATTAAGAATTCATTGAAATTCAGGCAGAGCAATGGCATGTACACTGAGAAATAAAACTCACTCATCAAGAAATGATTTAGAGTGTGTCATGATGTGTAAATGCTATCTCTGTTCATATATAGCATGACAGTTAGTCACACTAAGTGCTTAGGGATATTGGCCTCTGATCAAGGTATATCCTCTAGTTACAAGGTGTGAACTGAACTAGACTGCTCGTAAAATTTGTAGCATGAAAAATTATTGAACATATCTCAATATCTGAATATTGATGCTAAAATCAAATTGCTACAACCCTAGACAAAATAATATGACTTCATAATTGCTTAATCTCAATACTAGTGCATGTAATTCTGAAAGAAGTCCATAAATTTGATTGTGTAAGACAAAGGGAGGATAATCAAGATAAATATGAGGGCTTGGTTCATTTTTATTAAAACATGGTTTTAGATATCAACACAGAATTTTATTGATAAACTCTACATACATCATGTTTAAACCATGTTGTTCAATAAAGCTCATTCATAAGCTCTTATAATGGAAGACTTTGAAAAACTTATGTTTTGGATTTATGAGATTGATATCTTTCTGAAAATCTGACTGAATTTTCTGAGATTGGAGCTTCTTTAAAGAATATGCTAATTGAACTTCTTCTGATCATTGACCTGAACTTCTCCTTGTCTGCCCCTGTGGTCTCCTTCTCATCTATCTCATAAGATTCCACTTATTGAGGGGGAGCTTCCATGTCATGCATCACTTGCATATCAATTGGCATCTATTCAGGGGGAGCAATCCTTGTCATACTGAATCATGTTCATATCATTTGTGACCTTGCATTCATATACTTAGGGGGAAGTATTGCATTTCTTGTTGCATCTGCATTTTTGCATTTACCCCTTCCCATGGTTTATTTTGATTATACCAAAGGGGGAGATAGTTTGCCAAAGAGGGAGAATATCATTCAATCAGTGCATGCAGGTTCCTTTTGATCATCTCTACCTCATGTTTTTGCTGAAACTCTTAAAGGGGGAGAATCGCGTTCTTGCGAGGGGGAGCTTCCATGTCATATGCATCATGCTGCATAGAAACTCTTAAAGGGGGAGCATTGTGTTCTTGCATTCATATTTCTAGGGGGAGCTCTTGCATTTTGGTATCTCTTTCTGCAAGTATCAAAGGGGAGATTTTTGTTCAATCATTGCATGCTGGTTTGCCTTCTCTTCTCAAACTATTTTTTTTGATGAAGTCAAAGGGGGAGAATAGTTTGAGTCATCAGAATGACTTTCATAAGAATGTATTACATCATCAGAATGACTCACTGTGTATTGTTGCCATCATCAAAAAGGGGGAGATTGTTGTGCCCCTGGCCCCTGTGGCTTGTGGTTTTGATGATTGGCTCTAGGGGTTTGTGATGATTGGTTTTAATGTGAGCTAATCACTGTGAGTCACCATGGTTTTAATCAGTCATTCTTATATTCAGTCAGTCATTCAAATGTTCATTCAGTCTCTCATATGTTCAGTCAGTTTATCTGCTTACACTGTGAGTCATTGCATTTGAAGTTCAGACTGATTATCTGCTGCATAAAGCATTGATATGCATTAATAGAATCTGCACATTTGCATCAGGCAGCAAGTGTGTACAACGCCATGTGTAGGCACGACAAGTCCATACACTGGTTGCACATTGCACAGCTGCAGGCACTTCTAAGTCTACATATCGTGTAGCTGGCTGGCATAGTATGTACACTCATCTGTTTGCATGTGTCACCAAGTCCACACATTGCATCATGTGTTTCTTCATTTGATTGAGTCTATACATTGTCCTAGGCTAAGTGTATACAGCGTCTCATTCATGCTTTGATTAATGAAGTCTGTACATCAGTCTTCACTTTCTAAGTCTGTACAGCCGTTGGGTTTGGACTCAGAGTCTATACACTCGATTTGCCTTTGAATTGGTTAAGTGTGTACATTGAGCGCCTCACTTAGTGTCTAAGGCAAAGTCTACACGTTGCTATAGTAACGAAAGTCTATACATCCGATTGTGCAGTCTCTTAGCCATCGTCTTACATTCTTCAAGTCCAGTGGTCCCTCCTGGTCTGGAGGAAGAGAGGTCTTCGACCTCTAGTTTCCAAGTGGCTGGGAGTCACTTGGGTGTCCCTCCGTTTGGGAGGAAGAGGGGAGGCTGTTCCCCTGGTCAAGCTGTGTGGCAGCAACTGTTTGCAGACTGAGTCTGCTTGGTTCTAGCATTTGCTAGTGAAGCCTCACTCCGGTTGGGAGTGAGGGGTGGATGTTGGTCTGTGGACCGAACCACCTGAAAGTCTATTGTGCAGTGGTTTGATTGGTTGCTTTGCTTCCGCTAGATGCTTGAATAGGCACGCTCCAAGTGTTTGTATTTGAGTTGAATCGAATTGGTTCTATTCTGTGTCTATCTCTAGCATCCTAGTTTTTATTTGGCCATTTTACATAGAAGGATACATTCACCCCCCTCTGTATCCGGGCCTAGCACCCTAACAAGAAGGGAGGTTTTGGAAAAGATGATTGGAATGGAAATACGGTCGTTTTACCGATTAAACAATGTCGTGGCCAAGGTGGAAGCCTTTCTAGCCAGACCTGCCCCTACATCAGCTACCGGCACAACCCAGAAGGGCAAGGCACTGGAGCGGCGCCAGGCGCCTAAAGAACTAAATGCTCTTGACATCAAGGCGTTTGAGTAATAGAAAGGTAAATGCGAGGAGGCGGTCTCCCCACATCCTGCAAGAGTCGCAGATGACAAAGAAGGTCCCTCATTGAGGGATAAGATGAAGAAAGCCCACTCCTTTCCGAAGGACAAGACCAGGATTCTGTTCGACTGGGTAACAGAGTATGGCGTGGTCACCCTGCCAGAGCCGAAGAGGCCGGAGGACCTTAAGAAAAAAGATAATCCAAGGTTTTGCCCCTACCACCAGATGCTGGGGCATCCAATCGAAGACTGCTATGTTTTTAAGGACATCATCGAAGGGATGGTGAAGAAAAATGAAATAGAGTTGGGAGATTACAAGGTGGACCCTCCTCAACCACATGAAGCCCCTCCCAGAAGGGCAGGAGTCAACATGATCTCCCTATACCAAGCATTGCCTGAGGAGATCTCTGAAGTAAGCATGCGGCACACCTATGAAACTCATTTCTTGGAGCCCGTGAAAGAATAATAGGGATGGCAGCAGGTCCCTGTGAAGCACAAAAAGAAGAGGGCACCTCGCTCAAAAGTGGGGGCACATGTCCGTGGCGTCACACCACGACCTGCTCCGCCGGTGGCAGCACCTGTGTGGACCACTCCACCTACAGTCATCAGAATACCTACACACAATCGGAGGAGACAAACTCCGCTGCCGGTGGTCAAGGAAACCAGTCCTGGGATCCGTAGACTACAAGACCTTATTGGAGGGCTAGATGAGTACGTGCAGCCCAAATTGAAGCCCTTGCTGGTGCGGGACCATGTCCCATGCCAAGAACTGGAGCGGCTCTCACTTGAGTGAAAGGAAGAAGCTGATGCAGCATTCGATAAGGAGGATAGTCTGTTCTGGGGGCAGGCGCCTGTTGAAGCAAAGAAGAAGAAGAAACAAAAGAAGAAGAAAAGAAAGGCCGCTAAGGCTGATAAAGCGCAGGTTGTCTCCTATAATACCCTCTCAGCACTCTTCAACCTGCCCGGTGAGGAGGAGGAAGAGGAAATTTGCTTCACACCCCCTGTTGAGAGAGGCAAGGCCAAAGCCGCGACTGCTGCACCTGCAACCCAGTCAGGCTGAAAATGGGGGCGCCAGCCGCCGCCCAACCACAACATTATATTCAAGGGAGAGCAGCCCTATAAGACACCTCCCCCGTGATGGGGGCATCCCTTGCCCCTCCACATTTTTTCGAGGCTCGGATTGTTCGTTGGCATGCGCCATTGTGTTCGTCGCATTTTTCTAAGTCTAGTCATGTAATTTTTTTATTTGCTTTGAGTCATAATTATGTAATTTTCCCTTCATTTGAGTCAGGTACCTAGGTTTAAGGGTCAATTACCTAAGTTCTCAGTCATTATGTTGATTAGATAGGTTTATGGGCCCAATTCATTGGGCTAGGCCCAGGGGCGCCCCCCTTGGGATAAGCTGGTCAATTGTAGGTTTGTCAAGGTCACTTTGGTCCTAGGAAAAGTATGGAGTCTATAAATAGCCCCCTCCCCTCTCTCATTTGTAACCTTTGATGAATATTTGAATAGAAAGAAACCCTTTGTGAGAATTTTCTTCCCTTGGAGTGAGACTCTCCACATCCCGCCCCTATCTCTCTCATATCTCTCTCTCTCTCTAACGGGTCCCCCCCTCTCTCTCTTCCCTACCCCCAAAATTTGAAATTTCTTCTCTCTCCTCCCATTCACTCTTCATTAATATCCCCCCCTTCCCCATACACTCATTCAAGTCCCCCAACCCCCAAGGTAGAACCCACTAATCTCCAAGCCACCCTCCAACCCCCAACCACCCACTACCCTTTCCCAAGCACCCTTCCATATCCCCAAGGCTGAAGGGGCTTCACTGATGCGGGAATGGACACGCGACTTGGGACTCTAACTCGCGATCGTCCCTAAGCGAGGGAAGACGTGGGACCGGACGCAGTTGAGAAACCGGCCGTGAGTCTCAGGTATCGGCCTTTCTGCGTGAACTCGGATCGGGTCACTGGACGGGTCGCACTCACTCTCTTGCAGTGGTGATAAAAATGATATAACGGGCTAATAACCTATCACATGCAACGGCATATACGAATAAATACGAGTAAAGCAAAATGTGATAAAGAGTGGGGGCGAGTTTACCTCCATGCTTCGGGCGTGGGGAAGACGATCCCGGCCAAGACAGTAACTCCCGGTTAAACAATTATCACAATAATTATAGAAATGATTTCTACTGCCCACTCCATGCAGGGAGGTAACGGGCTACAAATGGGGCCCGGGAGGACTGAACTTGGGTTGACGGGCAGCTTTCGATGTAGCATTAGCGGCACGCGTATTCACGAATGTGGGGCCCACGTGCTCATCGGCGGGTCCGAGTGGGCCCGGAGTGGTACCGCTGTGACGTTGGCTCCTGGAGAGGCACTCTCTGGGGTGGCGGTATGCTGGTTCGCCTAGTGGGAGGTGAGTCGGCTCCGGTCTCACTTGTTGACCGTGCTGCCCACAGATCTGAAGTTGCTGTTTTACAGCGCGCGACCCGGCGAGATCTTCTGCTGCGATCACTCCCGACGTTAGATTGACGCACAAGAGGTATCGTTGGAAAGCTAGTTCAAAATTCTTCGATCTAGAGCCAGATAAATAATTTTGAATTTCTCAGATCTGGCCTTAACCGATTTTACGAGCTGTTGTTAGACAGGACCCGAAATCTCAGGACAGATCTAAGTTTTCCTGGGAGTTGGCATTGACTGTGCCTCAAACCTCAGATCTGAAACTTGGACTCTTCACAAAAGTTGTAGAGGTGGAAACAAGGAAAACGGGGATCATTTGTGTGACAGATTTGGTGGAGGTTTGGGTGGGGAAAGATATTTTATACTGCTGGGTGGTCGGATCTGGACAGAGACAGACAGACTGAGTTGGGATCTGAAAGTGATTTTTTTTGAAAATATAAATGAGATTTTAAATTCACAATAAAATTTGTGGAAGTGGTATTAGGTGGATAGAATCCCCAATAAAATTGGTGACTCAAGAAGATAAGAGAAAGGGGGTCGAAACCTGGAAACACAGGGTTGCTGTGATAGGATCTGAATAGAAGACAGAATTGGAAGGTGGAAATATACGAAAATGGAAAAATAGCAAACAAAAGGTAAATGACTGGATTTTTTTTGTGGAGGCGGGGGTGGACGTGGATGACTCACCCTACAAGTTTGGTAGCAATCTGAGCTCTTGATGAAGAGCTAAAAATCACGGAGTAGGGTTCTATCCTGATGTAGATAGAACTCCGGCGATGAAGACGGCGGCGCGATGGCGGTGCGATGGCGGCGGCAGCAGAAATAGAATTCAGAGGGGCTATGGAGAAGATAGAAGGGATTCACACCCAAGATTCAGTAGAAATCCATCTGCAAGAGGGCGAGGGAGAGAGGAGGAGGGCACACCCTTCTTTGGCTCCAACCAAATTTCACAATTTTTTCTCTTCATTAATTCTTACAAAACACTATACATGGGTTTATATAGAAGGGGAGGAAGGGGGAGGGGGTTGGAATTCGTGGGAGAGAGGGGAGGGGTAGCATTTTGTTCCCCCATGCGGTCAATTTGCCTAAAAATATAAAATACAAAATGTCATTTTAATGAGGGGGCACCCCCTTGACTTAAGGGGAGACATCTTAGACATTTTGTAACACTTGTCTCCCTTTGAATGTCAAATCATCTAGAAGGCCATCTTGGACCTTTGACTGACCCCACATGGGCCCTAAGACTTAGGTGGACCAATAGGAAGGAGATGGGGGCCCCTTGCTGGTCCTACTGAACTTTTGCACAAAAACCCAAAGAATCCTAAGGAATGATAAATTGGCTTGTAAAGCCTTACAATTGCAAACCTATTTCCCAAGGATATAAATGCAAACTAAAAGGATACAAATACAAAACTAAAAGTTAGTTCCCGGTGTAGATTCCCATCAATTCTCTCCGGGTGAGAAGAACTCGACCCCATCGAGTAAGGGGTGCGGCTGCTCGTGACACCGGCGGATCCGTCATCGTACCCGGAAGCGCGGAGTACGCTCCACTCCAAGTAATCGACACAAGCTCATCCCGTATAGATTCGATATGCACACGCTGCTAGGGAATGAGGCTAGAGGTGGACACTCCGGGGTGGGGTCAATCTTAAAGGAGAGAAGGCGGCTCGAAGACTCACTAGGAATCACCGCTTGTCCCTTATGTGACTAGATCCGACATATGAAGTAGAACCGATCCCAAAGTCCGACAAGTCTCGTACTCGAAAGGGACTAACAACGCGAGCATACAAACCGACTCGACTCGATGTATGCACAAACACACGACAGACAAACGAAACAAAGACTCATAAAGACCTTAAAAAAACCTAATGTTAGTCCGACCCGTACGTGTGTGACGGCGGACCAGGACACCTGAATGTGTGCCATGCATGCATCTGACGTAACCGGAGGTTGACGTCATGGGAAATTCCTAGACCTCCTAAAATGGACCATGCATGCATAGTGGACTTAGATGTGGGAGGGCCAGGGGTACCAAATGCATCTTCTTTCTTTCTCCTAGATGATGGTGTATTGCGCAAGTGAACGGACTTGGTGGGTGTAGACGACCCGGCCCGTGGGGAAGGGGTGTGGTAGTGGACTCCCTCGAGGAAGTGAAGTATATATGGTGGATCAAGGGGTCCACTAGGGAATGGGTCAAAGGGATCAAAGAAGGTATGACCCCATGAGATGAATTCTACAAGTCGCGGTCCCATGTGTAGAAGTCTTGAAGGTGTGGATGGGCACCTTCATGCATTGGGCCGTAGGTGGGACGGTGATCATATGTAGGATGTATGGTTCCTCCCTCGGACAAAAGGGTATGAAGTCGGGCTCGACCGACATGGGAAGGAATAAGAGGATCTCCGTGGTGACACAACTCACGGTGCACATGGAGGTAGATGAGTGAAGCTACGACTAGTGGGTTGGTCGAAGCCTCGGAGAATAAGTGCGTCAACGTCCATTGCCGGTGTAAACCCATAATAAGGTCACCCAAGGTATCAACATGGTGACTAGATCGGAATGTCATGTGGTAAGAGTTGACGGGCACTAGAGGTAAGGTGGGGTCCATGGATGGGTAAGGAAGTGGGACCAAGCCATCTTTGAGCCAACTAAGAAGTGGCTCGGCTATAAAAAGCGTACCCATTAGAAACACGGGTGGCTCGGGCTTTAGTGGCTCCAAACAAGATGGTTCCGAATAAAGTTCGGAAGTAGAGGGTGGTGGCATTGGAGCTCTCGTGGGTGGTGAAGGAGCACGTGTCCTCTCTATCCTATCCAACCAATCCGAAAGTATATTCTTGATTTCAGCTAAGGTACGGGTTGGAGTAGGGGCCTCGGGGTGGACACGCTTTTCATCTCTCGGCCCGGATGCTGACCTAGGCTCGACTATAAGTGGGGCTTCCACTTGGTTGGAGGCGACTGGACGGGCCACTTGATTGGGAGTGCTTTGGTGGGCTTGGATGGAGGTAAAGGGGCGGGATTGGTTGGAGGTGTGGCCCACTTGATTGTGGGTGAGTTGGTGGGGTTGGCTAGTGGTATGACCCCTGTGGTTGGAGGTAGGTGAGTGGGGAAGATAGACCCTCCTAAGCGCTCTCTTCATATCCCACCATGATTCGATGGGCCATTGCCTCCTAACCTCTCTCAAGCATTCGATGTCTCTCCACTTTTCGGCAGCCCCATGGAGAAGTCTCTCCTTGGCAAAATAGAATTGACAGGCCTCGGACATGGAATAACAATCAAAGTATGTGTCCATGGCGGACTCGCACTTGAGGTAGTCGCCCGGGACTTTGGAGCCATAAAAGTTCAGGGCTTTAGGCCCAAGCCCATGAGGGTGCCAACGGTAATATCGCCTGGGTGACCGAGATTCCATTGGGAATGGGGAATTACAAGGCGGACATGCCGACACACGGAGACAAGACACTAGACATGACGACAATGCAAGTTCGAATGCACTAACTAATGCACACTGAGGAGCCTAGACTTAAACCAAGACTCGGTACATGGCGGAGTTAATCGATCCAAAGATCACTCACGCAAGTGGGCGGCCTTCCCGATAGGCGTAGCCTAACGTTCGGACAACACCTTTTGATATACCGATTAATGGTATGCAAATGTGACACTTAGACTAACTTAAACGACTCTTTTTTTATTTGGAGTTTTGCAAATGACTATCCTAGACTCAACTCGCTCTGATACCAAATTGATGCGGGACGGACACGCGACCTGGGACTCTAGCTCGCGATCGTCCTTAAGCGAGGGAAGACGTGGGGCAGGGCGCGGTTGAGAAACCGGCCGTGAGTCTCGGGTATCGGTCTTTCCGCGTGAACTCGGATCGAGTCACGGGACGGGTCACACTCACTCTCTCGCAGCGGTGATAAAAATGATATAACGGGCTAATAACCTATCACATGCAGCGGCATATACGAATAAATACGAGTAAAGCAAAATACGATAAAGAGTGGGGGCGAGTTTACCTCCACGCTCCGGGCGTGGCGAAGACGATCCCAGCCAAGATAGTAACTCCCGGTTAAACAATTATCACAATAATTATAGAAATGATTTCTACTGCCCACTCCACATAGGGAGGTAATGGGCTACAAATGGAGCCCGGGAGGACCGAACTTGGGTTGACGGGCAGCTTTCGATGTAGCTTTAGCGGCATGCGTATTCACGAACGTCGGGCCCACGTGCTCATCGGTGGGTCCGAGTGGGCCCAGAGTGGTACCGTTGTGACGTTGGCACTTGGAGAGGTGCTCCCTGGGCACTACCAGAAAAAGCGGGATTTCAGACGGAATTTTCAGACGGAAATTTCAGACGGAAATTTCCGTCTGAAATTTGTGACGGATTTTTTTCCGTCGGAAATCCCGTCTGAAATATGCAATTACACACCGAATTTCAGACGAAAATTTGTGATGGAAAATATTCCGTCATAAATTTCAGACGGAATTTGGGACGAAAAATTTAATCTGTCAGAAATTTATGACCAAGAATTTGTGACGGACACATTTGTGACGGATCCGTCTGACAATCCGTCACAAATGTGTCTTCTCACGGATTTTCAGACGGAAATTAATCCGTCACAAAATTTTTGCGCCCCCAATCCGTCGCAAAGGCACATTTACGACGGATTTGGGGCGCAAAAATTTTGTGACGGATTAATTTCCATCTGAAAATCCGTGAGAAGACACATTTGTGACGGATTGTCAGACGGATCCGTCACAAATGTGGCCGTCACAAATTCTTGGTCATAAATTTCTGACAGATTAAATTTTTCGTCCCAAATTCCGTCTGAAATTTGTGACGGAATATTTTCCGTCACAAATTTCCGTCTAAAATTCGGTGTGTAATTGCATATTTCAGACGGGATTTCCGACGGAAAAAAATCCGTCACAAATTTCAGACGAAAATTTCCGTCTGAAAATTCCGTCTGAAATCCCGCTTTTTCTGGTAGTGGGGGCGGCGGTACGCTGGTTCGCCTCGTGGGAGGCGAGTCGGCTCCGGTCTCACTTGTTGACCGTGCTACCCATGGATCTGAAGTTGCTATTTTACAGTGCGCGACCCGGTGAGATCTTCTACTGCGATCACTCCCGATGTCAGATCGATGGAAAAGAGGTATCGTTGGAAAGCTAGTTTAAAATTCTTTGATCTAGGTCCAGAGAAATAATTTTTAATTTCTTAGATCTGGCCTTGACCGATTTTACAATCTGCTGTTGGACAGGACCTGAAATCTCAGAACAGAACTAAGTTTTCCTGAGAGTTGGTGTTGACCATGCCTCAAACCTCAGATATAGAACTTGGACTCTTCACAAACATTGTAGAAGTGGAAACAAGGAAAACGGGAATAATTTTTGTGACAGATTTGGTGGAGGTTTGGGTAGGGAAAGGTATTTTACACTATTGGGTGGTCGGATCTGGACAAGGACAGACAGACTAAGTTGGGATCTGAAAGTGATTTTTTTTGAAAATATAAACGAGATCCTAAATTCACAAGAAACTTTGTGGAAGAGGTATTAGGTGGACAAAATCCCCAATAAAATTGGTGACTCAAGAAGATAAGAGAAAGGGGGTCGAAACTGGGAAACACAGGGTTGCTGTGATAGGATCTGAACAGAAGATAGAATTGGAAGGTGGAAATATACAAAAATAGAAAAATAGCAAACAAAAGGTAAATGATTGGATTTGTTTTGTGGAGGTGAAGGTGGACGTGTAAGACTCACCCTCCAAGTTTGGTTGCGATCTGAGCTCCTGATGGAGAGCTAAAAATCACGGAGTAGGGTTTTATCTTGATGTAGACAGAACTCCGACGATGAAGATGGCGGGGTGATCGCGGTGCGATGGCGGCGGCGGCAGAAATAGAATTCAGAGGGGCTAAGGAGAAGATAGAAGGGCTTCACACCTAAGATTCAACAGAAATCTATCAGCAAGAGGGGGAGGGAGAGAGGAGGAGGGCACACCCTTCTTTGGCTCCAACCAAATTTCACAAATTTTTCTCTTCATTAATTCTTACAAAACACTATACATGGGTTTATATAGAAGGGGAGGAAGGGGGAGGGGGTTAGAATTCGTGGGAGAGGGGAGGGGTAGCATTTTCTTCCCCCTGTGGTCAATTGGCCTAAAAATATAAAATACAAAATGTCATTTTAATGAGGGGGCACCCCCTTGACTGAAGAGGAGGCATCTTGGACATTTTGTAACACTTGTCCCCCTTTGAATGTCAAACCATCTAGAAGCCCACCTTGGACCTTTGACTGACCCCACATGGGCCCTAAGACTTAGGTGGACTAATAGGAAACGAGATGGGGGCCCCTTGCTGGTCCTACTTGACTTTTGCACAAAAACCCAAAGAATCCTAAGGAATGACAAATTGGCTTATAAAGCCTTACAATTGCAAACCTACTTTCCAAGGATATAAATACAAACTAAAAGGACACAAATACAAAAATAAAAGTTAGTGCTCGGTGTAGATTCCCATCATTCACCCAAGGCCCAAATTTGAATCTCCCTCCCTTTCTAGTTGCCCCACACCCCTCCCCAACACCGCCTTCCTACCTTGGTCGCCCTCCCCATTCCCCCCTTATTTCCCTTGGCCATCCCACCCTCATACACACAACCCTACACCTTCATCCTATTCCCAGCTCACAGGTAGTAGAGTACCAGATACTTTCTGAGGATGCCATGACATCACCAAGAAGCTTCAGAGGGCGTACCATATACCGTTGGATTCGTCTGCCTGTCAGCTTTGCAATGGTGGTGGTCTCATCTCCGTCTGAGTTCGTGACTGCAAGGGAGAGCCATTCTTCTCCGACTGCACAGGATAGGTCCGTTTAGCAATCTGAAGCAACTTCCAGAAGCTCCCACGGCCACATTCCTGTGCTTCTTGATGTGCCACTTGACTGAGAGCTTCTACGATAAGTCTTCTTCCATTACCAAGAAGCGGTACCCCGTTCGGCATCCGGAGCAGCAATTTCTCAATTTTTTCCCTCTAGTGCGCTGTTCTGTCCACTCTGGGACTGAACCGACACCCGTTCACTGTTCGGGCTGTCCCTGTCTACTCTGACCTCCTACAGTGTCCCCGTGAGTCTCATTTCGAAGAGGGCTCGACAACAAATCCAGTGACTCTAACCACACTCGAATCAGAGCCCAGGAGCACCCGTGGCGACCTCATCTTCCTGTGGTAGTGGTGCTGAAGCAGACAAAACCAGAGAACAGAGACCCTGCTCACGGCCCTGCTCCGACCAACGCCGGCAAACCAGAAATTTGACGTCCTCTTGGGCCAACCCAGGAGGTTTTTCCGCTGGTTTTGTAGCAAACGGAGTTCAGGAGTGGCTGCAGCGGCACCGACATCGACTGCCTATCCGCTATTCTAGAGAGCGGACAGAACCGGCAACCGCCTTCCAATTAGTTCCTAGCTCGGCTTTTCCCCTCCCCGCCTGGCCGGCTGAGCGCCCCTCCCTACGTGGAGGTACATTTTGGTTGTAATTATACTCCCCCACCCCTAGTCCAACCCCCTTGCAAGGAGTGTAGTGCATGTATTAGCAGATCGCCATCCAAAGCTACACCGACGTGGTGTGCGGGTGCATGCCCACGCCTCCGCGCTCGTCATCATCTCCGGCCGGAGTCGGCATCTTCATGCTGACTAGGTGAGCCTCGGTTCCCCTCTTATATGGTTTCAATTCATTGCTTAGCATAGTATTATCTCTGTTGCTTCATCAGACGGAGAGTGAGAGCTCGGCCCAAAATTGCTATTGACGTTAGTGATCACCGCGGCCGAGTTGTGAGCGATCCCCTACATCCCACGCCCTTGGTGTGCTAGCCACCCGTGAATTGGGCATCCCTGGCCCATTTGGGGTCCTCCCCAAGCTAGCCAACCCTTGGAGCATCAAGGTCCCACCTCGGACCCTCTCCATCATCATCGAGTCACCTACGGGCACTAGTGTGTGCTACGCGAATGTGTTCGCTGGAGTGAGTATGCTGCTCAAGTTGCTTGCTCACAATTTAGGTCCATAGGTGGTGTCACATCAAATTGGTATCACAGCAAGTTTTAGACTTGTCTCTACGAGTCTAGTCCTAGGGCGCATATGCATTTCAAGTCACCCGGTACCTCTCCCTTGCCCACTAGAATGGCCACTTCACACCCGTCATACCCTGCCCCATCACCTTTCCCAAGAGGCACTAATCCTCATGGAAGCTCCACTGCCGACAAAGTGGGTGGCATCTTAGAAGCCCTGCCTAATGTCCTTGATCGGCTTGAAGACATCACGTTCCGACTTGACCGACTTGAGGGAAATGGTTGTGCACCGAGAGTGAATGAGAGTGACCTTTGGGAAAATCTAGAAACCCTCTTTTTGGAACACTTGAAAGCCAAAACCCCCGCCTTTGATGGATCCTACAGCCCAAGCCTTTACCTAGATTGGGAGGTTTCCATGGACCAATTCTTTAAAAGGTGCCCCTTGAACGAAGGAAGGAGAATGAGGCTAGCCAAGGCGCACCTCTCCAAACGAGCTAAAAATCATTGGTTAATTGTGGAGGGTTTAAGGAGGATCCGCGGGGAAGCCCCGATTAGCACTTGGGAAGAGATGAAGATGAAACTTAGGAAAACCTACACTTCTCACTCGAAGAATCACAGCCCGAGGAGCACTCCCACTTCTCCTACCCCTCCACAACCGGTCGATCCCAAGGGCAAGAGACCCGTAAATGACCCGATTCTCCCCATGAGGGCCACCGCTCCCCAACCCAAAGTCACTCACCCAACCCTCACCATTCAAACCCAAGGGGACCCCGTGTCCACCCCTCCACCAAGGCCCAAGACGGACACCATTCCCTAACCCAAAACCCCTCACCAAATCCATACCCCACATACCCCTTGGATTCCACCACTACTCCTCCATCGTCCCCTAAAAGGGACACACCTCGTAAGACCAACCAACCCAATCCTCCTCACCCAACCCATCTCCCACTCCCTACCTCAACTCTACCATGTCTTAGGTCTCCACTACTTCCCCTCCCTATCCTAACCCAAGCCTCCCTTTACACACCACCCCGGGAGCACCATGCGCCCATCATCATCACCCCACCCACAAAGGACCTTCTCACCTCCTTGGTAGAGGAACCCATAATCCCGACACCCGACCCCATAGTGGTGAACACCCCGGGTCCAACCCCCACTTTGAAAGAAACACATGCCCAAGATGAGGACAAAGCCTCGCATTACGATCTTCACTCTATGCCCTCTCCTCTAGTTGGGAGTGAACTCATCATAAGTGGGTCCTTGGCTATATGGTTAAAGGAGAATCCAGCTCACCCGATCATGGCCCACCCTTCCTTGGAGCGACACCTCCCCATAGTGCCCTTCATCTCCTATCGCACCACCATCCAATCATCTTACCAAGTGGAGACATTAGGGGATCTTCTTAAGGGCCTAACATGACAAATGGAGTTGACTGGCATGTTGACCACAATGGCCGACCGACCTAGAAGCCTTGACCTCCTACACCTATGTGTCGGGTCTATCACCTCAGTTTGCACCATTGGTTGCTATATGAGCGACCTCCTTCTATTTCTCCCTACACCCGATGAGCCCGATGCTATCCACGAATTAGAGTTGCTTATCTCGCGTAGAACGTCAAGCCCTCCATTCATGGCCGACCATCCCACCAAAGACTTCGGCCCAATTATTTCATTAGAGGAGGATGGCTCACCACTATGTGAGGACCTTGAGGACATGGAGTTCCTCTCCTTTGGTGACCCTTACCATGACCCCTTCGATCCCTTCCTATACCCACCCACCTTACTCACCACCAATCTTTTCCTACCCCAACCAACCATGTTGGACAAAGCCCACCTCTCCCATGACCCAGTCCACACCAAGGGAACCATGACCATGGGTGAAATCCACCTAGGAAACAATGAAGTGCCCCACTCCATGACACATACCTTCTTTGACCCCTTCGACCCTTTCACATGGGAGCTCAAAGGTTGTCCCACACCTATGCACATAGAAGTCACCTTTGGGATAAGCATGCAAGTGTCTAGACTTACCACACCACTTGGCATGAACACTATGTTGGGTCCACTCATTCATATCACCCACATGTCAAGTAGGAAGCATGAGTGATCCATATTCGGATGTAATGGTCCACCTTCATTCATCATGGGTCTTAATCATGGTAGGAGCATTCACGGATGTCTGGGACCCCCGGCATTTGCTATACCCATGCACAATAGATTCCCCTACGGATGCCCCGGCCCTCCAACCATTGTTATAAAGTCCATGCATGATAGGGCCACTTGTGGCTGCCCCGGTCCACCTAAGTTGATCAAGGTCCAAATGGCATCAAAGCATGATAGGACAATTTATGGTTGCCCCAGTCCACCTTTGCACACTATCCACTTTCACACCCACTCACCGCATCATAATGCATGGTACGAGCATACACGTAAGCAATTCGCAACGAGCGGTGAGGTCCACAAAGAGCGGACAAAGGCTCGCAAGTGCCACTTAGAATTCCAAGTAGGGAACTTATCGATGGAGACATTGGAGTGGTTTTACCGCAGGGTCACGTCCAACTTGAGGGCACGAGGACTTGGACCTTGCCAAGTTCCGAGTAAATTTGTCAAACCGGCTTACGGGTTCGACTTACTAATGGGTTTTGGGATTCACCCCATTTCCTACGTGGCGGACCTGGCACCCTATATGGGCACCGCGGTGGATCCTAGTGAGTGCCTCGAGCCTACGCCTACCTTTCAGAGAGACACCCTTGGAGTGCCACGTCATATCAGCCTGAGAGCCTGACGTGAGCACATGGAGGCAATACTAGGCAAGCAGGGTATCATCGCTGGCAAGAGGGTGTGCCCGTGCCACCTTGAGAAGCTGAAGCGCAGTCCCCCAGCTATGGACGCGGGGTTTAGTTTGGAGATCGCGGCTCGCCCGGAGCTACATTTGGTGTGCCACTTCCCCGATGGACCCATACTCGACGGGGTCGAGTTTTCCCCACCCCGGGGGTATGATGGGGGAATCCCTTGTCCCTCCACATTTTTTCGAGGCTCGGATTATTTGTTGACATGCGCCATTGTGTTCGTCGCATTTTTCTGAGTCTAGTCATGTAATTTTTATATTTTCTTTGAGTCATAATTATGTAACTTTCCCTTTATTTGAGTCAGGTACCTAGGTTTAAGGGTCAATTACCTAAGTTCTCAGTCATTATGTTGATTAGATAGGTTTATGAGCCCAATTCATTAGGCTAGGCCTAGGGGCGCCCCCCTTGGGACAGTCTGGACAATTGTAGGTTTGTCAAGGTCACTTTGGTCCTAGGAAAAGTATGGAGTCTATAAATAGCCCCCTCCCCTCTCTCATTTGTAACCTTGATTAATATTTGAATAGAAAGAAACCCTTTGTGAGAGTTTTCTTCCCTTGGAGTGAGACTCTCCACATCCCTCCCCTATCTCTCTCATATCTCTCTCTCTCTCTAAGGGGTCCCTCCCTCTCTCTCTCTTCTATACCCCCAAATTTCTAAATTTTTTCTCTCTCCTCCCATTCACTCTTCATTAATATCCCCCCCTTCCCCATACACTCATTCAAGTCCCCCAACCCCCAATGTAGAACCCACCAATCTCCAAGCCACCCTCCAACCCCCAACCCCCAACCCCCAACCACCCACTACCCTTTCCCAAGCACCCTTCCATCTCCCCAAGGCTGAAGGGGCTTCACGCAAGGCCCAAATTTGAATCTCCGTCCCTTTCTAGCTGCCCCACACGCCTCCCCATCACCCCCTTCCTACCCTGGTCGCCCTCCCCATTCCCCCCTTGTTTCCCTTGGCCATCCCACCCTCATACACACAACCCTACACCTTCATCCTATTCCCAGGTCGCAGGGAGCAGAGTACCAGCTATTTTCTGAGGCTGCCACAACATCACCAAGAAGCTTCATAGGGCTTACCATATACCGTTGGATTCATCTTCCTGTCATCTTTGCAACGGTGGTGGTCTCGTCTCCGTCTGAGTTTGTGACTGCCAGGGATAGCCGTTCTTCTCCGACTGCGCAAGATAGGTCTGGTCAGCAACCTGAAGCAATTTCCACAAGCTCCCACGGCCACATTCCTGTGCTTCTTGAGGCACCACTTGGCTGAGAGATTCTACGACAAGTCTTCTTCCATTACCAAGAAGCGGTGCCCTGTTCGGCATCCGGAGCTACAATTTCTCAATTTTCTCCCTCTGGTGCGCTGTTCTGTCCACTCTGGGACTGAACCGACACCCATTCACTGTTCGGGCTGTCCCTGTCTACTCTGACCTCCTACGGCATCCCTGTGAGTCTCATTTCAAAGAGGGCTCGACAACAAATCCAGCGATTCCAGTGAATCAGAGCCCAGGAGCACCCCCTGG
Organism: Amorphophallus konjac; assembly: GCA_022559845.1. Taxonomy (NCBI): domain Eukaryota; kingdom Viridiplantae; phylum Streptophyta; class Magnoliopsida; order Alismatales; family Araceae; genus Amorphophallus; species Amorphophallus konjac. The sequence continues at coordinate 189,429,528 of CM040127.1, read as the reverse complement.
CGACCTCATCTTCCTGTGGAAGTGGTGCTGAAGCAGACAGAACCAGAGAATAGAGACCCTGCTCACGGCCCTGCTCCAACCAACGCCGGCAACCAGAAGTCCTTCCAAAAATCTGACATCCTCCTTGGCCAACCTAGGAGGTTTTGCCGCTGGTTTCGTAGCAAACGGAGTCCGGTAGTGGCTGCAGCAGCGCCGACATCGACTGCTTGTCCCCTATTCAAGAGAGCGGACAGAACCGGCAACAACCTTCCAATTAGTTCCTAGCTCGGCTTTTCCCCTCCCCGCCTGGCCGGCTGAGCGCCCCTCCCTGCGTGGAGGTACATTTTGGTTGTAATTCTACTCCCCCACTCCTAGTCCAACCCCCTTGCAAGGGGTGTAGTGCATGTATTAGTAGGTCGCCATCCGAAGCTACACCGACGTGGCGTGCGGGTGCATGCCCACGCCTCCCCGCTCATCATCGTCTCCGGCCGGAGTCGGCGTCTTCACGCCAACTAGGTTAGCCTTGGTTCCCCTCTTGTCTAGTTTCAATTCATTGCTTAGCATAGTATTATATCTGTTGCTTCGTCGGACGGAGAGTGAGAGCTCGGCCCAAAATTGCTATTGACGTGAGTGATCACCGCGGGCGAGTTGTGAGCGATCCCCTACATCCCACGCCCTTGGTGTGCTGGCCGCCTGTGAATTGGGCATCCCTGGCCCATTTGGGGTCCTCCCCAATCTAGCCAACCCTTGGAGCATCAAGGTCCCACCTCGGACCCTCTCCATCATCGCCGAGTCTCCTACGGGCACTAGTGTGTGCTACGCGAACGTGTTCGCTAGAGTGAGTCAGCTGCTCAAGTTGCTTGCTTACAATTTTGGTCCATAGGTGGTGTCACATCACCCCGGAGGTCAAGGGGGTCCAGATCCCTCCTCCATCAGGCCTTTACGGCAAGAGTGGGGGCAAGGCAGTCCCTTCATTCCTTGAATTTGTGAAGATGTCTAAAGGGAAGCAACCATACCAGGAGCCTAACCCTGCACCCGGGGATGTTCACCCGTAGCCAGCACAGTCTGCCGAAGCTCCGAATGCACATGGAGGATGCCCTGCAGCGGCTGATGAAGAACAACAAGGATCCGGTGCTAACCAGGGAGGTGTCGAGTCCGAGGCAGATGAAGCGGGTCCATCCAGGGCCGCAACTCAGGACTATCCCAAGCCCAGGTGGGCGGAAGAGATGAAGCTTTCCAATGTCCTAGCTGGGAGCCGAATAATGAAGCTACTCAAGAAGCTCCCTACTAGATTTACAATCTGGGAGATCCTCTCCCTGAGTGAAGAGACCCGGCTGGCGATCATCACTGCCCTACAGACGCCTGCTCACTTTGAGACCTGCTTGGCTGAAGCACTGCCAGAAGCCAGCATGGCCTTCACTCAAGAAGACATGCTTCTTCCCACCATTAGCCACAATAGGCCGCTGTACATGAAGGGGCACCTGAACGGAAGGGAGCTGAACAGGATTCTGATCGACCCTGGCGCAGCAGTCAACATTATGCCCTACAGAATATACGAGAGGCACCACTTCAACGTGCGTCTCAAAAAGGTCAGAGATATGCGTATCGCCAGCTTTAATCAGAAATGTGAAGTGTCAATGGGGGTGGCGGAGTTCACACTTACCCTAGCGGATTTTGCTACAACGGTGCAGTTCCATGTCATCGACTCCCGTATCTAGTACAAGGCGCTGCTCGGCCGCCCATGGCTGCATGAAAATATGGTGGTGCCCTCTACGCTCCACCAATGTATCAAATATAGCCTTGAAGGGAAGGAGGAGAGGATCTTTACTGATCCCCACCCATTTGAAGTGTTCGAGTGTCATCTGGTAGATGCTCACCTATATGCAGAGCGGCCTCAGAAGGCCCCTGAAGTCAAGACCCCTGTAGGGGCATCAAAAAGCTCATCCGGATATAGCTGTTATCCACCACCGCCACGTGGATATGTCAAGCCCAAGGCAGTCTCTCACATCACCGTCACCGGGGACGTGGGTAGAATAGCGCCTCCAGCTATATACCCTGAAGTAAATGAAGCCCAGGTCGATCAGCATCATGACCACATTGGAGTCCCTGACGGCCTCACCAAGCTGATTCCCGACATTGATTACCCCACTGTCGAGCCTTTCAAAGCTTGGGAGGTGGCGCAGATAGATGGGCCCAGCAGCTTGTTCTACACGGCTGAAGAACACCCTACTCGGGAAGACACAGACTGCTGCCTACCCGAAGACATAGAAAATCCGTCAGTTCCCGTTCGAGGTCTGGCGTTCACAACCGACCGGATGGCCAGGATGTTCCAGAAGTAACACATCCCCTCCGATCAATCTCATAAAAACAAAGAAGCTTTCCAGAAAATGTGGCATCCCGCAAGTCTGGACAAGGAACTGAGGCGCGTCTCTCAGCACCCAGGGTTGGGCTTCACCTTGGAAGAATACTACTACAGTGGGCGATACGAGGTGGACACCATCTCCGCCTTTTACCCTGCTGAAGACAGCCCACCTGGGGCAACTTTTGATGAATACCCAGCGGAAGCTGAATATGCTGAGCCTGCTTAGCCCGGACTTTAAGAAGCGGAGACTGTGATTCCTTGCCGATGCTGGGAGCAGGTCTATCCCAAAGAGGTGGCCCTTCAAGCCAAATTTGATACGGCTAGCAGCAGTGAAGCCGAAGATGTTGAAGAAGCAGGACCTCTCCCTCCAGTAGAGTCCTGCTGATGATGACCTCAGCACCTCTCCTGCCAATCGGGGAAGCATCAACCAACTCCGATCAAGAGGCACATGCTTCCAGGAAAGAAAAGGCCACTTCTACGGAAGATACAACTGCCTCAGAGGGCGAGACCTCCTCAACCTCTGCTACAAGACTGGGAGTCTGTCCCAGCCCAACAATAAACAACCACCAGCCTATCATGGCTATAACTCTATCTACGGGGGATGAAGCTGCTCTCTCGCCCTCGGAAACTGCAACGACAGTGGACTTGCTGATAGAGCAATCTGTACAGCTGCTATTGAATGAAGCAGAGGACTCTCCGGAGGCTCTGATGATGACAAATGAGGAAATCGAGGTCTTTGACCCCGAAGATGGCATTCCAGATTTCGTCGACCTCCAACCAGCACCTCCGGAGATAGAAGATGGAGGCCAAGCTACAGTCGACGAGCTGATAGAAGTCAACCTGGGAAGCAAGGAAGACCCTAGGCCTACCTTCCTCAGTGCCCAGCTATCCCCAGAAGAATGGGAGCTGTATATCCAGCTACTGCAAGAGTACCGGGACTGCTTTGCCTGGACTTACAGAGAAATGCCAGGTCTGAGCCCTGCAGTTTCGCAACATGAGCTGGCGATCAGCCCTGAAGCCGAGCTGGTGAAGCAACCGCCGCGGCGCATGAGGCCAGAGCTCATCACTCAAATTTGTAAAGAAGTAGACAAGCTCATTGACGTGGGATTTGTCGAAGAAAATCAATATACCACGTGGCTGGCGAATATCATCCCCGTGAAAAAGAAGAATGGACAGATCCTGATATGTTTCGACTTCCGAGATCTGAATAAATCTTGTCCCAAGGATGACTTTCCAGTGCCGATAATGGAAGTCATGATTGATGCTACAATCGACCATGAGGCCCTGTCATTCATGGATGGGTCATCTGGCTACAACCAGATATGGATCGTGGGACATGACCGGGTCCACACTGCCTTCCGAACCCCTAAAGGCATCTATCACTACAAAAGGATGCCGTTCAGACTAAAGAATGCTGGCGCAACTTATCAGCGCGCAATGACCAAAATATTTGATGAGTTGCTCTACCACAAGGTCGAGTGCTATATAGATGATCTAGTGGTCAAGACCAGAAGGAAAGAAGACCATCTGTAGGACCTCCAAATCATTTTTCAGAGGCTGAGGCAGTATGAATTGAAGATGAACCCTATGAAATGCGCATTCGGAGTATCGAGCGAAAAATTCTTGAGTTTCATCGTCAGATACCGAGGAATCGAGATAGACCCCGCGAAGATCAAAGTGATTCAGGAGCTACCTGCACCAAGGAACCTCTCCGAGCTGAGATCACTACAGGGCCACTTGGCTTATATCCGGCGGTTCATTTCCAATTTGTCAGGGCGATGCCAGCCATTCCACCAATTGATGATGAAGGATGTTCCCTTCTACTGGGATGAAGACTGCCAGACAGCCTTTGACAAACTGAAAGACTATCTGAAGAATCCTACAGTGCTGGGCGCATCGGTGAAAGGACGGCCATTGATATTATATATAGCGGCCACACACAATTCCCTGGGGGCAATGCTGGCCCAGAACAATGAAGAAGGAAAAGAACAAACCCTCTACTACCTCAGTCAGAGACTGGTCAGGACTGAGGAGAAATATACTTACATTGAGAAGATCTGTCTAGCACTGGTCTTCGCAGTCAAGAAGCTTCGACACTATATGTTGTCGCATGAAATCAACTTGGTATCCAAAGAGGACCCGCTGAAATACATCATGTCCCAGCCGGCACTCAAGGGTTGCCTGGGCAAATGGGCGGTGATCCTTATGGAGTTTGATATCCCCTATGTGCCGCGAAAGGCTGTCAAGGGCCAAGCTATTGCAGACTTCTTCATCGAGCACCCAATACCAGGAGACTGCCCGCTGGAACCGGAGCTTCCTGAAGATGAAACCCTGGAAGCTGCTCAAGTGCAGCCCTCCTTGTGGCAGCTATATTTTGATGGCGCTTCCAAAATTGACACCTCGGCCACTGGGTCAGCCAGGGTGAGAGCAGGAGCAGGCATAGTCCTGAAATCTCCAGAGGGGGAAGTTGTGCACACATCTTGCTCAATAAACAAGCCTTGCACAAATAATGAAGCGGAGTATGAAGCCCTGATAATCGGGTTGCAAATTACTCTATCCATGGGGATTCAGATGCTGGAAGCATTCGGAGACTCCATGCTAGTTATAAAATAGCTGGAAGGAGAGTTCGATGTGTGAAAGGAAGAGCTCCTCCCCTACCATCAGCTGATAACTCGCCTAATGTCAAGATTCTACTTCATCAGCGTCAAGCATGTCAACCGAGGATAGAATGCTCAGGCGGACTCCCTCGCTAAACTGGCTAGTTCTTTGGCGATCCCGCCAGACACAGTCCTGAATATAACAGTTATCAACTGCCGACAAGTCCCCAGTGTAACAGAGGTCTTGGCCGATGAACAAGAAAGTGAAGTGGCAGCTGTGGAAGAGGTTCAACTGCCCGACTGGCGAGAGCATCTCCTACGCTGGTTCTAGCACCAGCAGCTCCCGAAAGAAAAAGAACAAAGAATGAAGCTCTTGAGGGTCAAAGACTCTTACGAGATGAGAAATGGGACCCTGTTCCGAATAATGGCAGATGCCCAATGAAAAGTTCTACTTCGTTGCTTGTCTTCAGTAGGAGCTGGGCAGGTGATGCAAGAAGTCCACACGGGTTCATCTGGAGCGCACCAGGCCGGCCCAAAAATGAAAATCGAGATAAAGAAATTGGGCTACTATTGGCCCACTATGTTTGATGACTGCTGCAAGTTCGCCAAGGCTTGTCAGAAATGTCAAGAGCACGCCAATGTGTCAAGAAGACCGCCAGTGCCGCTACACCCCACCATACCGAGCTAGCCGTTTGCTCAATGGGGCACGGACGTGGTAGGGCCACTGCCAGCATCTTCATCAGGGTGCAAATACATCTTAGCAGCTACAGATTATTTCTCCAGATGGGCAGAGGCAGTAGCACTAAGAGAAGTAACGGGAGAATTAGTTGCAAGGTTCTTCCGACAGAACATAATATTCCGATTCGGGGTTCCCAGTCGAATTATATCAGACAATGGCAGCCATTTCAGAAACCAGAAGATTTATCGGTTAGCTGATAAATATAAGATGGACTAGAGGACATCGTTTCCCTACAACCCTCAAGCCAATGGACTTGCAGAAGCCTTCAATAAAATGCTATGCACGTTGTTGGCAAAGATCGTCAAGTCCAATAAGAAGGACTGGGAAGAAAAGATGTACGAAGCACTTTGGGCCTATCGTACCGTCTATAAAACCCCAACCGGCTGTTTGCCATTCTCCCTCATATACAGGTCAGAGGCTGTGGTGCCGATTGAATTAGAAGTCCCCTCGCTGCGAGTCGCCATCCAGCATGGACTAGTCGGCAGTGAACAAACTAATGCAGAAAGAAGATTAGAGGAGCTCGCCGAACTCGAAGGAAAGCGTCTTCGTGCACAACAAAACATTCAACTCTACCAAGCTCGCATGGCCCGCGCTTCCGATAAGCTGGTCAAATGTCGAGAATTCAAGAAAGGAGACCTGGTAATGGTCAAAATGAGAGAAGTGATGGCCTCCAACCCCAAAGGGAAGTTGGTTGAAAATTGGGTCGGACCATATGTCATCCACCGAGTATATGAAGGGGGTGCGTACGTCCTTGTAGATCACAAAGGAATCATCCAGTTCTATCCCCTTAATGGAAAACACTTGAAGCTGTATCATGCAGCTCAACCACTATTCTCAGAATGACCCGTACCTACCTTAGTCTAGTGGCACTCTGCCCTAGCTAAGTCCTACATACCCTGGTCTAGTGGCACTCCGCGCTGGCCGAACTAACCTTCATCTTGGTCTAGTGGCACTCAGCCCTGGCCGAGCTACCTTCATTGATGGGAATCGACGCCGAGCATTGATGTTTTTATTTTACATTTGTGTCCTTTAGTTTGCTTTTATACCCTTGGGAAAGTATGTACGCAATTATAAGGCTTTATAAGCCACTTGGTCATTCCCTTGGATTCTTTGGGTTTTTATGCAAAAGTGTAGTAGGTCCAGCAAGGGGGCCCCATCCCTTCCCTATTGGTCCACCTAAGCCATGTGGGGCTGGTCAACTATCCTAGGTGGCATCTAGAAGGTTTGAATGTCAATTAAACACATGGGAGACAAATGGACTTCAAAGTCCAAGATGCCACCCACCTTGGTCAAGGGGGCGCCCCTCTCCACTAACCCATTTTTATTTTTGTTTAATGTGGTTCCAAACCACATGGGAGAATAAATTATGGTCTCCCCCATTTACCCCTACCCAAAATTAGATCTGAGGCTAGTTTAAGTCTTTTTACACTTTCTATAAATACCTTGTAATTTTTGAATTACTTAGCAATTAATGAGAAGAAAATGCCATTTGTTGCTCCAACCCAAGGGCGCCCCTCTCCCCCCTTCTAGAGCTGTGAAAGCTCAGATTTCAGAGGTGTGAAGCCTCTCCTCCACCACCTCCCTGAGTGTGAAGCTCAGCATCACCGTCGCCGCTGCCATCGAGCCGCCATCGCGCCGCCACCGCCGCTACATCAAAGTTCTATCTCCATCAGGACAGAACCTCTTCTCCGAAATTATATCTCTGGTTTTTATTATCTGATCGAGACCTAATTTTGAGGGTTTGTTCTGTCCATCTCCCCTAACCTCCAGTTAAAATTTCGTGTCATTTGGATTCCATTTGATAATTTTCTCATATGTTTGTTTGTCCTCTCAGTAATCTGCCCTTTTGCAGACTTACAGGACAGAGTCTCCTTGTTGCCACTTCCCCACCTACATAGAAAATTTTAGAAAATCCAAAAAAATTCCCTAGTGTTCCTCACGCATACCCCCTTTCACCATAATTTTCATTGAGTCAAAAAAAATCATTTAGCCCTCGGTCAAAGGTCTGTTTCAGGCAGATCCATCTTTGCCCTATGTGTCTGTCAGTCCGGGTCAGAAAAAAGGCAGTTTGCAGTCATTTTTATTTTTAATCCGTTTCGTGGATGGAGCCATCCAAAATATATGTTATAGATCTCTGAGTCCTCTATCCATCGGTACCTCTTGTGCATCAATCCGACATCGGATATGGTCGTAGGAATTCTCTTCGTGAAGGTGTGCAGAGTAGATCCGAGTTCAGTCAGCACAACTCAGTCAGGGAGAAAACTCAGAAACAAATATCAAAGGTCAACTTCAACGACCTCCCCTTCAGAGAGTCGATCAGAGACATCCCTCCATCGTCCCAGCCAAGCGGCGCCTCCCGAAGATCTCAGGAAGGCAGCGTTCCTTTGGAAACCGTTGCTTGATGTCCAGTGAGTCAGCAACCGAGTTGGCGCAGCACCGAGTTGGAATAGTACCGAGTCGGACCAGCAGGCCGAGTTCGTGCCGTACGCACCTCCAGATTGCTGCCCGTCAACCCAGGGTTGGTTCTCCCGGGCCCAACTTGTAGCCCTTTACCTCCCTACGTGGAGTGGGTAATAGATTTCACTGTTGTAATTAACTTTTACCGTTGTTACCGGGAGTTACCGTACTTGGCCGGGAACGTCTTCCCCACGCCCGGAGCGTGGAGGTACACTCGCTACCCTCCTCGTAGGCATTACTTTACTCGTATATTTTTGTATATGTCGCTGCATGAGTGATAGATTATCTAGCTTGCTATACTTTTATTCACCGCTGCGAGAGAGTGACCGTAACCCGTCCCGTGACTCGACCTGAGTTAACACGGAAAGGCCGATACCCGAGACTCACTGTCGGTTTCTCAACCGCGCCCGGACCCACGTCTTCCCTCGCATAGGGACGATCGCGAGCTAGAGTCCCAGGTCGCGTGTCCATCCCGCATCAATTTGGTATCAGAGCGAATGTTGAGTCTAGGGTAGTCTTTGTGTTAAGTCTGCAAAAGAAAAAAAAAGAGTCGTTTAAGTCGAGTCTAAGTCTAAGTTGGTCTAAGTGTCGCATTTGCATACCATTAATCGGTATCTCAAAAGGTGTTGTTCGAATGTTAGGCTACGCCTATCGGGAAGGCCGCACACTTGCGCGAGTGATCTTCGGATCGATTAGCTCCGCCACGTACCGAGTCTTGGTTGTGTCCCGGTTGGTAGTGAGTCTCATTCCAACCTTGCATTGTCGTCATTTTGGAGTCGTGTCTAGTGTCTTGTCCACGGTTGGTATGGTCCCCCTATGGATCCTCTAATGCCCATGGCTTCTCCATCACCCAGGCAATATGGCCGTTGGTCCACCCATGGGCTTGGCAATCATCCTCTCCACTTCCGTAGGCCCGAAGCCTCGGATTTTTATGGCTCCAATGACCCGGGCGTCTACCTCAAGTGGGAGGCCACCATGGATACCTACTTTGATTGTTATCCCATGTCCGAGGCCGGACAATTCTATTTTGCCAAGGATAGGTTTCATGACCGGGTTGCCGAAAAATGGAGAACCATCGAAGGCTTAAGGCAGGTTAGGAGGCAATGGCCCCTCGAATCATGGTGGGACATGAAGAGAGAGCTTAGGAAGGTCTACGCGCCCCACCCACCTACCTCCAACCACGGGGGTCATGCCACAAGCCAACCCCACTACATCACCCCCAAGCAAGTGGGCCACACCTCCAACCAATCGCACCCACTTGCCCCAAACCCATCTACCCAAGCATTTCAAATCAAGTGGGTCCTAGTCGGAGGCAAGGAGCCCCACACTTTGACGAGCCCCGACCCAAGCCGAGGCCAGTTGATTACAGGCATGTCCACCGCGATACCCCTACTCCAACCCACACCATTTCCGAACTTGTGCAAATGCTTTCGGATCGGGTGGATAGGAGGTGCGCTTATTTTGAGTCGCAAGTCTCCCCTTGCCCACCTCCGCGACCGGAGGTAGCCATACTCGAGTCTAGGGAGGCCATAGCCCGTAGCCCCTACCCGGCTCCATCTAAGGAGTCCCCAAGCCCTCTCCCCATTATGGAGACCCCTCCTTCACCACCCATGAGTGCTCCGTTACCACCCTTACTTTCCAATCCTCATCCGGAGCCGTCTTGTTTGGAGCCACCTCGACCCAAGCCACCCGTGTTTCTAACGAGTACACTTTACATAGCCGAGCCACTACTTAGTTGGCTCAAGGATGGCTTGGTCCCGCCTCCTTATCCATCAATGGACCCCACCCTACCATTAGTGCCGGTCAACTCATTCAATACCACATTCCGGTCTAGTCACCATGTTGACACCTTGGAAGACCTTATTATGAGATTAGATTCGCAATGGAAGTTGGCGCACTCATTGGCCCGAGGCTTCGACCAACCCACTAGTCTTAGCTTCACCCATCCGACCTTAGGGTCCATTACCTCCGTGTGCACCATGGGTTGTGTCACCACGGAGATTCTCTTATTCCTCCCTATGTCGGCCGAGCCCGACTTCATACCCTTTTGCCCGAGGGAGGAATCTTATTTCCTACATATGATCACCGTCCCATCTACCACAATGTAAGAAGGTGACCATACACACCTTCAAGACTTCCATACATGGGACCGTGACTTGTGGGAACCCACCACAAGGGGTCATACCTTCTTTGATCCCTTTGACCCATTCCCTAGTGGGCCCCATGACCCTCCATATATACTTCATTTCTTCGAGGGAGTCCACTACGACACCCCTACCCCACGGGCCGGGTCATCTATACCCACCAAGCCCAATCTCGATACACCCACACCGGGCTCGTCCACACCCAGCTCTCCTAGCCCTCTCAGGTCTCCCAAATCCAAAGGGCCGTTCATGCATGACTGGGTCATACTTGGGCGTCTAGGTGTTTCCCATACCACCAACCTTCGGGTACATCAGATGCATGCATGGCACATATTCGGATGTCCTGGTCCGCCGTCACCCATGTACGGGTTGGACTAACATTAGGTTTGTTTAGGGTTCTTGTGTGTCTGTGCATACGTCGAGTCAAGTCGGTCTTTTGCATGCTCGCGTTGTTAGTCCCTTTCGAGTACGAGACTTATCGTACTTTGGGATCGGCTCTACGCTACATATCGGATCTAGTCACATAAGGGACTTAGCAGTGATTCCTAGTGAGTCTTCGAGCCGCCTCCCTTCATTTGAGAGTGACCCCACCCCGGAGTGCCCACCTCTAGTCTCATTCCCACGGCAACGTGTGTATATCGAATCTATACGGGATGAGCAGGTGTCGATTACGTAGAGTGGAGAGTACTCCGCGCTGTATGGTACGATGACGGATCCGCCGGAGCTACTCGAGCAACTGCACCCATACTCGACGGGGTCAAGTTCTTCCCACCCGGGGAGAGTTGATGGGAATCGACGCCGAGCATTGATATTTTTATTTTGCATTTGTGTCCTTTAGTTTGCTTTTATATCCTTGGGAAAGTATGTACGCAATTGTAAGGCTTTATAAGCCACTTGGTCATTCCCTTGGATTCTTTGGGTTTTTGTGTAAAAGTGTAGTAGGTCCAGCAAGGGGGCCCCCGTCCCTTCCCTATTGGTCCACCTAAGTTATGTGAGGCTGGTCAACTATCCTAGGTGGCATCTAGAAGGTTTAAATGTCAATTAACCACATGGGAGACAAATGGACTTCAAAGTCCAAGATGCCACCCACCTTGGTCAAGGGGGCGCCCCTCTCCACTAACCCATTTTTATTTTTGTATGTGGTTCCAAACCACATGGGAGAATAAAGTATGGTCTCCCCCATTTACCCCTCCCCAAAATTAGATCTGGGGTTAGTTTAAGTCTTTTTACACTCTCTATAAATACCTTGTAATTTTTGAATTGCTTAGCAATTAATGAGAAGAAAATGCCATTTGTTGCTCCAGCCCAAGGGCACTCCTCTCCCCCCTTCTAGAGCTGTGAAAGCTCAGATTTCAGAGGTGTGAAGCCTCTCCTCCACCACCTCCCTGAGTGTGAAGCTCAGCATCGCCGCCGCCGCTGCCGTCGAGCCGTCATCGCGCCGCCACCGCCGCTACATCAAAGTTCTGTCTCCATCAGGACAGAACCTCTTCTCCGAAATTATATCTCTGGTTTTTATTATCTGATCGAGCCTTAATTTTGAGGGTTTTTTCTGTCCATCTCCCCTAACCTCCAGTTAAAATTTCGTGTCATTTGGAGTCCATTTGATAATTTTCTCATATTTTTGTTTGTCCTCTCAGTAATCTGCCCTTTTGCAGACTTACGGGACAGAGTCTCCTTGTTACAATTTCCCCACCCACATAGAAAATTATAAAAAATCCACAAAAATTCCCCAGTGTTCCGCACGCATACCCCCTTTCACCATAATTTTCATTGAGTCAAAAAAAATCATTTAGCCCTCAATCAAAGGTCTGTTTCAGGCAGATCCATCTCTGCCCTGTGTGTCTGTCAGTCCGGGTAAAAAAAAAGGCAGTTTGTAGTCATTTTTATTTTCAATCCGTTTCGTGGATGGAGCCATCCAAAATATATGTTATAGATCTCTGAGTCCTCTATCCATCGGTACCTCTTGTGCATCAATCCGACATCGGATATGGTCGTAGGAATTCTCTTCGTGAAGGTGTGCAGAGTAGATCCGAGTTCAGCCAGCACAACTCAGTCTGGGAGAAAACTCAGAAACAAATATCAAAGGTCAACTTCAGCGACGGCCCCTTCAGAGAGTCGATCAGGGACATCCCGCCATCGTCCCAGCCAAGCGGCGCCTCCCGAAGATCTCAGGAGGGTAGCGTTCCTTTGGAAACCATTGCTTGTTGTCCAGTGAGTCAGCAACCGAGTTGGCGCAGCACCGAGTTAGAATAATACCGAGTCGGACCAGCAGGCCGAGTTCGTGCCGTACGCACTTCCAGATTGCTGCCGGTCAACCCAGGGTCGGTCCTGCCGGGCCCCACTTGTAGCCCTTTACCTCCCTGCGTGGAGTGGGTAATAGATTTCACTGTTGTAATTAACTTTTACCGTTGTTACCGGGAGTTACCGTACTTGGCCGGGAACGTCTTCCCCACGCCCGGAGCGTGGAGGTACACTCGCTACCCTCCTCGTAGGCATTGCTTTACTCGTATATTTTTGTATATGCCACTGCATGAGTGATAGAATATCTAGCTTGCTATACTTTTATTCACCACTGCGAGAGAGTGAGCGTAACCCGTCCCGTGACTCGACCCGAGTTAACACGAAAAGGCCGATACCCGAGACTCATTGTCGGTTTCTCAACCGCGCCCGGTCCCACATCTTCCCTCGCATGGGGACGATTACGAGCTAGAGTCCCAGGTCGCGTGTCCATCCCGCATCATTCATGTTGGTCTAGTGGCACTCCGTTCTGGCCGAGCTACCCTTACCTTGGTCTAGTGGCACTCCGCCCTGGCCGAGCTACCCTCACCTTGGTCTAGTGGCAATCCGCCTTGGCCGAGCTACCCTTATCTTGGTCTAGTGGCACTCCGCCCTAATCGAGCTACCTTTACCTTGGTCTAGTGGCACTCCGCCCTGGCCGAGCTACCCTTATCTTGGTTTGGTGGCACTCTGCCCTGGCCGAGCTACTTATATCTTGATCTGGTGGCACTCCGCCCTGATCGAGCTACCCACACCTCAGTCTAGTGGCACTCTGCCCTAACCGAGCTCGCATAAAATAAACAACATCACCAATGTGGACCTTACCTCCGAATCGGCGAAAAGCTCCTCCTTTGCGTTAGCATTGCCTTCTTGCTAATGAATAAAGTCATCTTCGGCACAAGACTTCGTGTCCTAGCCGACCCTTCTACAACATTGTCGTTACAGGCCGTACGCCCGAATCGGCACAAATCTGTCCCTTGCGTCAGCATTGTCTCCTTGCTGACGAATAAACCCTCTTCCTCGGCACAAGACTTCGTGTCCTAGCCGACCCCTATGCAGCATTGCCATTGCGGGCCTTACGCCCGAACTGGCACAAATATGTCCCTTACATCAGCATTATCTCCTTACTGATGAATAAACCCTTTGCCTCGGCGCAAGACCCCATGTTCTAGCCGACTCTCAGACAATATCGCCACGTCGGGCCTTACGTCCGACTCGGCAGGAAGCTCTCTCCTTACGTTGGCATTCTCCCCTTGCAAACGAATAAACCTCTTCTCAATTGGCGCAAGGCCCCGTGCCCCAGCCAACAGCTGTTTACTGTCGTCAAGGGCCAGATACCACGTCTGGACCTACCGACTATCCTCACCCACATGTTTCAAAAAAAAAAGAAAAGAAAAATGAGGTTAAAAATAGAGATACCCCGCCGGACTTGTTCTTATATTCGGAACAAGGGAAAAAATGGCTATCACCCGGCTGCGGCGAAAACCCGAAAGGGCACTGCAGGCAAAATTGGGTATCCCGCCACGTGAAAACCCAAAAGGGCGCGTGGGCAAAAGTAAGAGGGGGCTGGCTTCGGTGAAAACCCGAAAGGGCGCTTAAGCCAGTAAAGTGGTAATTTAAAAAAGTTCCTCTTTACTCTCCTCCTAATGAAGCTCCAAAAAGGACAACCATCAAAAGTCCCACCGGACGTCTCCTACCAAACCCCTTTTCGGCCTTTGTCACCATCAGCAAGACCGGCCATCCTTTCGACCCTTGTCACCATCGGCAAGATCGGTCGCTACCCTTTCGGCCCTTATCACCATCGGCAAGAACGGCCATCCTTTCGACCCTTGTCACCATCGGCAAGATGGGTCGTTACCCTTTCGGCCCTTGTCACCATTGGCAAGATCGATCATCCTTTCGACCCTTGTCACCATCGGCAAGATCGGTCGCTACCCTTTCGGCCCTTGTCACCATTGGCAAGATCGGCCATCCTTTCGACCCTTGTCACCATCGGCAAGATCAGTCGCTACCCTTTCGGCCCTTGTCACCATCGGTAAGATCGGCCATCCTTTCGACCCTTGTCACCATCAACAAGATCGGTCGCTACCCTTTCGGCCCTTGTCACCATCAGTAAGACCGGCCATCCTTTTGACCATTATCACCATCGGCAAGATCGGTTGCTACCCTTTCGACCCTTGTCACCATCGGCAAGATCGGTCGCTACCCTTTCGGCCCTTGTCACCATCGGCAAGACCGGCCATCCCTTTCGACCCTTGTCACCATCGGCAAGATCGACCGCTACCCTTTCAACCCTTGTCACCATCGGCAAGATCGGTCGGTACCCTTTCGGCCCTTGTCACCATCGGCAAGACCGGCTATCCTTTCGACCCTTGTCATCATCGGCAAGATCGGTCGCTACCCTTTCGGTCCTTGTCACCATCGGCAAGATCGGTCGCTACCTTTCGACCCTCGTCACCATCGGCGAGCTCGGTGAACTATCCTTTAACTTGGACCTTCCGTCCTCGTTAATAGACAAACTACCATTACTTCGACATTTAGACCATGTCGATGAATAAACCGCACTCTCAACTTTTGTCACCATCGGCAAAATTAGTGGGGCGCATCCGCCTACTCTACCCATGCCCCACCCTGGTCAAAGCTCGATTCCGGGAGTAGTTAATCTGCGGTGGAGCGAACACCTCACCCCTTCGCTGAAGGCGTGAGCGCTCTCCTGCGCCAGTAATTTACATCCCTGGACTGAGCTAATCGGCTGGAAAGAGAAAGAAAAGAAAAGAGAGAAAGAAGTCGAGATTGAAGCAACAAATAAAGACATTTCATTGATATGAGGTGTCAGAATACATCTGTACTCGGGGCATTCCCCGAGATACATGAGCTCCGAAGATAAAAAGGAGCGAAACTAAGAAAAAAAGGGGAAATAAAGTGAAGCTACTGCAAAGGGCGCCGGAAAATGTCTTCCAATTCCAAGAGGCCCAAGGAAGGATATTGAGTCAACTCTTGCAGCCAAGACTCGGTAGCTGTCAGCTGCGATAACTTTTCGTCGAGAGAGGCAAGCTGCCCTTCAGCTAGGTCATCTTCCTCTATGGTCTGAACCTCCAGGCGCTCAGTCTGTTGTAGTTCGGCTTCGGCCCTGACAAGTTCTGCACGCAGCTCCACTATCCGCGCTGTAAGGAAGGACTGGCGTTCTGAAGTAGTGCTAGCAGCATCTCTCAGTTGCCCCATGGTCCCTCTCAATGAAGTGGCAGTAGCTCGACAATCAGCCTTCTCCAATTTTACAGCCGCCAGCTGATCGGATACCTCCCGGCTAAGGTACTCCTGCCGGTTGGCGTATTTCAGCAGCATTGTAACCCGTGGGGTCCAATCATCCATTGGACACCCGAATGCCAATAATGAGCGGGAGAGGTGCTCTATCAAACTCCTCAACTGCGCATAAGTCAAGCTCGGGGAAGCCGACATGGCTCGCTGAAGATTATCCAAAGATTACCACACCATGTCGCTAGAAAATTGTAAACCCAGTGACGAAGTCTCAGGAAGCTGAAAGTCCACCCTGCCGTCCAGCTCAGCCTAGATATCGTCACTCACCCCAGAGGACGTCGACGGCATGGTTTGCAGGGGACCGGCGCTAGACTCGGCAACGGCAGCTGATACAGTTGGAAGAGTCTCTACTACAGTAACTTCTTTGCCTGCCCCCTGAGGTGAAGCCGTGATGGCCATCTCGATAGCCGAGGATACTTGCTCCTCACGTGCAATCCCACCGGCTTCCACGGTAGAAGATTCCTCAATGATGGCCAAGGCCTTAGAAGCATCGGCCTCTTCTTCAACAATTTCTCCCGCTTCTATCTCCGAGAGGCTACTCTGCCCTAGCGGCAATTCTTTGCCAGCAGCCGGGGGTTGAGATTCGGCGACTTCCGTCAGGCCACCAGCTTCGACAACCCCTCCGGGTCCTTCTAAAGCTACTGTTGTGCATAAGTCTATGGAATTCGTAAGGTGAGGGGCCATAGGGCTGGCGGAAAGGTCGGTTGGCCCACGCCTAAGTTCGGAAGAGGTATTCAAACCGTTATAGTCGGCGACGCCACCTCAGCCTGCATCACATATATATATGTTAGCCAGCCGAGTTGGAAATGATAAGAAATGCTGCAGGCGGGTGTCAGAACACTTCCTACCTTGACCAGTACTATATTCAGGTCCCCGAGAGTGACCTCTGCTGACTCCAACCCTCCTCCTGCAATCGGGTATGATGGCCCGTGCTCGACTCCTGGCAACGTCAGAGGGCTAAATGTCAAGAAGTCACTTTCGCAAGCTGAAGAAGCCCCGACATTTTCAGTTTCTATATCAGTCGGTGGAAGCTCATCGTCACTGGAGCCACCACCATAGTCAACCTGCTCGGAGGAGGAAGTGTCTTCGGCCTGCTCCCGAATCTCCAGCATCTGAGCGGGTGCCATGCTGCTAAGAGTGACTCCCTTAGCCGGAGCCTCCTCAACGGTTTCTGTCTCAGGAGCATCAGCTTGATGAATATCTTGGGATTCTTCCCTTGAAGTCACATGCTCTCCAGCAGCAGCTTCTCCCATGACCTCGACTTCAGGGAGCATCGTCGGTTGAATGTTGACTGGAAGCAAAAGCAATAAACAGTCAAGACCTGACTAAAAACACGGTGGGCCACCGAGCTCTATGGACAAACTACAAGTTACCTTCCATCTCCTGATGGGGTGTTGGTGAAGGTAAATCTCCCTCAACGGAAGCTTGAGGGGCTTCCTCCTCCCTCTCTCTGGCCACGACGCCCGTCACCGCCTCTAGTCCAACAACGGTGGAAACAGTGCCAGCAGCTGCAAAAGATGATCAGCCAAAGTGGCAGAAATAAGTGAACAAGCCACGGAGGAACGAGAGGTTACCTTCATCTTCGGGCCCTTGTGTCCAAGTGGCCTCAAACTCGGCGAACGAAGGGACCCGGGGAGGAGCGACAACTGGTTCCTCTTCAGCAGCCCTCCTCCGATGCGCTCGTGTAGCACGAGTGTCTTCCTTCTTGGCCTTCTTGGCCTTGCTAATGGCCTCCCCGACCTGGGACCTGGTTCGCTTCCGCGAATCGCCAGGAGGCAGTGGCATCGTGGTCAGAGCTGGCTTAGGGATGTCAAAATATGAAGGCTTTTGTGCCTTAGAAATCAGCTCCCTGTAATGCCGAGTCACCTCCACAGAGAGGTGAGCTGCAAAGGTGCAAGGGTGAGAAAGATGCATGCTGAGCATGAAAGAATCGGCTTGAAGCTGAAACGAAAGACAAGCATACCTGGCGGCCCTGTGTACCGGGGAGTGAGCGACCAATAAAATAGTGGGGGCGCCTTGTCTTGGGAAGCCGCCTCACGAACAAGCCAGTAAACATCACCTATCTTCTCACTCTCCTCGACCAGCTATGCCAAATCTTCATGGCCGCGAGAAGATAAGTGATAATATAGGCCCAAGTGGTCCAACCCCTAGCCATCAGCATACTTAAAGGATATTAAGAGCTGGTGGTCCAGAATGGCTTCTAATGGGCCGGTAATTGAAAGCCCTTGAGAATGAAGCAGGGCAAATATCCAGGGGGTATTGGAATACAGGCCTTCCCGCCTATCCTCCCTCCTGATGAAAGTCCTATATGGATGAAGATGATCAACTTCTGGACGCCAGCCCGCCACTACCGGAAGGGACTCCTCCGTCGGGATGGGAATCATCTAAAGAACTATCCGTTCACTGCTGACCCGGCATAACCCCCAAAGTGTCTTGACATAGTCATCCTTCTGAATTTCTGGCATCTTCGGGTCAGCCTTGGACGACCGACACTTCACAGCCTTCCTGGCTTCCAAATATGCCATTACCTCAGTATTGGACTAGGATTTCAGCTTCTTCAAGTAAGCCGGATCAATCTCCAAGGTAGGTTCTAACTGAGAGTCTAGAAAACGACGCTCAGCAACATGCCAGCAGTCTCTGCGGGAATTCCGGTAGAAGCCTGTCCGCGCATTCCACCACTTGACAAAGTCTAGAGTCACTCTGGGCTGACGAGCAGGGGATGGCACCCTGAAGGACACATCTTCCTGGCGGTGTAAGTAATCCCACCATGTACGAGCTTCATCCGTGGTCGTCTGGCCAGTTCGATGTCTGCTCGGAAAATTAAACCGTGCCGAGGAGGAGGGGATGTTCTAGTCATACCCAAAATTCTGGCCAAAATGGAAGGGATAGTACGGCTCCAGCCATAGTAAGCCGCTCTTCCTGAAGACCAGGACACTAGGGCGAATGGCCAGTGCTCAATCAATCAGCTCTGACTCCAAGATTGGCCTAGTGCTCTTGGTGCCGACGAGCGGATGAATGAACTCCTCTGTCTCGAACAGGCGGCATTGTCGCATCTTATTGACAAGGGGGCTGGAGCTAGCTGCCAAGCTCCAGAAATGCAGAACTCTTGGGGAATCTGTCGGGACTGTGGTCAACTTCCCCCGAATAGCAAAAAGTTGATCCGCCATTGAAGACGGCTCAGCATTGGCGAACTCGATCATCCTCGGCACAGGACGATCCGACTACATCGACTGAGGAGCTGCTTCTGGGAATAAAGTGCAAACCCAGGCATTGAAAAAGTGTATCAGACCAACTGTCCGTGAATTCCTGGGGATGCGTGATTTGTGCAGATCCCCCAGCATTTTATAAATGAGGCATAAAGCCGCTGGGCACAGCGACAGCTTCGTCCCCCAGGCCATCAGACAAGCAGGATAAATGGCCTCTGGTCTAATTACTGTCTCGTCCCCCTGAGGAAGAGCGAATGCACAAATCCAGTAAGTTAAATACGCAGCACAATGTGTGACTGCATCAACTCCTGTGGGGTTTAGGCCTCCCTGTCGCCCTCTCCTTGAAGTGGTGGGGAAGGTTGTCTGGTGACGGGCCCTCTTCTTTCTCTTCACTGCTGTCAGAGCAACTGTGGGGAAGTCTTCATATTACTGCTCCCCACCAAAGAAATATTGAAGCCACGTGCCCATTAATACGCGCCTCTTCTCTCCAGGCTTCCGCGCTTCCCGTGAATCAAGCGTCAAACGCAGCAGGGTGCGATATGTCTTCATCAAATAGCGATAGGTGAAGCCTGTGAAGTACTTGCCTTCGTCGTCCGTCTGGTCCTTCAGCCATTCCAGGAAACAAACCTCTTCGTACGGCTCCCCGTCTATCGGCAAGCCGCTCAGCTGGGACAGACTCCAGAGATCCAGCGAAGTTTCTCCCTCTGCAGTATAGAAAGTATTGTATTTCGGGCATAAGACTTTGATCATCCCGTAGCACAAACCTCGGGAGATTGGATATTGATATCGGGAAGCATATACGATGTGATAAACACCGACGTGCACCAGGATTAGAGCATACTGCCGCAGCACGTAGTCTGTGAATTCAACAGCACCCGGCCTGAAAGCGTGAGCGTCAGTGGCTTTAAGCTCTCTGAACCATCCCACGGAGATCTGATGTTTGAAGCGGACTGCCAGGCAGTCCAGAAGAAAAGGCTCATCTCGATACCCCCATTTCAGCGGGGTGAGGAATAAACCATATATGGACTTCTCTCTGTCAACGCGCCTGGCAGTCTCGTTCCATCAGGCTGGTGTAAATTACGGCGCTCTTGTCAGCAACCCAATCTCCGGAGTCAGCTCCTGCAGGCCGAGGATGGCGCCCCATTTTCTAGACTCCCCGGGAAGATATATGGGCATGCCCCGAATGACAGACTCGTTCAAGCTGTCTCTGTCCACTAGTAAAGCTCCCTTAGCTCGACGGACAAGAATTATATCACGCTTCCCGTGAAGGTTGAAGTGTCTGATGAAGGCCATCAAGTGCTTGTCCTTGGGGTGGTCCAGTCTGACGCCATCCCCTCGCTCATACTTAAAGTGATTACCGTTGAGAAACATCAGGTGGCTGGTGTCAATGGTATCAGTTTCTGAATCTGAGGATTCTGCAACCGCAGCTATTCGCCTGGACCCCCGATCAAGGGAATGGACATTCTCCCATGTCACAACGACATGGGACGCAGAGGAAGAAGAACCATATGCCATGTTATCTGCAAGACAACATCCGGAAAGAACAAGCAAAGTCAGAAATCAGATGATTAAGCCAGAATTTTTGGCAAAATTTCGGCAGAGTCTCCCCAGCCCGAGAGATTGCCAAAAAGAAGCGGAAGCCATCCACCAAGGGAGTGGCCCCTAAAAGTAGCCTCAGGCATTACACCAGGGCCAAACGGGACATCCGGGGAAATAGCTCTGAGGACAAGTCCTACCAGAAGCCTCCCGGGGCCCGGAAAATGGGTTTAAACCCGAATAACCAACACTAAACTCACCCGCTCGAAGAGAAACTCACCCGCTCTCTCAAACTCAAACTCGCTCGGCGTCGGGGTGAAGGGAAAGGGAAGAAAGAGAAATTTTTTTCCCAAATGAACAGTTGTGAAGCAAAAAACGAAGATGGAAGCCTTATATAGGGGGGCTCCCCCCTCTGTTAATCCGACGCGCAAATTGGCGCGCCATTTTAACCCCTTCAAGCAAAAAGGCACGCTGTTTTCGGTGACACCGTTTTAACCTCCAAAGCAAGAAGGCGCGCCATTAAATGCGACACCATTTTAACCTCAAAGGCAAGGGCGCGCCGTTTTAAATGGCGCCGTTCAAGCTTCCGACCGCGGCAGATTAGCATCAAACGCCGAAATTAAGTGCCGTTCCGAGCTTCCGTCACCAGAGGAGATCAATCTGGACGAAGCTCATCCATCGGTCCTGCGGCACTCCTGCCTCGCTTGCAACACCCACGTCTGGGGGGCATTTGTTGGCACTCAAAATGTGATGAACGGCGATCGAGCCGTAAAGATGAATGATACGGCCTACTGAAGCACAAAAGTCGATGAAGAACAACCTGTTGAAGACTTCTCAATCTGCCAGAGCCTCGAGTCACCTGGAATGAACACCGGGGACTTCACCTTGGGAGAGTCGAGATGAATCCACAATCAACCGACAGTGCTACCAAGTCTGCCTAATGATCCGGCATCGACTCCGTCGTGCCGCTACCCTACACCTGTCGCCCGACCAAGGACGACAGTCTACCCAGTGGCTTGCCACCTGAATGAAGACTCTCCTGAGGAGGAAGAATGCCATCGGCCCTTCATAACAAGGAACCGGAGGCTCTGGCAGCAGAAGGTCCTGATCACCCAACACGGGTTCAGCTTCTCGCTATATTGGGTCCGTTAGTGGCCGAATGATCGCCAGTTAAGGCAGAATTGTTCCGGATGTCACACCATCCCGCAAGGAAGCTGTGAGCATGAGTCGCGTCGAGCCAGCAGCACGAATCATAGTGCCGATGGCCGTGTCAGCAGAAAACCCGCGTGCTCAAGCCAAACACACACGGAGTTCGGATTAAGGCCGTATGTCCTATCGAGAGCTTCGTCAACGTCCCATCAAGGTTTTCCAAGGACCGCGGTGAGAGGAATGGCCAATGGTGACCTCCAGAATCATCCCCAGACTCATCGACTAGCCTTCGGCAACCAAACGAGGATAATACAGCGCCATGTTCACCGGCGCGCCCCTTAAAATGGTGCCGTCATCAACGGCGCGTAAAACACCAAAGAAGGGGGCTGTTCCCCGGTGCCATGTTCACCGGCGCGCCCCTCCGTGGCGCCGGGGAACTTAGTGCTATAAAAACACCTTGTTCGACCAACTAGAAAAGGGGAGAACAATTGAAAGAAGAATTATCCAGAGAGAGAGACTGAGGGTTTTCTTGTTGGAAAAGCCTCCCTTCTGAGCGTCTCCACGGCCGCCATCCTATTCTGTTCGAAGTTCCCGACGCTGGAGAGGAAGATATCTGTTTTTGTCACTCTTGGGTGGGTCGCCGTCGTGTTTCTTCGTCGATTCTTCCTTTGGCTTTCTCCTACTATGATGTAAACGAAAAGGAGGAAAACGGAGATGATTGAGCCGTCTCCCCCCACCATCTCTGTTATTTCTCTCCCCTACAATCTCTTGTTTCGTTTGGCATAGACGATGACCGAGCAACGATGCCGGCATCCACAGTTTAAATTTGTATTTTCTTTTCTCACTTCTGGAATGAATGAAATCTACGAACGCATCAGTGGTGTTTAATGGGTTAATATTGTTCTCGTTCTGCATTGTTTCTTCTTCTCCCCTCTCTGTGTGCTGCCTCTACAACCACTGAACCGGTGCCGTGCTATAGTGCCGGCGCCGGAATGGGTAATATGTCATCTCGCTTCCGTTGTGCGATTGACCAATTCCCTGTATGCGTGTTCATCGGATTTGCTTCCCCGACGCCGAATACGCCCCTGCAACTCTGTGGGCTACAGTAATCATTTCCCCCTCCCCGGGGTTTCTCTTCCGTTCGAACGCTAAAGGTTTTCACCGCCGGAGGTATATATTCACGTGCATTACTCTGGTCGGCCTTGGGCCCGTCCCCTTATCCCCCCTCCTGTTCTCAACCATGAACAGGAGGAGATGAGGCCGTCCAAACACTCCTCATCTTAATCTTTTAAACTTCTTTTGGTGAATGCTTCGTTAACCTGTTAACATTTATATGCGCACATATATGCACATTAACATTAGTCTGCTAATTGTGCAAGTTTTTCTACCGCGCTATTTTACCATCTCGTTAGTGAGATTCGGTGACCCGGGGAGGGAGTGCGCAGTAATTGGGTTAATCCCAACACCTCAAATCCACAGCCCTTAGCGGGCCTTGTGGTGGCCGTGAGATGGGTGCCCCTCGTAGGCTGGCCCTCGGGGTTTTCCCTCTCTATCGGTCGTCTCGACTTAGACGTGGTACTAGCTCGGGTCGCGTGCCCCTCGTAGGCTAGCCCTCGGGGTCTTCGCTCCAGTTATGAGTCGCGCTACCCATCTACTCTCCACCCATGGACTTGGTGCCCCTAGTAGGCTAGCCCTCGGGGTTTTCCTATCCGTTCAGATTTGCCGGCCGCCGTTGTGCCACCCAGCTTTTAGGGGTTGCTCCGCTACGTGAGTACTCCCTGCTTCTCCCCGACAAGTCCTCCGGGACGGGGAGATGCTGCCGAATTTTCGGCTCGAATGAGTTAAATAAGCTGTTCAATAAACTAACTTAATAAATTGGCTTGACTCAGAATAATCACCGCACTCGAGTATGAACCTCGCGCGAGCCTATGACTTGACTTCCGGACGGCCCGGGGTCGATCTGATGAATAATTAACTTAATAAACTTCCAAAATCTTCCAAAATGTTTTAATAAGTCCAAAATAAACCAATAAAACCTCGGTTTCCATGAAATGGGGCTAAACCGGCGCCACCGGCAACCGGCGCGCCATAATATGGTGCGCCTTAAAACGGTGCACCCTATTACGGCGCGCCCTCAAAAGGGGCGCGCCGTTTTAAGGCCTCCCCCCTACACCTACGTCCCGTGGCGCCATTTTAACCTATACCTACCTTTCCCGCGCCGTTTTTAGGCCTCCCCCCTATACCTACGCCCCGTGGCGCCGTTTTAACCTATTCCTATGGTTCTCGCGCCGTTTTAAGCTCTATACCTCCGCGTACCGCGCCGGTTTCGTTCCGAATCATGTCGTCGTGCCGTTTCAACTCTCTCTTCACCTCCGAGGTGATTTCTAATGCTAATGATAGAATTAAATAAACCATGTAAACAATAAATTGAGTGAATTGGTTTATCTAAACCTGAATCGGCTGATTCCATAGCTTCATTATCATGTTTCAGTCTAAGCATTCATGCTGCATCAATGTATGCTTGAGTGCGCGGGCCCTCGGTATATCAAATGACATTAGCAGAAAGCTGGGCAATGCCCGACGGGAAGCTCTTGCCATGCGTGATGGCGGTCTTTGGACCTATACCCTCCGCCACGTATTGAGGGTTCCGCCCTAATAAACCGTGCATGGTAGATTATAATATCTTGCATGATCATTCGCATCCTTTGCATTCTTTATTCCGACCTCGACAGCCCATTATCTCAGCAATTAATCAAAGGTTTTCCCTCCTCGCGGGGGATGTAATTAACGCTATAGCCTTTATGGTATGGCGGACTGCTGGTCCCGACCGAATCTCACTCTCGTCCGACACGGGTCAGAATGAGTGCACAATAAACTCGTCACTTACGTGACTGGCACGCCTACGCAGTCAATCAGTCATTTAATTATCGGTTAATTAATTGGTTGATCGACGTGTAAATAAACCAAATAAACCCAATAAAATAATTTTTAATAAAAAGAAAATAGAATCAATAAATCTCATCGAAACAGTAAGATATCAAGAACTATATAGAAAGAATATCGCATGATTTCGAGTATCAATAAGGTACTAGCAAGTGGTTGCATGAATTTTTCAAGAAAGTAGGGACAAATGTTCAAGCATGTAATACATGTCAGTGGAGTTCAAGCATGTAATATCAAGTATCAAGTACATGTAACTGAAATTCAAGCATGTAATAATATCAGGTACGTGTAACTGGAATTGGTTATTTCATTCAAGCAAGCACTTTGCCCTTTTTCGGGCTATGCCCAAGTCAAGTCACGCAAGTCAAGTCACGAGAGAGTAAGTGGGATGTCTCAAGTCTAACATGCAAGTACTTCAATGCAATGCTTAAACACCGTGATCATTCAACTCCCATGAGCACAAGTACTTTCAGGTGCTCCTCCTAGGACAAGATCGGGCCCTATATGCACAGCATTGAGTCATGTATATTTTTAGACATCCACTCTCATTTTTATAGTCAATATAGAATTCCAAGAGATTTATCCTTTGTAAGAACATAAGGTAGATTATCATGGAATGGAGTTCAAGGATATATCTTTATGTAAAGATGAACTATGGTTAACACGGCACGAAACACGAGACAAGTCGAGAATATGGGTGGAATTGGCACCCTCACAGAAGGGCACCCATTCTGTGAACCAGACAGGCTCCAGGGAAAATTGGAAATCAGCAGTGTAGAAATGGCGCCCTTCTGGCTGCCATTATATAATAAAATGGCACCTGCCCCAAGGGGCGCCCAATCCTCTGGGTGAAACTGCGGGACAGGAAGTATCCTATCAGGAATTGGCGCCCAGATAGGTGCCACTTCTTTAGGAAATGGCGCCTAGTCAGAAGGGCACCCATTCCACTTTTATTTTTTTTTATTTTTCATATAAATGGGCCCTGAAATATGGGAATCGGCGCCCTCACAGGTGCCATTATTTAGGTAATTGGCACCTATGGAAGGGGGCGCCCAATCCCCAACCCATTATTCATTTTCTTTTTTTTTCAAAAAGGAAATGGCGCCCCCCAGGGAGTCACCATTTAATTGATGACTCTCTGGAGGGTCACTATTTAATCAATTGGCGTCCCAGACTTGGGCGCCCATTTCTGTGACTGGTCTACGCACCGGGCAAGTACGTTTAAGACACATAACACTATTCATAATGTCAAAAGTTCACAAAATCAGGAAATAATGACATGGTTAGATAGAGAAAATTATCAGGATTTCAAAGTCATGCTCATGCAGGAATTTTATGATTTCATTTCATAGATATAAATTTCTGAATATGGTGATTATTAATTACTGGAAAATGAAATGGCGACGGGATGAATGGTCTTCAATTAATGGGCGCCCAGGGGCTAGTCGCCCATTACCTGACGGAAGTAGGGTGTCTGACTTCCGTAAAATAGTGTAATATGGCTATATATGGTCTTCGTAGAACCTGTGTAACAAGCTATATCATTTGGAAGATGAAGCTAAACTACTGCTAATCATGCTTGTAACCTTATTTTAACTACTGGTTAGGCCAGATCTTAAAAAAAACCTACCTTTTTGGCATGAATAATGAGGTACAAGAAGTAGAAGGAAGAAGAAAGAAGAAGAGGAAGCAGCCTCCTCACGTAGCAGCATGAAGAAGCCCAGCAAGGCTTCAACAGCAGGAAGAGGAACGCACGAACAGAGAATTTCTCTTGTGAGGGGTTTTTCCTTCTCAGATCCCCTTGATATAACCCATTTCTAAGTGCACATTCACTATGCACCCAAAACCCAGATCCAGATCTGTGGATTCAGGCCATTGTCTCCCCAACGGGCACTTTCCAGTGCCATTAATGTGTTTGTAGGCCAATGCAATAATAGATTGGGGGGCCTGAAGAAATGGCACCTTGGACTGGGGCGCCAATTAAATGACGCCCTTGTACAGGGGCGTGTATCAGTGTAAATAGCGCCCAATCAAGGGGCGCACATTTGATAGGTTTGACCAGTCAAAGGATAATTGGCGCCCATGTGTAGGGGCGCCCATTAAATGGGTTGACCCAGTCAAAGGGGAAATGGCACCCAGTTAAGGGGCGCCCATTCCCTTTGTGTGTAAAAACAAGAGAAGCCTCCTATACATGTTATCTATGGTTGGTTGTTGACCCTTAGGTGATGTTGGGTCTATTAAACACATGTGTATACATATAGTGGCCCTTATCAAGTATAGAGCTATGGGATTTAGAGTTTATTTGTTTAGAAAAATGTTCAATTTATGTATGATTTTTATCTGGGGTGCTACACCGCCCAAAGCCGTAACCTTTATGGCAAACTTCGTAGTGGTCAAGGAGATATCGGCCTATAATGCCATTTTCGGCCGAGGCAACCTCGGCCGAATCAAGGCAGTGCCCTCCACATACAACCAAAAAATGAAGTTTCCCACCAAATACGGCACCGGGGAAGTCCGAGGCAATCAGGAAATGGCTAGAAGGTGCTATGTGATCTCGGTGGAAACCGTACATCTAGAGGACAAGGGTAAAGAGCTCGGAACGATTGAAGATAAAACGGAAAGCAAACCCGGGGGAGTGCTACTGTCTGTTTTCCTCAGAAATGATCTGACCCTTGAAGTAAAAATCGGGGCAGATCTACCACCCGAACTATAAACTCAATACAAAGACTTTCTTTCGAAGTATGTGCACATTTTCGCATGGTCTGACGAGGATCTCCCTGGCATTCCAAAGAAGACAATAATGTACCACCTCAACCCCGAGCCTGCCGTAAAACCAGTACAACAACGAAAGAGGAAGCTTGCCCCTGAGAAACATGCGATTATTAAAGAGCAAATCAACAAGGGGAATAAAATTGGGTTATTATACCTGGTCCTTTACCTTACTTGGGTCGCTAACGTCGTCTTGGTACGCAAGGCTTCGGGCAAATGGCGGATGTGCGTCGACTTCATCGACCTCAACAAAGCCACTCCGAATGTAGCACCCCGGATAAAAATGATAAGGAAATCGACCTTTTCCCCAAAGTAATTAAAACCTTAGATAACTCTATAAGAAGGTAACTCTATAAGAAGGCCAAAAGAAAAGGTAGAATACCCAATGAGGGCCATTATATAAATATGTAATAATTTAAAGCCACCATTTCGTATTGGGGATCCATGTTCCAAAAAGACTATTCACCTGAAATAGGGCCCCTATACAAGGGCGTCAATTTCCAAGGCCACAATGCCACCAAGCATCCCACTATATACATATAGATATGCTTAGATATACCTCTCCTAAGATCCCACCAACCAACCAATCATATGTATATACATAACCCATCTTAAACACTCCTCAACACCTGACTTAGCACGGCACCTGGGAAGCAACACCCAGAGAGAGTACCGCCCCTGACCTGGGCGCTATTCACTGAAGGGCGCCCCTGATTAGGGCGCCATTCACACTGACTTTTCAAAAAAATAATAATAAAACGGCCTCAAGATATAGCGCCCACATGCATGGGCGCTATTCACTTAAATAGAGACTGCATGGAGGGGGGCATTCTCGTGCTAGCATCCTGCCAAAACGACTGACAGTATGTCATCCCTTCTAGAAGTAAACCTGAATAGCTCCTTTGGGCTGGCAACGTACCCTTTTACCCGACAACCGATTGAAGCATTAATTGCTTCTTTTTCACAGGCAATGGACCCTCATATTTTTCCTTCCCTATAATTATACCCAACCTTCTAAGGTTAGAAGGTGATTGTCGACATCTGGTTCATCTCCACCTGCAAAAGAAGGTCTTTACAGGAACGTACGTGAGGGGGGAAAACTTCAACTTACGTTCTTCTTCCTGCTGCTGGAACCTTGCAGGAAGGGCTTGGTCTTTTATTATCTCTGCATCTCTTCTACATATTCACGTCAAAAAGGTAGGTGTTCTCAAGATCTGGCTTAACTAGTAGTTAATATAGGTTAACATGCATGCTAGTTAAACCTTTCATAGCCATATTCTGGTCACCTAAGTCAGGGGTACATCAAAAGACTTAGTGGGAAGGTTAGGCTACGCCTATATGAAACACTAACTCTTGCGTGAGTAGATCTATGATCTTACCTCCGTCAAGTACCCCATGTACATACTGATTATATAGTTTGTCATTACTCATAACCTACCCCAATCTCTTGTAAATTGATCCATGTTTAAAATTTTATACCTATGAAATTAAAATCAAAAATTGTTGCATGAGCATGACCTTACAATCCTGCTATTTTTCCATGTCTATCTATGTCTCTACTTCCTGATTCTGTGAACATGTTATAAATCATGAATAGTAAGGTTACGTGATTAGTAGCCGCCATGTTCAGAAATTTATATCTATAGAATTGAGTCATGAAACTCCTGCATGAGCATGACTTTGAAATCATGAGATTTTTCTCTATTTTACAATGTCCTCATTTCCGAAATTTTTGAAATTTTGCATGATGAATAGTGATTTGTGTCTAGTGGAGCCACCAGGGGAAGGGCGCCCCTGGCCAGGGCGCCATTTCCAAGTGGGCCCCCGCCCAGGGTGCCATTCTCCCAGCCTGTGTTAAACCCTTTGATCCTGTGTTAAGCCTGTTAAACCTTATTGATTAGCCTCTTAAACCTGTTAACCTGTTAATTACTTACCTGGTTAACTCTATAAAAATCACATAGCCTGTTAACCTGTTAATTACAGAGCCTAGTTATTACATATCCTGTCAAACCTTGTTAATCACATAGCCGTAGTTAAGCTTTGTTACTCCTATAGCTTGTAAATCACACAGTTTGTTAAACCCTGTTATCTTGATAGAAATCTGTCACTGTTAACATTCTGAAATAGAGACTCTCTGCGAAGGCTCTATTTACTAAAATAGAGACCCTCTGGGAAGACTCTATTTCAGCATTGGAATAGAGACTCTCTACGAAGGCTCTATTTACTGAAATAGAGACCCTCTGGGAAGACTCTATTTCAGCACTGAAATAGAGACCCTCTGAGAAGACTCTATTTATTGAAATAGAGACCCTCTGCAAGGGCACCATTTCCCCTGTAAATGGGAATTTTTGGGCTTCTGTCCAGCCCTTTACCCAATGATCCCTGGCTACCCCTTTAACCCTGATTGGCTTATGTGTCATGTATTTTAAGTAGCTCGGTCATAAATCATCATTTACATGTGATATGTCCTTGAACTCTATTCCTGAAAGATCTACCTGATGTTCCTACCATGTATACTTTTCTTAAAATTCCATATTGGCTATACAAATGAGAGTGGATGTCTAAAGATATACATGAAACAATGCTGTGCGTATAGGGCCCAGTCTGGTCCTGGGAGGAGCACCCGAAGGTACTTGTGCCCATGGAAGTTTATTGACCACGGTGTTTGCATTGCATCGAAGTACTTGCTTGCTTGACTTGACTTGAGACATTCCCACTCACTCTCTCGTGACATGCTTGATTTGCTTGACATGAATGGTTTGGTCTGAAAAAGGGCAAATTACTTGCTTGAATGAAATGAATGAAATAGCCAATTTCATTACACTACTTGTTATTACACGAGCTTGAGATCACTTGCTTGAATATTGATTATTATCTTCTTGGGAAGACTTACTGGAATATTGACTATTACCTTCTTGGAAAGACTTGCTTGAATATTGATTTCTTGGAAAGACTTGTGCAATTACTTGGCAATTACTTGCGAGTTCCTTATTGATACATCTTATTGATGTTCATGTGATACTCTTTTGGTACAATGCTTGATATACTTGCTCGATCCAACATGCATCATTATACCGCATGAACTTGTAATTAACTTAAAGATTGTTAGAGCTTGAGATATAAATCCTACTATGCGATTCGCTCATCCAGTTGCTTCCTAACATTTTTTTCAGGTAATTTAGATAGCGACATCCACATGAATGGAAATGATACAGAGTGAAGAGTGCTAGAACGCCATTCGTCTACTATTAGCTAGCCACGTCTTTGCTTATCTAGAGTCATTATCTTGTACTTCTAGTTATGTCGGTCTAGTCGATTGGAAATTTGTTAAGGCTTGAAGACTAGTAATTGGGTTTGAATAATGTATGTTTGCCATCAGTTGGTTAATTGTAAATGATTGTCATCTTGGACTATGGATAATATGTCAAATTCTAAGTTAGTTATAAATTACCGAGTACTATGCGCACTCTGATTTTTTGTGAATGACACGATCTATATAGACGCGTCACGCATCCGAGTATCTTCCGCGCTCGGGACGTGACAGTCTTCGTGGTATCAGAGCCAAGGATTTAAATTTCCTAGGAAAAGAACCTAAGCCTAAGGATATATTTATACCTTACTCGGTGAGATGGGTAGTGCCATGGGTCAAGTTTTATAATGACATTCGACCTTATAATTAAACCCGATCTTTATTATGCTTAAACCCTTTTGTAGGATCATGGCTGCTGAAAGAGCACAATGGCATGAGATGCAACACACCGTGCAAGGCCTTACACAGGCGCTACAGCAAGTGGCGCAAGGCGGTGCTAACCGTGGAGCCGGTGATCTCCACAGGGGTTTCCGTAACATGAACCCACCAAGGTTCACGGGTTCGTCTGACCCCGAGGATGTCGAAAATTGGTTAAAGAAAATGGAACGAATTTTCCATGTGATGCAATGCACGGACGAGGAGAAGGTTCTACTGGCTATATTCCAACTGGAGCGGGATGCTCGAAGTTGGTGAGAATCCATAGAAGCAACATTGCCAGAAGAACATGTCACATGGGATGAATTTGTTGAGCATTTTAACAACAAGTACTTCTCCGACCACATCCAGGAAAAGAAGGCCGCAGATTTTGCCGCACTGAAACAACGGGGCTTGAAAGTGGCCGAGTATGAGGCCTAGTTTTCAAGACTGTCCAGGTAGGCACTCCACTTGGTGTGTACGGAAAAGATGAAAGCAAAAAGGTTCCTCAACGGGTTTCGGCCCCACTACATTACACAACTTGCACCGATGGACATCCAAGTCTACTCAGAAATGGTTCGGCGTGAGCAGTTGCTCGAGGATGCCACCGAATTATCAGAGAGGATCCAAGGAAGGGACAAGAAGGAACCTGTCATAAGCCCGGGAAATTTTAAAGCATCCTTCAATAAGAAGCGGTACTACAGTGGAGGGGAGTCCTCCAAAGGGAAGAAATTCCAAAAGAATTTCAAGCCGTTCTCCACCACCACACCTTCCAAGGAAGTTTGTATGTACTGTGACAAAGCTGGTCATAGGACCGAGGAATGCTGGAGGAAGCTAGGAGCCTGTCTCCGATGTGGAAGCCGAGAACATCGGATTCCTAATTGCCCACTGATGAATGAGCAAGCCATGAAAGATGAGAAGCTCCCGGCAAAGAAGCAAGGCCGTCTGCAAGCTCTCCAAGAGACGGAACCAATGGAAGGAGGAATCGTAGAAGGTACACTAATCGTTTGCTCTAAGACTGCTAAAGTTTTATTTGATACTGGAGCAACTGATTCATTTATTTCTAAAAAATTTACTGCTGTATTTTCTAAGGAGCCCGAATGGTTGGAATTAGTCATATCTACACCTATCAGGAATAAGGTCGACCTCACACATCATTACCCAAACTGTGTGATTATGGTTAAAGGAAATAATCTGCATGCAGACCTAATTTGCCTAGATATGGAAGTGTATGATGTCATACTAGGTGCTGGCTGGTTATCCACCCACCAAGCTATGGTAGATTTCTGAAATAGCAAGGTAACTTTTATGGATTACCCGAAACTGGTATACATTAGCCCTCGGGCTAGATCACCTCTTATATCGTCCCTCCGAGCTACTAATCTTATAAGCAAAGGATGTATGACTTTTATTACATTTGTAACTACCACGGACATCGAGGAGTCTAAGCTTGAAGACATCCGTGTAGTTTAGGATTTTTCTGACATTTTTCTAGAAGAATTACCCGGCTTACCCCCGGAAAGGGAGGTGTCGTTCACCATCGACCTTGTCCCTGGTGCTGGACCTGTTTCCAAGGCACCTTACAGAATGTCTCCTGCTGAGCTGAAAGAGCTAAAGGAACAACTAATGGAGCTACTGAACAAGGGTTTAATCCGGCCAAGTACTTCCCCATGGGGAGCGCCTGTGTTATTCATCAAGAAGAAGGACAGATCGATGAGACTATGCATCGACTATCAGCAGTGAAACCACCTTACGGTCAAGAACAAGTACCCACTGTCGAGGATTGATGAATTATTCGACCAAATAACTGGAGCTAAATATTTCTCCAAGATTGATATTCGATCTGGTTATCACCAACTGAAGATCAAAGAAGAAGACATCCATAAAACTGCATTCTGAAGCAGGTATGGGCATTACGAATTCACTGTTATGCCTTTTGGACTAACAAATGCCCCCGCAACTTTCATGCAGTTAATGAACAGTATATTCAGGCCTCACTTAGACCAGTTCATTGTGGTCTTTATCGATGATATTTTGATTTATTCAAACTCCGAAGAAGACCATGAAGAACATCTCAAGCAAGCATTGTTGATATTGAGGGAAAACAAATTATATGCCAAATTCAGCAAGTGCAAGTTCTGGCTCGAGGAAGTATCCTTCTTAGGCCATATAATTTCGAAGAACGGAATTTTCGTGGACCCATCAAAGGTCGAAGCCGTGAAGAATTGGGAACGACCAACAAATGCAACGAAAATTCGAAGTTTCTTGGGGCTAGCTGGTTATTACCGGCGTTTCATCATAGACTTCTCAAGAATTGTTGTTCCTCTCACCCGTTTGACTCGCAAGGAAATACCTTATGAGTGGAAGGAAGACTGTGAGAAGAGTTTCCAAGCTTTGAAGGATCTCTTGACCACAACTCTAGTCTTGTCATTGCCAATTGAAGGAGAGAAGTATGAGGTATATACCGATGCTTCTGGTATTGGCCTCGGGTGTGTATTGATGCAAAATGGGAGAGTCATTGCATACTCTTCCCGGCAGTTGAAGAAGCATGAAGAGAACTACTCGGTGCACGATTTAGAACTAGCCGCAGTGGTGTTTGCCTTGAAGATTTGGAGACACTATCTCTACGGAGAATAATTCACGGTATACTCCGATCACAAAAGTCTCAAGTATTTATTTTCCCAGAAGGAATTAAACATGCGGCAAAGGCGTTGGCTCAAGTATCTCAAGGATTTTGACTTCACTATACAGTACCCTCCCGGTAAGGGTAATTCTGTAGCTGATGCCCTCAATCGAAAGCCAAGAGTAATATTGGCGAGTTGCATGATTCAAGAATGGAAGCTATTAGAGGAATTATCTAAACTCAATATTAGCACTAATGAACAAGATGGGTGTATTACTCTAGCCCATATGAGTCTACATTCGGACTTGCTACCAGAAATTTAGAAGCTACAAGAGGAAGATCCTGGACTAGTGAAGATAAGGGACAAGCTGGACGAGAGACCGGATTTCAAGCTGGCACCCGATAGAAGACTATTATTCCATGAAAGGACATGTGTACCCAACTCTCCCGAGTTAAAGAAGAAGGTTCTTGAAGAAGCTCATCGATCGAGGTACACGATCTACCCTGGAGCCACCAAAATGTACCAAGACTTGAAAAGAACTTTCTGATGGCCTAATATGAAAAGGGAGGTAGCGGACTTCGTATCTCGCTGCCTGACATGTCAATAAGTGAAGGCGGATCATCAAAAACCCGCCGGAAAGTTGCATCCACTAGATATTCTCAAGTGGAAGTGGGAAGACATTGGCATGGATTTTATTATGGGCTTCCCCAAGACTAGAGCTGGACATGATGGAATTTGGGTAATTATCGACCGCCTAACTAAATCGGCTCATTTCTTGCCTATCAAAAGCCGATGGTCGGTTGATGTCCTTACTGTCTTGTATATCAAGGAGACAGTTAGATTGCATGGAGTTCCCGTGTCGATCGTATCCGACCGAGACCCACGCTTCACCTCTCATTTCTGGAAGAGTCTGTTAGGGTGCTTGGCCCGGATACAGAGGGGGGGTGAATGAATCCTTCTACGAATAATGGCCAAATTTAAAAACCGGATGCTAGATAAAGAAATAGAATAGAACCAATTCTATTCAACTCAAATACAATCACATTGAGCGCACCTATTCAAGCATCTAGCGGAGGCAAACCAGACAATCAAGCCACTGCTCAATAGATTTTTAGGTGGTTCGGTCCTTCAGACCTACATCCACCCCTCACTCCCAACCGGAGTGAGGCTTCACTAGCAAACGCTAGAACCAAGCAGACTCAGTCTGCAAACAGTTGCTGCCACACAGCTTGACCAGGGGAACAACCTCCCCTCTTCCTCCCAACCGGAGGGAAACCACAAGTAGCTCCCAGCTACTTGCAACTAGAGATCAGATCTCCCTTCCTCCAAACCGGAGGGAACCCGACCTCAGACCAGAGGATCGGAAAGCACAGCAAACCAGAAAACAAAGGAAAAACAATAAACGAAAATAACTTCAGCAAACAGAAGCTGAAACACGAAATGCACAATTTGGCTCCTAACAGAGCTGACTGGCCTGGATCTGATCCACGGTCCAGTGAAGACAGATCTTCAGGTAAGCTTCTTTCTTCTTCTCCACGAGCTCTCTCGCTCACTCTCTATCTCTCTTTTCTTTCTCTTAAACTCTCTTCCTCTTTCACACGAGCACTATCTCTCTCTTTCTCAATTTTTCTTCTTCTGCTGGATCGAGCTCTCTGTAACACTGCCTTTTCTTTCTTGGCTCTAATCGCCCTTCATCGGTGGGCGAAGGTTTCTATTTATAGTGGCAGCAGATGGATAGGGCACTAAACGCGTGTGCCTCCCACGCTCGATCCAGAACCTTCCTGCCACGTGCCCTTTTTGTATTTGTTCCTTCAGTATCGGATCATGTGCACCCAGACACTGATGAATGTTCTTCCTCGAACCTGCAACGAGATAAGAACCATTAATATTGAGTGCCATAAGAACTAGAACTGCATGAGGTTAGTGGACACGACAAAAAGGTACACTAAACAGAGAACGACACGAGATACAGTGGTGACACAATGAACATTACTAAGAGAACGTTACGAGGTAGACAGAAAAACAACGCGAAGACACGAAGACAAGAAAAGAAACCAACACTAAGTATGGTTTCAACACAAGAGAGACACGAGGACTAGGAAGAATAAAAATGACACGAAGACACAACAAGACAAATGACACGAAAGTGAAACAGGAAGCAACATGAAGTGCTGCGATGTCCTGTACGCACTAGAACAAACCCGACATGAAGAGACGAAAACAACACGAGGTGAAGACACAAGGAGACAACGACACGAGGTGTAGAAAACACGACACGAAGTTATGAGAGGATAAGCGACACGGAGTGTGGTCAATGTGATAAAGACACGAAGTCTAAATAACGAAAGATCAACACGAAGATAGAATACAAAGAAACAACACGAAGACAGAACAGTGATTTGACACGAAGTCAAAATGACAAGAAGTAAAACGACACGAAGTTGAGAACAGAAATCAGCACGAGGTGTGATTTCAACATAAGAGAGACACGGACTGATAACGACACGAAGTCGAAACAGTAATTGACACGGGGTAACACGACACGAGGTAAAAACGACACGAAGACGAAATTGACACATACTGAAAACAACACAAAGTCGAAACAGTAATCGACACGGGTTGAAACAACACGAAGTCGAAACAGTGATCGACACGGGTTGAAAATAACACGAAGTCGAAATAGTAACCGACACGAGTTGAAAAAATAAGCAAGACACGAGGTCTACGTAAAGCAACAAAGAAGTGTGGTCAAAGCGAGAACGACACGAGGTCTAATGAGAAAGACCAACACGAAGACGGTGAAAACATTACGAAGTAAAGATCAATGACACGACGTGTCACTGAATCAAAACACTACAGAGAAAAATGACACGCAATGTAGTGAAAACAACACAGACGCACGACCTGAAGGACAGTAAACATAAACAACACGTGGTAAGAGAAGACGACACGGCGTGTTGGAAATACAAACAGTACTTAAACTAAAGCGACACGAAGACAAACAGTTCAACACGAGGTGTTATACACAAACATGACGAAGTGCCAATCAACACGAATACAGTCCCTGAAAAATACCTGAAGTGAAATGAAGGTTCATTCTTCAAAAGAAAATGTTCTTTGTTCACTTTCACAGAAAAATATTTTTGTTAATTTTTCACATAGACATATTTTTGAACACCACTAAGACTTATAGTGTTGTCATCATCAAAACATGTAAAGATTCAACAATACTCAACAATCTCCCCCTTTTTGATGGATGGCAACACTATGAGTCTTGAGTCTTTGCAGAGAAAGAGAAAGCACTAAATAGCCATTCTCAATGAAAAACACACATTAAACATTCTCAACGAGCTAGCCTGATTTCTCCCCCTTTGACACCATCAAAAAGAATGAAACAAAAAGAATGCAAATGATATGAGTTTTAATTAATAAGTCCAAGAGTGTGAAAGAGAAAGCCTCAAAATGGGCAACAAGATACAGAGCATAGAGTTTTCAAGAAAAGTATCTGGCTTGTCTGCTAGAGGGGCCACGCGGCCTGCCATGAGGTGGTCTCCCCCTTGGAGAAGCAGAAGAATGTTCTTGAGGTGGAGTTCTGCTGGAAGAAGCGTGACCAGGTGCTGAACCCAAGGTAGACTGAAATTCCTTTAGGTCATTTGACCGTTCAGCTAGCCAATATACCACAGAGCTTCTGACCTGTGCCACTTCAGAAATGATGTCTTCTTGGCGAACATTGACAGTTTCATATCTGTCAGTCAGAAGTGTCATTTCTGTTAAGAAGCCGGCCAATTTATCATAGACCTGCTGAATACCTGGACCTAGGACACTGGATGACTTCTTCAAAAGTTCTAAAGATGTTCTGATCTCATAGCAGTGATCTATAATGGTGGAAGACATTTTGAAGGAGGAGATTTGAACATCTTGCAACTCACTCAGTGCTTTAGCTATCTTTGAACACACCTCCTGCAACCCTTGCATCAGGGATCTGTTGGCATCATCTGAAGCCTTTTTGTTGAGAAGGAATCATTTCCATTCAGTGAGGAGGGATATCTCGAGCTTCAGTAGCCTGGAATGTACCTGATTTATGTTGAGGGTGACATATGTGAGCAGGTCATCTAATTTCTTATCTTGCTTGTGCATCTGCTGAGTCAGGTTTATGAGAAGCTCTTCAATGTTGGGCGCCCGAGCAGATTCAATGTTGGGCGCCTGTGCAGATAAGAGTCTAGGTGGACCTAGAGGTGTACCAAAAAATTCACTGCCAAGTGCAGTTCTCTCAACTGCTTCCTCTTGTACTGGCATTTGACTGCTCTCAGCTGGGACCTGAACTTCATCTTCAGCTTGAGTTTCTTTCTGAGGGAATACATCTTCAGGTTCCTCTTCTTCACTTGAAGATTCTGTATCTAGTTCTATTACAGGAACCTTTTCTCTATCTTCCATGAGTTCCTGATCTGCAGGGCTGCCAACAAAGGCCTGCTCAAGACTTTCAGATACGACCAAGTTGGTAGCCTCTTCCAAGCTTCGCTCAACAGTTTCTCTTAAAATTTCATTAACAAAAACAGCAAGATCTTGATCAGTACTGTCTTGCGCTTTAGCTGGCTGTTCTTCAGGCACTATTACCTCTTCAGATGTCTTCCCAAAAGAATCAAATAGCCCAGCAATAGTTGCATCTAGATCTGTCTGAATGCTTTCGTCAGACAATCTGATGTCCTCAGATGCAGCCTCAACTAGCCTCTGAAAGGAGAAGGATACTTCGGTGGGTGCAGCTGGCAAGGTGGACTCTGGTTGTTCAGCTGGTGTTTCCTGATGATCAATCTCAGAAACTAATTGCTCACTAGTTGGGGCTAAGACTTGAAATTCTTCCAAATGCTCCCCCTGAGTTTGTGATTCCCTGGTCTTTTGGACCTTAACTAGCCCCACCATAGAAGAGTCCTCTAAGCCCAAGAACACTGAAACAAAATTCATATTAAAAATGTTTCGGGCCTTAACATCTGATGCGGCCTCTCCATCCAAGCAAATCTCAGAATGCTTGAAGATGTCTGTCATATGGGCGGCATAGGGAAGATGTCTCTTGGATCCAATGCATCCCTTCATGACATTAAAAATGATCTCTGGCAGACATATCTTCACATTTTGAATCAGACAAAACAGTAGAAATCTCTGTGTGTCTTTAATTCTTCCTCTAGCCCCAGCCTGTGGGGTGATAATGGAAGCAATGACGTTCTGAAGAAGCTTGTGAAGAGGAGGAAATGACGATGTCGCCCCTTATCATGAATGTTACTGGGTTTACCAGTAATGACAGAGAAAGCTTCATGGAGACTGTATCGAAAGCTTCCCTCTACCTCCCCTTTATCTGGAATACCGAGAGCTTTGTGAAGGGAGTCACATGTAACAGTTATCTCGACCCCTTTAACAGATGATAATAAGGTAGACTTGTCTCGGCTCAAGGACAAGTTATTGTAAAATTCCATTACCGGCCTAGGGTAATAGACACGGTGATTTTCTAAGAAATTTCTCCACTCCTGAAACTCAAAGATTTTCAACAATTCTGGAAACTTCGAGAACAAGGTTTCATCTTCGAAATCTATTATTCTAGGAGGAATGATTTTCCCACTTTCTAAGAACACGGTAGACTGAGAAATCCTGGTACCTTGTTCTGAAGAGACTTCCGCAGCAAGTTCTGGCTCAAGACATCTCTGTTGCTTAGATGAAGGCTCTTCAACTATTTCTTTTCCCTTCCTCTTTCTTTCACCCGGAGCTGCTGACCTTTGCTGATCCATCTGCTGGAACTTCCAGAGTATCAACTCTCTCTTGCAGGCTGCTATTGGAAGTGAAGCTAGACTTAAGAGAGGAACAGACCTCTGTGGGGGAGAAAGTGAGCGGGAAGAGATGGAGATGGGTTTGAAGAAGACGCTCAAGGTAGAGCAGCACGAGGATGAATAGGAAGCGGCAAGGGGAAATAAGGGTTTGAGGTGGAAGGCGTGTGAAACAAGAAGGGTTTTGTCGGGTAGCTTTTTACTCTTATCAACTTTTTCTGTAAATACCCAAAATACCCTTAGTCCTGATGTAACGCAGCTACAGCATGTTAAAGTTAGCCCTTCAATATGTGGACGGGTTATATTCTTCCAAAAACCAAGGTCAGTTAACTCAAGATATTAAATCAGCATAATCACAAAATTAGCTGTTAAAGTTGCTTAAACTAGAGAGAGTCACGATTAAATTGCTCCTTATGTTTGTCAAGCAACGAAATAACACATCAAAGTCAAGTAGATTTTATTTCTTCATTTAATGGACGAGAAGCCATACAGGGTCAACCAATTTGTTGAACACAAGGTAGAATAGTCCCTTTTTACACAAGGAGACATGTTTATCAGACACCAGAAACCCTGGTTACTCAGGACGGACTACCTTTATGCCAATGATATTTTTTTTCTTTGAGGACTTTCCCCCTTTTTTTATTTTAACATTTCTATACAGAGATAGCTAGTTGTATCATGACAGAAACTCTGGACTTCTTTGATCAAGAGTGTCTATTTCTCCACAAAAGCCATTGCTCTGCCACAAAGAATGGCGTATTCCCTGGAGGCACTTCTCATGATTTTAGACAAAAATAGAAATCTTACTTAACCCAATTTTATCTCAGAGCTCTCTTTACATAAGTTTCAGTTAAGTCGAGATCCTCAATAAGTTTTTCTCATTTAACAGGAAGTTTTATAATATGTTGACCAACACTTGAGAAGATAACTTAGAAGGATCAAGGACCAAATATAACCCCCAAACATTGAAGTTCTTTATTAATAGGTGTAAATTGTTACACTAGATATTGGGTGGTTTAAGGTATACAGATCATATCTGATAAGAGCAAGAAGACTGCACCCACAATTTCTTCGAGAGAGAATCTGAACCAAGAGTGATAGGTGAGAGATAAGGAGGTGGCTGATCGAAAATAGAGAGAGATGAGATGAGATGAGCCGCACTCCTATCAGCAAGCCAACAAGTGAGAGATCACTCAAGACATTAGGCACTAAGGACATATCCAAATATAGTATTTTTGAAGTAGTTCTGTCTTACATCCAGAGAAACTCTTGGGCAACAGACTGCAACCTCTTGAGATGACTGATCTTAAAACCACATTAACTGCATCGGCTGACAAAAATCTTCAGAAACCAAATAGCCTGACAAGCTCCTCTTCAGCCCACTCAAGGACAACTCACACACGACTCTTGGAAGTGTTAATTATTTAATGAATGCAGTGTTTGCCACAAAAATTAAACAAGTGTGTTTATGAGTTATGCATAAACAGACTCCCCTGATCAGCAGAGCATTTGGTCTAAGAGACCACCTCACACATAGTAAGAACCTCCTGACAGATTTCCCTGTCTTTTGGTAGCTTACCATTTGATATACCAAAGAGGTCATGGATAACAGGGTAAACTCAACAGTCCTATAAGCAATTCAGATTTCCAAAGAATTATGCAACATACAGTTTTCAACCAGCATTCGCTTTCAGTTAAAAATTTCAGAAATTTCAGAGTGCATGTTTTAGAAAATAATGCAACTTGCAGATGATGAATGAATATGCAAGACCAGATTCAATATGCATGCACTAGATGAAACTAATAGCAAGATATGGAAGAATGCATCAAACCAGATATGCAGTAAGTTTCAAAATGGGACATGTAGAGAGATTACCTGAAAATTGTGAGAATGGGGTTTTCATTCTTGAGTGCCTTGGATCATTTCCCCTTTTATTCCAGTCCCAAGGCACACCTGCAAAACAAAGTTTATTTTTCACAAACAGGTACCCAGGAAGTCTTGGGTCCTGTCATGACATTATCACTCCTAGCAGGTTTTCTTAGCACATTTTTAACTTGATAGCAAGGAGCAGTAGTTTTCAGATCTGGGTTATGCACATTATTATGAGCATGAATTGTATGTGCATTAGCATGGAAATTTCTGTTATTTGCATTACCAAACTGTTTTCCATAATCAACACATTCAAAGTTTTTCTTTTTGAAAACCACTTTGTTCTTTCTAAGAGCATTTGTACTAGCAGGGAATCTATACTTTCCAGAACTGAAATTTTTCCTTTGAGCATGCCAACAATCAATGGCCCTGTGGCCATACTTTCCACATTCAAAGCATGAGATAGAATTTCTTTTAAAAGAACCTGACCAGCATTCAGAGACCTTGTGACCAATTTTGTTGCAATTAAAACATATAATGTGCTGGTTCTTGTTAAAGACATGCTGATTTGTAAAGTGTTTTGTATGATATGAGCATGATTTTTCCTTACTACTTGCAAACCAACAATGAGCAGTAGTGTGTCCTACTTTATCACAATTAGAACATGTGACATTCCTTTTCTGACCAGACACAGATTTTCTAGCATGCTTGTTGTCATCTTTTTCCATCACAAAACAGTTACTCATAAGATGTCCATACTTACCACAATAATGACATGAGCCACTTGATTTCTTTAAAACATGGCATTTATCTGATGAGTTCTTAGCATGCAGATTGTTCCTTTGAATTTTTGATGTTTTATGATTTTTATTTTGTTTTTCTGTTTTCTTAGCCTTGTACTGAGGTGGAGATGAGATAGAAGGCTTTTCCTGTTCAGAGGATTTGACAAAGACAGTTTTCAGGTTGGCTCCATCAACCTTCCTCATGACTGGACTGTAACCCAGTCCTTCCTTGTTAAAATTAATCTTTGTTCCCAGTATTTTCTGAACAATGGGCTGTTTATCTTTTGATGTAGTGGCTACATTTGAAGTATTTACAAAGGATGTCATTACTTTGTTCTGCAAGGCCTTCTTATTGAGATTATTGTAGCCCAACCCTTCCTTTTTGACATTGACTTTTACACCTAGCAGCTTGTCTAGGTTTTTCTGCCCATCAACAAATTTAGACAAGGAAGCTTTCAAATCCTGAATTTCATTTTCAAGAGATGCAATGTGTATTTCATAACTAGTGATCTCTTGTTCACTACAATTGACAGCTTCATTCAAAACCTTGTTAGCTGTTTTGTATTCTTCAATTTCCTTTCTCAGCTCATCTACCTCTTCAGTCTCGTTTGTACAGATAGCTTTCCCTTTTTCCAAAGTGAGAAGTCTTTCAGACATGGCACTGTTTAACAGTTTTAATTTTTCAACTTCTTCTTTAAGCTTATCATTTTGAACTAGCTCATTTATTAGAAGCTGATCTTCTGAGTTAACCATGCTTTCTCTCCTAGCTTCAAACTCCCTCAATTCCTTTTGTTGTTTTTCAAAATCTTTCTGTAATTCTATGTTTACAGATTTTATGGCGTTAAATTTTTCAATCAGCAACTCATTCTCTCGTTTAAGTTTCTTTAGTTGTTCATCATTTTCTTTAGAGAGCTTTCTGAGGAAGTCATCTTCAGATTTTAAATTGTTCAGCTCAGAGTGAACACATTCAAGTTCCTTCTTCAGTTCTGCATTCTGGTTTTTATACATATGATTATCAGACAGACATGCATCATGAGATTTCTTCGTACTTGAACAATTTTTACATGGAGAGCTAGAACTATCTACCCGAATACTCTTTTTCAACTTTTTATACTGTTTTCTTAACAGTTCATGAGATTCAAATAATTCAGCATATGCATTCTCCCAATCTTCTAGAGAGAAATTCTCGAAGATATTTACCTCATCATCATCATCTTCTTTAGTTTGATTGCTGCCTTGATCGCTGGCACTTTGATTTCTTCTGTTGGCCATCATGCATCTGTCCACATCTATCTCCTGAGTTCGCTTCAGTGCATCCAAAATATCTTTAGCAGAACTGGATTCAAAGAAACATGAATGAAAAGCTCTATCAGTAGCTGCCTTCATTAAATTTATTGCTATCTGATTTTCTTCATGCATGGATTTGTGACTGTCAGTCCATTTGGACTTTTTCCTAGGTAGTTCATGAGGACCATGTGAAATTACTTTCCACAGGTCTGGATTCACAGATTTAACATAATTCTTCAAAACAGCGAACCATGCATCAAAATGCGTACCACTGAAGATCGGTGGATGGGCCATGAGAACACACAGATTAACGCACAAGAATATTGATGCACTAAAAGGAAATAAGCACCTAAGATTGCAAGATCGATCTGCAGGTCGCTGGACCTTGTAAGCAGACACCCGCTCTGATACCAACTGTTAGGGTGCTTGGCCCGGATACAGAGGGGGGGTGAATGAATCCTTCTACGAATAATGGCCAAATTTAAAAACCGGATGCTAGATAAAGAAACAGAATAGAACCAATTCTATTCAACTCAAATACAATCACATTGAGCGCACCTATTCAAGCATCTAGCGGAAGCAAACCAGACAATCAAGCCACTGCTCAATAGATTTTTAGGTGGTTCGGTCCTTCAGACCTACATCCACCCCTCACTCCCAATCGGAGTGAGGCTTCACTAGCAAACGCTAGAACCAAGCAGACTCAGTCTGCAAACAGTTGCTGCCACACAGCTTGACCAGGGGAACAACCTCCCCTCTTCCTCCCAACCGGAGGGAAACCACAAGTAGCTCCCAGCTACTTGCAACTGGAGATCAGATCTCCCTTCCTCCAAACTGGAGGGAACCCGACCTCAGACCAGAGGATCGGAAAGCACAGCAAACCAGAAAACAAAGGAAAAATAATAAACGAAAATAACTTCAGCAAACAGAAGCTGAA
Source organism: Amorphophallus konjac (assembly GCA_022559845.1). Classification (NCBI taxonomy): domain Eukaryota; kingdom Viridiplantae; phylum Streptophyta; class Magnoliopsida; order Alismatales; family Araceae; genus Amorphophallus; species Amorphophallus konjac. The sequence goes on along the minus strand of CM040127.1, from coordinate 189,385,021 downwards.
ACACGAAATGCACAATTTGGCTCCTAACAGAGCTGACTGGCCTGGATCTGATCCACGGTCCAGTGAAGACAGATCTTCAGGTAAGCTTCTTTCTTCTTCTCCACGAGCTCTCTCGCTCACTCTCTATCTCTCTTTTCTTTCTCTTAAACTCTCTTCCTCTTTCACACGAGCACTATCTCTCTCTTTCTCAATTTTTCTTCTTCTGCTGGATCGAGCTCTCTGTAACACTGCCTTTTCTTTCTTGGCTCTGATCACCCTTCATCGGTGGGCGAAGGTTTCTATTTATAGCGGCAGCAGATGGATAGGGCACTAAACGCGTGTGCCTCCCACGCTCGATCCAGAACCTTCCTGCCACGTGCCCTTTTTGTATTTGTTCCTTCAGTATCGGATCATGTGCACCCAGACACTGATGAATGTTCTTCCTCGGACCTGCAACGAGATAAGAACCATTAATATTGAGTGCCATAAGAACTAGAACTGCATGAGGTTAGTGGACACGACAAAAAGGTACACTAAACAGAGAACGACACGAGATACAGTGGTGACACAATGAACATTACTAAGAGAACGTTACGAGGTAGACAGAAAAACAACGCGAAGACACGAAGACAAGAACAGAAACCAACACTAAGTATGGTTTCAACACAAGAGAGACACGAGGACTAGGAAGAATAAAAACGACACGAAGACACAACAAGACAAATGACACGAAAGTGAAACAGGAAGCAACACGAAGTGCTGCGATGTCCTGTACGCACTAGAACAAACCCGACACGAAGAGACGAAAACAACACGAGGTGAAGACACAAGGAGACAACGACACGAGGTGTAGAAAACACGACACGAAGTTATGAGAGGATAAGTGACACGGAGTGTGGTCAATGTGATAAAGACACGAAGTCTAAATAACGAAAGATCAACACGAAGACAGAATACAAAGAAACAACACGAAGATAGAACAGTGATTTGACACGAAGTCAAAATGACAAGAAGTAAAACGACACGAAGTTGAGAACAGAAATCAGCACGAGGTGTGATTTCAACATAAGAGAGACACGGACTGATAACGACACGAAGTCGAAACAGTAATTGACACGGGGTAACACGACACGAGGTAAAAAAGACACGAAGATGAAATTGACACATACTGAAAACAACACGAAGTCGAAACAGTAATCGACACGGGTTGAAAACAACACGAAGTCGAAACAGTGATCGACACGGGTTGAAAATAACACGAAGTCGAAACAGTAACCGACATGAGTTGAAAAAACAAGCAAGACACGAGGTCTACGTAAAGCAACAAAGAAGTGTGGTCAAAGCGAGAACGACACGAGGTCTAATGAGAAAGACCAACACGAAGACGGTGAAAACAGTACGAAGTAAAGATCAATGACACGACGTGTCACTGAATCAAAACACTACAGAGAAAAACGACACGCAATGTAGTGAAAACAACACAGACGCACGACCTGAAGGACAGTAAACATAAACAACACGTGGTAAGAGAAGACGACACGGCGTGTTGGAAATACAAACAGTACTTAAACTAAAGCGACACGAAGACAAACAGTTCAACACGAGGTGTTATACACAAACATGACGAAGTGCCAATCAACACGAATACAGTCCCTGAAAAATACCTGAAGTGAAATGAAGGTTCATTCTTCAAAAGAAAATGTTCTTTGTTCACTTTCACAGAAAAATATTTTTGTTAATTTTTCACATAGACATATTTTTGAACACCACTAAGACTTATAGTGTTGTCATCATCAAAACATGTAAAGATTCAACAATAATCAACAGAGTCTACAACACTCTCTGGGGATGAAACTCAACTTCAACACTACTTTCTATCCCCAGACAGATGGACAGACAGAAAGGACAAATCAAGTTGTTGAAGACATGTTAAGGGCATGTATTATAGACTTTGGCGGAAGCTGGCATGACCACTTACCCCTAGCAGAATTTGCTTATAACAACAGCTATCAAGCCAGTATCCAAATGGCACCTTTCGAGGCACTTTATGGCAGGAGTTGCCGATCTCCAATATGCTGGGTTGAAGTAGGCAAAAAATAAATTCTAGGCCTAGATATGATAAGGGATACAACAAAGAAGGTACACCTCATTCGAGAAAGGCTAAAGATAGCACAGTCCAGGTAGAAGTCATATGTTGACAACAGGAGAAGAGATCTGGAATTCCAAGTTAGAGACCATGTTTTTCTCAAGGTATCTCCCGGCCGAGGTATTAGAAGATTCGGTATTAAGGGCAAACTTACAACGAGATTCATTGGTCCATTCGAGGTATTGGAAAGAGGTGGCGAGGTAGCTTACCGCATTGCCTTGCCTCCCCAACTATCAGAGGTGCACAATGTATTCCATATTTCTATGCTGAAGAAGTATGTGCACGATCCTCCCCACGTCATCGACCACACTAACTTGGTGATATAGAAGGACCTTACTTATGAGCAGAAGCCAATAAAGATCCTCGACCGAGAAGTGCGAGTTCTAAGGAACAAGATGATCCCTATGGTGAAGATCCAATGGAATCGATGCCCAGAACAAGAAGCTACATGGGAAACCGAGGAGTCTATGAGAAGGAGATTTCCAGAACTATTCTAGTATGTAAGTACTTCTCACCCTCCTTGTCTCCATATATGTAATTGAATTTGGGGACCAAATTTTTTTAAGTGGGGGAGGGTGTAGCACCCCGGATAAAAATGATAAGGAAATAGACCTTTTTCCCAAAGTAAATAAAACCTTAGATAACTCTATAAGAAGGTAACTCTATAAGAAAAGGTAGAATACCCAATGAGGGCCATTATATAAATATGTAACAATTTAAAGCCACCATTTCGTATTGGGGCTTCCTATTCCAAAAAGACTATTCAACTGAAATAGGGCCCCTATACAAGGGCGTCAATTTCAAAGGCCACAGTGCCACCAAGCATCCCACTATATACATATAGATATGCTTAGATATACCTCTCCTAAGATCCCACCAACCGACCAATCATATGTATATACATAACCCATCTTAAACACTCCTCAACACCTGACTTAGCACGGCACCTGGGAAGCAACACCCAGAGAGAATAGCGCCCCTGACCAGGGCGCTATTCACTGAAGGGCGCCCCTGACCGGGGCGCCATTCACACTGACTTTTCAAAAAAATAATAATAATATGGCCTCAAGATATAGCGCCCACATGCATGGGCGCTATTCACTTAAACAGAGACTGCATGGAGGGGGCCATTCTCCTGCTAGCATCCTGCCAAACCGACTGACATTATGTCATCCCTTCCAGAAGTAAACCTGAACAGCTCTTTTGAGCTGGCAACGTACCCTTTTACCCAACAATCGATTGAAGCATTAATTGCTTCTTTTTCACTAGCAATGGACCCTCATGTTTTTCCTTCCCTATAATTATACCCAACCTTCTAAGGTTAGAAGGTGATTACCGACATCTGGTTCATCTCCACCTGCAAAAGAAGGTCTTTACAGGAACGTACGTGAGGGGGGAAAACTTCATCTTACGTTCTTCTACCTGCTGCTGGAACCTTGCAGGAAGGGCTTGGTCTTTTATTATCTCTGCATCTCTTCCACATATTCACGTCAAAAAGGTAGGTGTTCTCTAGATCTGGCTTGACTAGTAGTTAATATAGGTTAACATGCATGCTAGTTAAACCTTTCATAGCCACATTTTGGTCACCTAAGTCAGGGGTACATCAAAAGTCTTAGTGGGAAAGTTAGGCTACGCCTATATGAAACACTAACTCTTGCATGAGTAGATCTATGATCTTACCTCCGTCAAGTACCCCATGTACATACTGATTATATAGTTTGTCATTACGCATAATCTATCCCAATATCTTGTAAATTGATCCATGTTTAAAAATTTATACCTATGAAATTAAAATCAAAAATTGTTGCATGAGCATGACCTTACAATCCTGCTATTTTTCCATGTCTATCTATGTCTCTACTTCTTGATTCTGTGAACATGTTATAAATCATGAATAGTAAGGTTACGTGATTAGTAGTCGCCATGTTACGAAATTTATATCTATAGAATTAAGTCATGAAACTCCTGCATGAGCATGACTTTGAAATCCTGAGATTTTTCTCTATTTTACAATGTCCTCATTTCCGAAATTTGTGAAATTTTGCATGATGAATAGTGATTTGTGTCTAGTGGAGCCACCAGGGGAAGGGCGCCCCTGGCCAGGGTGCCATTTAATGGGGCGCCCCTGGCCAGGGCGCCATTTCCAAGTGGGCCCCCGCCCAGGGTGCCATTCTCCAGCCTGTGTTAAACCCGCTGATCCTGTGTTAAGCCTGTTAAACCTTATTGATTAGCCTCTTAAACCTGTTAACATGTTAATTACTTACCTGGTTAAGTCTATAAAAATCACACAGCCTGTTAACATGTTAATTACCGAGCTTGGTTATTACATATCCTGTCAAACCTTGTTAATCACATAGCCATCGTTAAGCTTTGTTACTCCTATAGCCTGTAAATCACACAGTTTGTTAAACCCTGTTATCTTGATAGAAATCTGTCACTGTTAACATTCTGAAATAGAGACTCTCTGCGAAGGCTCTATTTACTGAAATAGAGACCCTCTGGGAAGACTCTATTTCAGCATTGAAATAGAGACTCTCTACGAAGGCTCTATTTACTGAAATAGAGACCCTCTGAGAAGACTCTATTTCAGCACTGAAATAGAGACCCTCTGAGAAGACTCTATTTACTGAAATAGAGACCCTCTACAAGGGCGCCATTTCCCCTGTAAAAGGGAATTTTTGGGCTTCTATCCAGCCCTTTACCCAATGATCCCTGGCCACCTCTTTAACCCTGATTGGCCTATGTGTCATGTATTTTAAGTAGCTTGGTCATAAATCATCATTTACACGTGATATGTCCTTGAACTCTATTCCTGAAAGGTCTACCTGATGTTCCTACGATGTATACTTTTCTTGAAATTCTATATTGGCTATAAAAATGAGAGTGGATGTCTAAAGACATACATGAAACAATGATGTGCATATAGGGCCCGGTCTGGTCCTGGGAGTGTTGATTTGTATTGGTTCCATTCAAATGAATATGAACATCAACAATGGAAGTATGAATGTGGAATATGTAATCAACCTATGAGCATGTGTAGCATGAACCTAGGCAATCAGCATAGAATCTAAGCATGGGCATGCCATCTCTATTAGAACTAAGCAAAGGCAAAGAAAAACACACGCTGGAGCGTGGAGTAAAAGGAATAAAGAAAACACACACCGTGGGTGTGGAGCAAGCAAGCAAAAGCAACTAAAGAAGAGATATGAGGGGGGAGAGAGGACTACTGCCCAAACTAGAAAGACGTGATCGCCACCAAAGTATTAAACTCGCCAAAGCTAAGATGAATACCTTGGAAATAGGTGGATGTAACACCCACCCACGAGAGAGAGAAAACTACACCTCTACGAATAATGACGGTCTAAGACAGGCGCGCCAGATGAAGATGATGGTCTTACGATAAACCGCTAGAGGACGCTAGCGCTCCAATAAACAACCGCCAGAGAACCGCAGAACAAGAACTTTGGGACTTTGATCTCCACTTCTTCCATCGGGCCAGAAGACTTGGGTCTCGTGCTATGGACTTGTAAAAACCTGCAAAAACGTGTAGAGAACACAGAAAAACAACCCAAATTAGCCCGGAGACAAGTGTAGTAACTATAAGACAAGAAAACTTGAAAACATGCAATTGGAAGGGTGAATACCTGGGAGGTTGGTTTTTAACCCCCGTGGGGCATTTTAAAAGATGGAAAGAGGTTTAAAAATGAATGCAGAAGATGGAAGAACGTGAAAGAGGAAGAGGGAAGATGCTTTAGATGCTATGAGGGGGAAAAGAAGAATTAAGACACAAGACCACACTAAGACCCTTGGAACTTGATACTCCCTGGACTTAGGACATAGATGGACATGGGAAGCAATTCTCCTTGATTGGTTCTAGCTCCAGGATGCGACAGCACTTCGACGCGAACTCCAGAAATCTCCTCCTCAATCCATGAAGTCAGGGGTTCTATTTATAGACCCTCAAAGTCTAGGTTCGAGTTGGAGGGATAATGACTCGAAATTAGGCCAAAAACTAGATAATCCTTGAAGATAATACTTCCAAGAGTCCACAGAAACAAACGGGAGCTTCGAAGGATCAGCACCAAGAGAGAAATCATCAGATCAAACTCTTAATTCGGCCACGACGTAGCAGAGAAAGAGCAGTTCTGCTAGAACTCTTTGTCTGATGCGGTGGCCTTACGATAAACTGCCATATGCATTGGACGGCCAAAGGATGAACCGCTACCCTGCATTTTCCAATTAATAGATAATGCCAACGGGTGAAGTTTTCGTAATAAGGACTCTACAAGAAGGTGGAGGCCTAAGGTTCACGCGCCAGAAGAAAATGACGGTCCCACGATAGACCGCTAAAGCACAATGGCTAAGATAAGATAAAGCTTGAAAGACTGTTGGCTTTTGGACTCTGGCGTCATCTAGCGGTCGAAGATAAGAGCGCCACACGTCAGCAAACGCACCAAGGATAGGTCGCCAGAGACAATGGGGTGATAAATGATAAGAAGGCTTGCTAAGCTTTAACCAGCGGACAAAGATGAGAAGCGAGACCCAACCAAGGAGAGATAACCCAAGAAATAGGCCTCAAAACTGACCAAGAAGGCTCAGTAAGGGTGAACAACTCGGAGCATCATAGAGATGAGCAAGGAAATGACCCAACTTATTGGTCATAAAACGGGTGTCAACAGATGCCCCTCCTTAACGTCCTCTTTGCAGGGGAGTGAGCGGAGGTGAAGTGAAAACGACATGAAACATGGAGGTGAAACGGAAATGAAGCGGAGTGGACTGAAAAGCGGGCGTTAAGGTAAACGACACCCATTCTTAACCAACGAGCGATAGGAATTTTTTGAAAAAAATTGAACTAATCACAAGGAACGGCAAAACCGAATGACACATGTCTGGAGGAACTAACAACTAAGGGAAAGGAAAACACGGCCAGCGGCCGGAGCAAGCGAAAAAGTAAATAGACGAGTAACTAAACTCCAGACAAGAATCCTCAGCTAACCAGACCAAGCAAACACACCGAAGGAAACCTTCCAACTCAGAGTGGAATAATTCTCCTTACTCAAGACCATGGATATAGTTATCCACCATTATTGAGACATTCAAGACAGATGAGGGCACGTGAATGTTTAAGGATGCGTATGATGCATGCTGGGCTAAAATAAAGAAATCACCAAAACAAATGTCAAAAAATGATAAAATAGGAAGATACTCGAGAAGAATATTGCTAGACCAGATAAATCAGGGTCAAGAAACTATCTGCAACCACGGCGTGCAAGATAGAACCATCGTCCCCTAACTTTTCCAACCTAACGGCCTATCCAACGATTAAACATGTGAACTTAGATCATCATCATTTTTGTTAAAGGGGAACATCAGATCCTGGAACACATGAATAACCAGTCGGTTCTCGAGGAAATATATTATAGATACCATATAGTAATGCATTAAGGGACTAGGGATCGAGATACTGTACCTGACTTACCTGCCTGGCGAGATGGAATATGATCAAGTGTGACGGCGTTCATGATTTTTGCAAGTGAAAGGGTTAGCCATCAACGAATAAATCAAATCATGATCAGCAGGCATGAAACATTAACATCTACATGCGATATAATGAAATGAAGCATTGTCAACATAAATTTAACATCAAAGTTCAATGGACAAAGCAAATAATCATCAATCAAGTTCAAGACAGAAACGGTCTTATAGAGGAGCGCCAGAAGGAATTGACGGTCAAATCTTGGACCGCCATAGCCCGTCGGTTCATATACCCCAAGAAGGGTAGCTCAGACAAGAAACTGTCAAAGAGAGGTGCGCCATCAGCATGTAACGGTCTTACGATAGATCACCAATTTTTCTGGGCATTCAAAAAAAAACAAATCGATCGTTGTTTTCCCTCCCATTCAATACTCATACACAAAAACACCCAAAACACCCAAAAAATCGAGGTCTACCCCCGTTCTACCCAACTCCGGCAACTCCGGAGACCACCGTACACCGGCGACCACCGCGATGATGCATAAAAAGAAGAAGGCCATAAAATGCCTCCAACGGCGGTTAGCGAGGGAGAGAATGCCACCTCCGACGGCGGCAGACCCACCAATAGAAGAATGGCCGGCGGCCCAAACTGAGGGGGAGGAGGTTCCCCACGCCACAGAGGCTGCAGAAGATGCTGAAGAGGCTGTTGGAGGCGAGGAGGAAGCCATGGCGGCGGAGGAGACGCCGGAGAAGAAGAAGGGCGGCCGGAGCTCGGAGGTAGGCCACCGCCCAAAAAACCCTATTTTTGATTTTTAGACCATGCATGTGTATGATTGGACGGGGAATGGGTCTGGGGACCCATCAAAATTGATTGTAGGCCATTTCTGGCCATTTCCAAGGGGTGGGGAAATAGAGAAAACAATACGCATTCTCGGGTACCGTAGCGGTCATTCCAGTGACCGCTATAGAATATGGCGCACCACCCTTGGTCCGCCAGATAACTCTGACGGTCCAAAGTTGGGCCGCTAGAGAAACCAGAGGCAGAATGTTATGTTTTGCTTATTCAAATTTTTTTTGGTGTTTTATTCATATTGAATGCAATAAAATTAAACCAATGCAATGACTAACCTATGTTCTACATGTGTGCAGGGAAAAAGACGGATGAGGATCTCATAGCTGTAGGTTCGGGCAGTGTACCAGGCACAGCCCGACTACCAGAGGGACCGATTGACATCCATGGGCTTCAAAGAACTGCTGAGCATAGAGGTCACCAGAGTGGACACCGCCCTACAGTATGCTTTGCACGAGCGATGGGATCCGATCAGCCGGGCCTTCATCTTCCCCTGGGGTCACATGATCCCGACATTGGAGGATATTGCGAGGATCACTGGACTGAGGGTGCACGGAGCAGCAGTGACCGGCTATACATACAACGACTACCGACTGATGGCAGAGGAGTTACTTGGGCTGGACCTGATGAGGCCGGGGCACCATTCTTCCCAGCTGGCACGAGCGACACTCCAGGAGAGCCTGGGGATGAGAAGAGCAGCTATTTCAGTGGGTGAGCTACACGAGCAGCACATTGACAGAGTGATAGACCAGATTCGCCCTAGAGTGGCGGCGGAGGCAGGACTAGAGGGAGAAAGGATTCTGAGGCGCTTCCTGATCCTTCTGTTCAGGAAGTTGCTATTCGCCACCAGAGCAGATGGAGTGAGCGTCAGACTCCTCCCGCTATTTAGGGATTTGGACAGAGTTGGGAGATATGCTTGGGGAGCAGCTGTGCTAGCCTTCTTATTCGAATCACTCAGCACGATCGACTGGCAGACGATGATGGGCGGCTTCTCACCTTTTCTATAGGTAAATGCTTCTAAAAACCTAAAATGCTTTTAATTATGCTTATGATCATGATTGCTACTTGCTAAAATGCTGACAAGCGACATGGCTTATGCAGATCTGGAGCTTCCTATACCTCCCCGGCCTGGGGAGAGGGACAGAGCTACACCCAGAGAGGATCCCCATCGCGAGATGGTGGGTGGTTGCCAGGGACATGGGGTCAATCAAGCGGCTGACCCGGGCTATCTAGGACGACATCGACTCGTTCCTCTATGCATCGGTAAATTTCTAAACTCTAAACTCTTCTATATGCTTAAAATGCTTCTATATGTTGACTCAGACTCGATCACCTTTTCAGGTGCGCTGGACACCGTACAGGGACAAGGGCCACGAGGGACAGCCGTGGGTTGAGACTTCCCTGGCATACATAGGGAAAGATATCTGGCTGCACTACATCAACATCGTCGAGCCCCTGCACTACCGGCTCATTCTGAGGACGAGGGGACTACACCCGCCGAGGTGGAGTTCTCCGGACGAGACGATGAGCGCCCCGGGAGATCTTCTAAAGGTCTCAGTGGTGACATCGATTGGAGTGCTCGAGTTGCTGAGCAGGTCCAAGACTGGACCCAGAGGGGCTGGGTGGTGCGGACCCGTGCTGACAGCGATGAGGCCTACCAGAAGGCCTAAGCTCAAAGATACGGAGACCAGGTCTTCCGCGGCGTCCGATGACCGGTATGATTTCTAAACTCAAATTCTATCTATTTAATTTAAATTATTCCTATCTGCTCTGACATAAACTTGATACATGCAGCTAGACCCACAGGGATGCATTGCGGAGCTCCAGGGGCTCTTACATGCGATGATCCAATAGCGGGATGAGTATAAGGTAGCGCTGGAGCTTCTAGTAAGCTTCATGAACCTCGGACTTTAATTCCTATGATATGCTTATGCGACTTGACTGACCTTGACTTCTAAATGCAAAGAGCCGAGGGAGCACAGAGGGCGGGACCGGATGCTCCGTCCTCATTGTCTCAGCCTACGGGAGGCAGGGCTGAGCGAGATGCAGAGTTTGCTCGGGCGGTTGCCAAGGCTGAGGAGGTGGAGGCCACTCTCGCGAGAGGGTAAGCAACCCTTGACTTCCTTTTGACTTAAATGCTTATGATTATGCGAATGCCTAAATGTGATAAATGCTAATGTAGGCGAGAGAGATGAGCGCAGCGGTGGCCGAGGCTGAGCACGCTCTGGCCGAGACCGAGCGAGTCTGGGCTGATGTCACACGACTGAGGGGCGAGCGAGATCAGTTTCGAGTGCAGACCATTGAGATGAAGGGCGTGATCTCGGGCATGAAGGAGGCCCTTCGACTTCTGGGGAAGAAGTCGGAGACTAGCAGTAGGAGCCAGAGTGTCGTACCGAGTAGTGGAGTTCGAGGCTACTTCACCAGCTCCTCTGGCCGCCGGAGGAACGAGGAGGCAGACCAGAGATGAGGACGTGAGGAGGAGAGTAGCGTTATGGAGCGGCCAGCGAAGCGGCATGAGGGTATCGATGACAGCGACGGCCCGGGAGACAGACCGGCCGAGTGACTTGTTTGGCTCTTCTTTTCTTTTGACGCACACTTGTACATGACTTTTGATAATGAAATGAAAAATCTTTTTGTTGTTTTTATTTTGTTTGCGAAAATGTGAATGTGGATGATGTAAACGCTTGAATGTATGTGGCATGCAGACAGGAGGACAGAGTGAGAGACAGAGAGAGAGAGCGCGGCAGGTTTGACAAAAGGAGAGCAGGAAAAGTTATCTAAAACCGGCAGAAAAACCATGAAACGGTCTAAATTAGAACCGTCAGGGTGATTTAGCAGTTGTAGCTTCGGCCGCTAGAATGCTAGAGAGAAGGCGGTGAATGTAGGGAAGTGACGGTCCAACATTAGTGTGCCAGAAGGCTCTGGCGGTCTTACGATAGACCGCTAGTGTAGAAACCGAGATAATCTGAGAAGGACTCTCCCGTGAGAGTCTGAACTCGGGGAAAAGGAGCCTTAATCTGCACTAGAACTCCCCAAAACTTAGGATAAGGCTACCCAACCCAAATCTAACACTCCAACACTAAAAGCAGGCCCCTATAAATAGGAACAAGCTCTAAATTCGTAGCTCTCTCCAATTCTCTGCTATAAGTTCAGAAATTCCATCAAAACACTTAAAAAAACACCATGAAAAGAAGTTTTGAAGCTAGTGCCATGGAGGAGAGGGTCTACACTAGACCTAAAGTAGCTAGAAGAGAACATGGGGAGTTGCAGAGGCTAACCTTCATCTCCAAGCACCTAAGCTCAAGTTCTTCAAGAGAGGTAAGTGACAATGGACTCAAAGATTTATTAATTTCTACACTTCTCATTCTCCTCATGATCCTCCTCTCTTCTTCCTCTTCTTTTTCCTTTTCCTCTAGCTTCTTCCTGGCCCAAGATGTTACTCCAACTTGAAGTGGGTGGCTCCCATGATAAAAGAGCTTCCTTTAGAAGTCATCTCAATCCTTAGGGCATGGCACCTTCAACCCTTGTTAGTTTTGGCCAAAAAATTTCAAAAACTCTCATATGATTGGCCTAGTATTTCAGCCCTTGTGGAATTGTGGCACCCTCAAATACACACATTCCTTTTCCCATCCTTTGAAGCTACCATCCTATTAGAAGAGGTAGAAACCTACCTAGCCCTCCCTAAGACTAAGGTGGGGGATTAGGATTTAGTGTGTCACACGATTGAGCCTATAGACCCATCTCTCATTCTAGGGGATTTCATTCCCAACCCAAAGGATGTTAGGACAATGAGCAGCCCATGCCACATTCTTTGATACCTATGGCTCAATGGATTACCGCCTTTTGTAAAAACAAAAGTGGGAGATTCGAAGCCATAGCCAAAGCTACCTCGGTTTACTTATGCGGGGTCTTCCTTTTCACCACCACCGACCACCTTATAGACATCTAAATCCTTAGTATCATCAGTGGGTTGTGGCGGGGTTTGTCCATTTCTCAAGCGGTCCTTTCATACCTCTATGAAGGGCTTAGTTCGGCTTGCCTAGGAGGACCACTCTTTGGCTCCATGATTATCATTGAATGTTGGATGGGAGTGAGAATAAAGTTTATACCTAAGGAGGACTTGCCTTTAGCTAGCCAGATATTCGGGAGCCAGCCACTCTTCTTCATTTGAGGCATATTTGGATTCTCTTCACAGGTGGAGTGCCGGGTTGCTGATAAGAAAACAAGAGATGATTGGCGTCTCTTCCTCAATACATTGCCAATTGACAAGTTCGTGATGCGGCCACGAGTTCTTCAAAGCACCATCCTTAGAGTTCCTCGGCAACCAGGCCTAGATCTACAGCTAGTGGGGAACACTACAATGGCGATCTACAACCCGCACCGATGCTATCTTCAAATTGGGCTACCCCGAACCATAGTTCCTGCACTATCATATTTCCCACCCCTTCAAGCTAGGAAGATAGGGACCGAGGAGGATGAGCGAGCAGTCCGGAATGCATTGATCATGTGGGAAATCAGCCGAGCACGTGCTTGGCAAGCAGAGGTGGCAGAAGATGAAGAAGGATACCGAGCTTATGTGAAAGAATTGCACAAAATCTGGCCTCGCGCGGATGAGAGATTGACTGTAATCTGATCTTTTTTTTGATGTTTTGGAAATTATCAACCAATTGAATGTTCATTAAGCTTAGTTGAATGAAATAAAAAGCTTTGATTCGAATGGATGTGGAATTGGTTGCTTGATTGGGCTTGAATCTCCTAAAAATAGGGTTTTCTGACTGATCTGGCGGTTTATTATAGGGCCTCCGGAATTCTCTAGCGGTTCCACGATAAGCCGCCAGAAGAAGGGACTTAGGGAAAACTGAGAGTTCACTGTTCTTCGGGAGAGATTAGCGGTCGAACCATGGGCCGCTAGAGCCTTGTAGCGGTCTATAGTAAGAGCGCTAGAGGTAGTTTACTGAGAGTTGAGATTTTTCGGCCTTCGGGAGAGATTGGCGGTCAAACCATGGGCCGCCAAAGGGAATTGGTGGTCCAATATTAGACCGCTAGAGAACCAGAATCTACAAATTTGTGAGCTTTGAATCTCGAGCAATTGAACCTACGTTCTGCACGTACTAAGATAAAAAATAAGTTAGATTTGTTCTTAGACTCAACCCCTTGCCTGAAGCAAGTTAGAGAGTGACCAGTTCTTGATATTTAGTCATGGGGTGGAGCCTTATTAAATAAGTGGAAATGTAATGAGAAAAGTGCACTGCATGCTATGCAAAATGATGGTATTTTTGGATTTTTTTAAGATATTTGAATAACTAATTTTTTGGATTTTGAAATATATGATTTTTTTTTATTTTGAAATATCTGATTTTTGTGAATTTTGAAATATCTGATTTTTTTGGATTTTGCAATATATGATTTTCTTGGATTTTGCAATATATGATTTTTTTGGATTTTGAAATATCTAATTTTTTTAGATTTTGAAAGCCAATTTCGTCCCGGCAACAAGGGCCCTACTTTTCCCACTCAGAATCTCCTGAGGTTGGCGTGCTTATGAGATGATAGTCCCTGACCGGGGCCAATTTGCATAACGATGATTCTACCAAGGCCATACCTAGGGTACTATCTAGTCCTAAAAAGAAAAAAAGAAACAAGGGGTAAGCTTAGACCAGGTATAGAGGTTTTAGAGTTTGAGTCCTTCTCATGACGACCCTTTCAGAGATTTGGTCTGTTAAGCCGGGGCTTTGTGTCCGTCATCGAACCTTTATCCACCCTAGGCACGCATACGACGGGGTCAGAACGTCCCGCGGGGAAACTATACTGCCACTCTTGCCATGCCTAGTCTTACTTTCTCAGAACTATAGACTTTAAGATATGTACCCTTGAGAGATGAATCTTTGTTTTTGTTTGTTGCGATTGTTGCTCCATTTTTCTTTTTTCTTTTGAAATGCTCTTTCTTTATGGAATCAGGTCATAACGGACAGCCCTTATTTGAGACCTCCTCTCATTAGGGTGTCTAGATTAGTCATCGCCCCCTTATTTACCTCTTGCCCCTAGATTCAACCGAGGAGAGAAACGGACAGGGACCTTGACTTCCCCCAGGCATGGCCAAGGAGAAACAATGTTTACATAACTGAGGAACCTGACCAGGGATGCCGTGAAGTGTGTGATTTTTCGACCTCGGGGTCCTCCTTCGTGATCGATGTTGTGACTTTGTGATTTTGATGATAGCAAACACTATAAGTCACCATGTGTTTGCATGAAAGATTGTATGAAGATTGAATGTTTATGCATCTGCTCTTTGCACTATACATTAATGAGGATCGCTTGCTGTGCATTGCTTAAGTCAGTGCTATTGAAGAATTATTGTATGCATCACGAGTATAATTGTTGTATGCATCACGAGTTTGATGAGTATTTCATGGGTATGCTTGTGCATGCATCACACTGAAGAAGGTCAGTGCATTTTCTATCTCGGTGCAAACTTTGCATTAGACATATGCGTCTTACTTTGCGTCTTATATAGCATAGTCAGTGCATGTTTTACTTCGGTGCATACGTGCATTAAATGTTCAACCTCGGTGCAAGTCTTGATGTGTGTATATGATGATCAGGATACATTGTGTGAGCACTTAAGTTCAATGCATGTTTTGCACCAAGTATAGGTCGTTGCATGTCTTGCACGTTTTGCATATGGTTCGTGCATGTATAGCAAGTCTGTGCAATCTCAGTCCATGCACACCACTATAGAGGTCGGTGCTCATCTATCTAAGGACGATGAATTTGTGTCTCAGTGCATGTGATGTGTCTCAGTTTGCGTCTCATGCTATGTCTAAGGGAGCACAAACAAGGTCTGTGCAATGTTTTTTCTGAGCACGTTGCATTGCGTCTCATTTGCTTTTGTGTCTCTGGCTGCGTCTCTATCACATCTTAGCCCACCCAGTGTCTCATGCGTCTAAGTCTTAGCATCTCTGTTTGCGTCTTTTGGTGGCCTGGAGTCGGTGCATGTGTGTGTCTCATTTAGCGTCTCACACACACCTTAAGTCGATGCACATGAGTCTTCAGGTCGGTGCATCCTTCTCTTATACGTCGGTGCATCTTTTCTGCATGCATTCAAAGTCAGTGCATATGCGACACAAGTCGGTGCACATTCTGTGCCATGTGCATATAGGTCTGTGCATCGTTGTATAAAGTCCGTGCATAGTCAAGCATAGTGTCAATCTAAGTCGGTGCTAATTTTGTCTTAAGCATATTCACGGTCAATGCAATGCAATGTTTGCTATGGGCTAGCACTAGGTCGGTGCATATTCTTATTGTTGTGCTCATTTTCATGTTAGTTGGTACATAGTCGGTGCACATCTCACCAAGGTCCGTGCACGCTTGCCACCTCGCATTCTCAGGTCTGTGCACGGTCTCATACTTGCATACTATGTCAGTGCAGTTCATGCATACCACATACACATAGCCTGTGCATGTTATAGCTCTGCATTCATGACAAGTCTGTGCATATGTCTGCTTTGTAAACTTGAGTCCGTGCATACATAATCTCATGCTAAACCAAGTCTGTGCCCACCTCGTAACCAACCTAGTGCATAAGAGATTCATGCATCTTAGTCCATGAAATGTCTGTACTCTGCATAGCCAATGCATCCCTCTCTTACTCGCACACACGGAGTCCATGCAAGGCTGCTCACGACCCGAGCAAGTCTGTGAAATGCTTGCACATTGCATACACATAGCTAGTGCATCCGTTAGTCTTGTGCTGCAAATAAGTCTGTGCATATGCTAGTGTGACAGTACTGAACTCGTGCATGAATGTGTATACATCACAATTAAGTCTGTGCACATCTGGCTTATTCACCTTTTGACTCCGTGTAGTCCTGTTTAACTCTTTACTATATGTATAACTATCTCGAGCTGATATTTCTTTCTGACTATATGACAGGTATTTATTTTCGAGAAGAATAAGAATGGCACGTGATCCAAGAGTGGAGGAGGTGCCAGTATCGTGACACGTGGAAAGCATTGAGCTAGGATGCTGTCACGTGGGCCAAGGCATTTGGGCGGGAATCGTGGAAAGCATACGCCCTACATCTGATGCTCATATAAAAAGGAAGCCTCTCCTTCCGGAGAAGGGTGATCGAAGTAGAAAGATCTAGAGCCAGCATGATTCAGAGAGGAGAAGAGAAAAGAGAGAGTAGAGCAGAAGTGAAAGTGAGAAAGCTCGTGAGATCGAGAGAAGGAGAGAGAGATAGAGAGAGAGTGAAGAAAGAGCTCGAGGAGAAGAGGATAGAAGACTTTCCTGAAGATTAGTTCCACTGGACCTTGGATCAAATCCAGGCCAGTCAGCTCCCTGAGAGCCACATTTGTGCTATCATCGTATACAACTTTCTGTCGCTGTGATTTCTCATTTCTTGTTTTTTTTTTTTACACTCTTTATTTCAAGCTGTTAGTCAGCAGAGCAAGCTGTGTTGCTCAGCAGTAGCAGAGGATCGATTCCTCTGGACGGCCAAGCTATATTGCCTAGCGGTTGCAGAGGAGGATTCCTCTGGTCGGCTAAGCTGTATTGCCCAGCGGATCAAGCTATTAGGCAGTGGATGGCTAAGCTATATTGCCCAGCGGAAGCAAGCTGTGACGCTCAGCTGGTGTAGGCAAACTGTGAGGCCCAGCGGTTTAAGATGTGTATCAGCAGAAGCCACACTCGGGTTTGAGTGTGGGGTGGACGTAGGTCTGCGGACCTAACCACCTAAAAATTCTCTTGTCTACTGTGGTTTGATTTCCTTATTCGATTCGATAGATGTATGCATAGGCACGATCTGTTTCTTCAATCTAGTGGGAATTTGGTTTGCACACAGAACACTTGATTTTGGTTCCATGAGAACCAATTTGTTTAGATGAGCTGAGTATTCTATGTAGCTTACATAGGGTAGATCTCGATGTTAACTCATCTGATCTATTTCTCATTGCTTGAAGTGAGGACCCAAGTCTATCTAGGCTCCATTATGCTTTAATCCTGCATCTCTGATTGTTATAGATTTTAATTGGGAGAACTTTTTTAAGAGGGATTCATTCACCCTCCCTTTGAATCCATCGCACCGATCCTAACAATCGAGGAAGGGACTCCTTGCTATCGGGTTTCATTAGCCTGACTCTAGGGATAAAAGGGCTTAAGATACAACCCATTCCACGCGTGAGCGAGCTCCTCACCTTCTACGTTGACTAAGCGATATGCGTTCCCTGGATAAGCTGTTCTAACGACGAACGGACCTTCCTAGTTTGGTTGCAGTTTGGACCTAGGACCTCCAGACCTGATGAATTTTCATTTTAAAACCATTTCTCCTACTTAGAATTTGCGTTCAATTACCTTCTTTTGAAAATAATGCGAAACTCCCTTTTGATAAACGGACACGTGATCGGCCGCATTCATCCTCTTCTCATCTAAGAGTTCCAA
Source organism: Amorphophallus konjac (assembly GCA_022559845.1). NCBI lineage: Eukaryota > Viridiplantae > Streptophyta > Magnoliopsida > Alismatales > Araceae > Amorphophallus > Amorphophallus konjac. The sequence continues at coordinate 189,367,132 of CM040127.1, read as the reverse complement.
CTGGATGAGCAACGCCTCTCGACGTTTATCGAGATTAAGTTCCTTATCGAGCTGCACCCTTAGGGAAGGGACTAAGATCTCATATGGGAGCATCGCCTCCATCCCGTAGGTGAGAGCATAGGGGGTTTGCCCCGTAGGAGTATGGACGGAGGTGCGGTAAGCCCATAGAGCTTCCATTAACCTTTCAGGTCAATCAACAAATTTATGAGATTCACATATTTTCTTTATGATTTTCAGAAGGGTTTTATTAGTGGCCTCGGCTTGACCGTTGCCTTGAGGATAATATGGAGATGAATGATGCAATGCAATATTGAACATCTTACATAGGTCCTTGAGCTCTTGAGAGATGAACTGGGGTCTGTTGTCGGTGACAATGCTGCTTGGCACTCCGAACCGTGAGATAATATTCTTCATGATAAAGCGGCACACCGTTGTTGCTTTGATCTCCGCATACGCTTCCGCTTTGGCCCACTTGGTGAAGTACTCTGTGGCGGTAAGGATGAAGGATTTTTACTTGGTTTCAGAGTTAGGATCACCAAGCGGGCCGACAACGTCGAAAGCCCACATGGAGAATGGCCAAGGAGCAGAGAGAGGATGTAAAGATGAAGCTGGAGCATGGCTTTTGTCAGCGTGGAATTGGCATTTAAGACACCTCCAGACATAGAGGGAGCAATCTTCCTCTAGAGTGGGCCAATAATAACCCTGCCTAAGGATCTTCTTTGCTAAAGCCTGGCCATTAACATGACCCCCACAGTCACTAGAATGGGCTGCTTCAGCCACCTTCAAAGCTTCGTCGTCGTCTAGGCATCTCATGAGCATTCCATTGAGAGCGCTCCTGTACAATTCCCCAGCAATGATAGTGTACTTCGAGGTAGGCCTTCTGATATCCTTATGCTGCTCGACGTTTGCCCCTTCAGGGAACGATCCATCTTTGCAATACAACTCGATTTCATAGTACCAAGGCAATTCTTCTTCTTCTAGGATCTCTTCCAATTCCGTTAAAGATACTTCCTTTAAATCTTCCTTCTCAGCCCTAGCCTCTACAGTTTTCCTAAGGTTGTGATACCAAGGATCCTGAAGAGAGGGTGCGTCCAGTCTCTGAACGACTGTAGTCTCAATACTCCGACTGAGAGGGAAAGATAAAGAGGAAGCGAGCGATGCCAGCGCATCAGCAAGAATATTCTGAGATCGAGGAGTATGGATGTAGATCAGTTTGTAAAATTGCTGAGCCAGGAGAGTGACCGAATCTTGATATGGCTTGAGCTTTGGGTCACGAGTACGGTAAGTGGACAGAACCTGCCGCAGGACTAGTTACGAATCTTCTATGATGTTTAAGTAGCGCGCGCCTAAAAGGTAGGCGTGTTTCAATCCGGCTAGGAGAGCCTCATACTCGACGATATTGTTGGTAACATGAAATCGAAGCTGATAAGTAAAGGGAATCGTCACCCCTTCCGGAGTGAGCAGAACGGCACCTATCCCTCGACCTTGAAAGTTGAGCGCACCATCAAAGTGCAGAGACCATAAGGGATGATGTGTAAGGACAGAGAGATGCTCATCAGGGAAATCATCCTAAATAGAGTATGTGCAGGGGATGGAAAGATGGGCAAGATGCTCAATGATAGCATACCCTTTGATAGCCTTCTGAACGACGAATGTGATATCAAACTGAGAGAGGAAGCTCTGCCAGCGAGCTAACCTACTAGAAAGGATAGGCTTTTCTAAGAGATAACGTATCGGGTCCATTCTAGAGATCAACCTAACTGGGTGGGCTAGAAAATAATGTTTCAGCTTCTGAGCTATCCACACTAAGGCGGCACAAGTCTTTTCCATAGCGGTGTATTTGGTCTCTGTCGGGTTGAATAACATGGAGAGGTAATAAGCTGCCCTCTCTTTGCCTTCATCGTCTACTTGTGCTAAGACCGCCCCTGGGGAGTCCTCAATGACAGAAATGTATAGGATTAGGGGTTTCCCAGGGATAGGAGATTGCAAAATCGGGGGATTGGTCAAATATTCTTTTAAGTCCTCATAGGCCTTTTGACAAGCTTCGTTCCATTCAAACTTGACCCCCGCCTTTAGCAATTCATAGAACGGGCGGCACCTCTGAGAATGTTGGGATATGAATCTTCTGATGAATTGCAATCGACCAATCAGTCCTCAAAGTTCGTGATATTCTTAGGTGGAGGCATGTCCATGACGGCCTTTGCTTTATTAGGATCAATCTGAATCCCCCGTTTGCTAACTATGAAGCCCAACAACTTCCCTGAGGAGACTCCAAAAACACATTTCTTCGGATTCATTTTCAACTTGTACTCCCTAGCTCTCTGCATCACATTAGCCAGAATGGAGGGGTGCTCTTCCTTTGTTCTTGACTTCACCAAGATGTCATCCACATAAGCTTCCATATAGACATGCATCATGTCGTGGAATATAGCCATCATTACCCTTTGATAAGTGGCACCCGCGTTCTTTAAACCAAACGGTATGACCACATAGCAATACGTGCCCCAGGGCGTGGTGGAGGAGGTTTTCTCTTGATCCTCCAGAGCGAGACGGATCTGGTTATATCCTGAGTAACCATCCATGAATGATAAAGCTTCATACCCTGTAGTATTGTCCACCAAGACATCTATGTGAGGCAGCAGAAAATCATCTTTGGGACATGCTTTGTTAAGATCCCTGAAATCAATGCAAATGCACACTTTTCCATCTTTCTTGATAACAGGGACTATGTTTGCCACCCACTGGGGATATATAACAACTCTGATAAACTTGGCCTTGTACAACTTATCGACCTCTTCTTTAATTCTCGAGGCCATGTGGGGGTGAAATCTTCTTGACCTCTGTTTTACAGGTGTTGCCCCTGGTTTAAGTACAAGTCGATGTTCCACTAAAGAGGGGTCAAGACCTAGCATGCCCTCATAAGACCAGGCAAAAGAATCGCTATACTCCCTTAGAACCTCGATTAAATATTCTTCTACTTGTGAAGGGAGATTAGCGGCAATGATAATGGGCCTTGGGTCTTCTTCGGTTCCAAGATTTATTTCCATTGTAGGTTAATCCACCACCGACGATGGCTCATCAAATCTCTTTAATCCTTGCGCATACAGATCGACGGTGTCGTCTACGTTGCTGTCCTCATCATCAACCGGGTCTTTTTCATCTAGGACTTCATATCTTGCAATCCGTCGTTGCTCCACACCCCTTCTGATTCCTCATCTTCTTCTATTACAATCGCAGTAGCTATAAACTCTAGACACTTCAGAAGAGCATGACATCGCTGAGCAAGATCCTGCAAGAACCTATCAGGAATGGATTTGGAATGACGCACAAGCGAGCGCGGCTCAAATGAGGAAGGGTTGGATGACCTAGAACAAGACCCTACTTCTATAGACCTAATAGACTCTCCTTTCCTAGACTCGACAGACCCTACATCTAACCTAGGAGAAAGGAAATCTAGTGGGAAGGAAGCAGCAGGGGACTTGTGCCCCTGGGAGGAGGACGGAGACAGGATAGCGTAATCTTCCACTGAAACCTCTATTTCAAATTTGACATTTTTTTTGGAGATCAGTGGAGATCACGTAGCAAGAAGGCGAGGATAGAGGAGGAGGAAGTTGGAGAGGGAAGATAGATGGGAACAAGACATCGAAAAATGGATCCGAAGAGGAGAACCACATTTCGGAAAGATTGGAGGAGGGGGTCCACAGAGTGGAAAGATCAATGGGTGGGCATTGCCCACATGCACAAGGTATAATCAACACCTCGGTTGGCAGTTCCGTGGAGTACGGATCAATCATGATTGGAGGTGAACGAGGTATAGATTTGAGCTGTTGGAAGAGAGACATGAGACGGGAGGGAGACCAAGTAAAAACAACGGGTGAGCTCCCCTTCTCCCGCAGTCGCTAAGCTGGCTTTTTCGGCTTCCATTGCATAAGCCGTAGTTCCTGATTATTCTGGCAGCTTTCATCTTCATAGAACATCTTGGCTAATGCTTGACTATAGTCGAGCATATCATCAACTGGCCCCTTCGGCAACAGAGGTGGACTGGCAAATGTTCAAGCTGTGGTTTTCTTTTTGGACTGTGCTGACTATGGATTTAATGTACCTAGCTGGAGAGGCCCTTTTATGAAATGCTGGCGGTAATCCCAGGTAAGTGGCCCTGAGTCACCCAAAATTGATAATGCGGACTCTCGGTAACCGAGACCCCTTCTGCTCATTTTCCTTCCTTTGGGGACCGGTTTGGTCCGCCCATGTAATTGTGCACCGAGGTCTCTCCCCGGTTGATAGCCTAATTTCAGTATAATATCCCAGCCTTTGGAATCTCATATCTGGGACTTCACTTTAATGTTGACAGGTGTAGTGGCGGGCTTGCATGATGCATAAGCCCATGGGAAGTCCAGATCCAACATAGAAATAACTGGCCGAATGCTGGGCCACAGAGTTGGCAAAATCTTCTCTGATATACCCTTTACTAACCAGACCATGGACAAGCTTTTCTCTTTAACCACCCTCCCTTGAAAGGGGAATTTGAGGCATTGATGAGCGGTGGATGGCCCGGCGTTAAGAGTATCAATCCACGGACGACCCAAGATAGCCTTGAACATAGGGTCGATGTCCAGCACATAAAATTCAATGGGCATAGTAAGAGGCCCAAGCTCAGCCTGAATGGTGACAATCCCGTGACATGCTCTTCGTGAATTGTCATAAGCTGCTATGGTAGTCGGAGTTGGCCGTAGAAGTTCTTCTGATAAATTGCATGCCCTGAGAGTGCTGAGCGGGCAAACATTGATAGATGCCCATGTGTCTACTAATGCCGCATCAATGATGACTTTTTTCAAATTAATAGTAATGCAAAGCGGCATCTGCCGAGCTTCTGGAGATGCTAGCTCGTTCTCGGAGAATGTGATTGCTGGTCCCTTGGAAATAGTAGCCAATGCTGTAGGTAAACTGTCAGCTGCCACATCTTCGCTAACCATCACCTTCTGAAGAAAATTCCTCAATGCATCTTGGTAAAGGGTAGATCTTTTTATAAGCTCCAGCACAGATATTTTGGCGGGCACCCGGTCCAAGTGATGCAACAAATCATATTGGGTACCCGATAATGGCTCAGTCTCTTCTTGATCGGCAGCCGGTTGAGAAGGCTGGGGATTGGAAGTAGAAGTAAAATTGTGATGAAACAAACGCCCGCTCCGTAGGGAGAGGTTCTGTGCCGGCACGGCATCTGATGACGGTATAATGGGCCCGATAGGGTGGATGAGTGGCGTGGAAGAGGGTGCGGTGAGAATAATGGGAGTGGGAGTGGAGATAACGGGTTGTGATGAAAGGATAATGGGCGGAGGGCTAGTTGTAGGCATGGTGATGATGGGCGCAGGAGGAGGTGGAGGTGTAAAGGTAAGTGGAGGCGTGGGCGGAGGGCTAGTCATAGTAATGGGAGTAAGGGTGACGAGCAATGGGCGAGAGGTTGGTGATGGAGTGGAGGGAAAAGGGGTAGTGGATGGAAGGACAAGTGATCTAGCAGGTGGAGGAGAGTATTGATATGTGGGCGTAAGGATGGTGGGAGTGGAAGAAGCGCGGTAGTTGTGGTGGAGGGCCGAGACCTATTGTACTGAACCGTCGTCATCATAGGACCACCCGACATCAGGAGCCGGTGTCAGCGGCTGAGGCTGCGAAGCGGGAGGATGATTCGGCATGGTGTTCTGATGGATCCCCAAGTCTTGAACTGGCTGTGGCTGTTGTTGTAGTGGCTGCTACTGTGGCGGTGGTGCTTGTTGTTGCTGCACTTGCTGCCTCGGCGCTTGCCTTCTCTTTTCTTTAATTTCTTCAATGGCCTTGTGCATTTCGGCCCAATCAATTCTGTGTCCTTCATGTAGGTCATAGACCAAATCTCTAAACTGAAAACATCCTTCAATGGTATGCCCCGGCTGCCTGTGGAACATACAATACTTGATCTGGTCAATGGTTGGATTCGAAACGGGATGTTCCGAAGGAAGCTGAATTGCACTAACTGACATGAGAGCCGAAAAGATGTTCGTGAGGGACTCGGGCAAAGGAGGGTACTGGGCTCTCTTCGGACCTGGACGATTATTGTTGTTGTTGGTGTAGCTGTTGGGTGGAGGGACATTGTGGTATTGCGGAGGTTGTGGAGGTTGTTGCTGAGCGAGGAATGCGTTTTGTGGAGCGGTGAAGGTAGGTGGAAGGTTTTGTGGAATGGAGAAGGTAGGTTGAGTGTTTTGTGACGTGGGGAATTGGGGATTGCAGGGGTTCTATGGAAAGCAGAATGGTGCAGACTGAAAGGGGAAGGCAACGGCTTGTACTTGCTCATTGGTTTGGACCCCCTCAGTGACAGGCCCTTGAGGTTTCTTATGGTATTTGGGCTTTTGGGCCTCAAAGAGTGAATGTATGGGGGAATCCTTGAATTGTGTCTGAATGAACAGCGCCTGGCTATACAGTTGGTGCATATTTTCTATATCATTCACTGCGAGAATGTTGCGGAAGGTCGGAGTAGCATTGGAAATCAGTAGTTTGACCTTCTCTTCCTCCGGAATGTGGCCAGGTACCCTAGCGGCCATCTGCCTCCATCTATCAGCATAAGTAGCAAACTTCTTGTCTGGCTTCATTTTCTCGGCCACCAAGTCTGTGAAAGAGTATTCTGGGTCAACCCTGTCTTGAAACCTCTGAATGAACTTGTCCTTCACTATCTTGAAACTCTCGGCATCTTCCAGTGGCAGAGAGTAGAACCATTCAAGTGCAACCCCATCTAATGATCGGTGGAATAAGTACGCCATAAGGCGATCATCATACTAAAACTGAGCCAATTCATATAAAAAGTCCCTCACATGGATGAAGGGATTGCCGTTCCCGTCATATTTGCGATAATTGGGGAGCTAGGATTGTGGGGGAAATCGAATATTTTGAAAGCCTGGGACTGGAACGTCTGCCAAGGATTGTGGGCCAACCCGCTTCTAGAGGAAGTCAACTTGTTGTTGCATGGCGGCCCATTTATCTAACAACTCCTGCTCCCTAGATGGAGTAGGGATAGTGAAGGAAGGAGATTGAATCTGAGGAGTAGAAGGATAAATAGATGGCAGAGGAGGTGGCCCATAAGAAGAATATTGGGTCGAAGAGTGACCCATATTGGCATGGACTTGGGCCGCCCCTTGCTGAGGGCGCATGAAATCGGATGGCCCGACCAGAACTTGCGGCACCGACAGAATGGCCTGATAAGAATCTGCCTGGATAGAAGAAGGGAGAATGGTCTTCCCTTTATCAAGAATTTGCTGGGCCGAACCATAGGACTGGCCCGCTTCCAAACTAGAGAACTGAGTGGCCCTAGGCCGGACTGGAGTGAGATTAATTGGAATGGGCTGCACAGTGGGCCCTGTTGTAATGGTGGGATCGATACAGAGGGGGGGTGAATGTATCCCCTTCAAGAATATTGCCCAAATTAAAAACAATTTGCCTGCTACTAGATACAGTTGCAGAATAAAGGCTATCGAGTTCAAATAGACATTTGATCGACCAGATTAGCTGCTGACTATACTAGTGGAACCTGATGAAGTCTAATGCCAAATGACAGTACAATGAAAGCTAGACTCACTTACCAAAATGTAAAGCTCAAGGCCACTGTAACTCGAAACAAGACTATTCAAACAACCTATGAAACAGATAGAAGATATGGAAGAGCACACCACAAGCAAACCACAGAACAAGGGATTTTTAGGTGGTTCGGTCCTCTAGACCTACATCCACCCCACACTCAAACCGAGTGTGGCTTCACTAATAGCTGGGCAACACAGCTTGCCAACAGACGCTGATACACAGCTTACCCAGGGGAATAACCTCCCCTCTTCCTCCTACACGGAGGGAACCTCCAGCAACCCACGGTCACTAGAAACCAGAGACTCACGTCTCTCTTCCTCTATACCAAGAGGACCACTAGTAGCAGCCCCGCTACCAGTGAACCAGCCAGTAGCACTCTGCTACCAGTAATCCACCAGAGGCCTAGCCTCTCTTCCTCCTAGCCCAGAGGGAACCCACAAGCAGCCCCCCCTGCTGCTTGCAAACCGGAGATCAAATCTCCCTTCTCCTGACCCACCAGGAGGAACCCGACCTCACTACTGAGAATCGGAAGAACTCAGTAAATCAGAAAGAATAAAAAGAAAAATAAGGAACGAAAATAACACAGCAAACACAAGCTGTAAAAGAAGGAACATCAGATGTGGCTCCCATGGAGCTGACTGGCCTGGATTTGATCCACGGTCCAGTAGACAGATCTTCAGTAACTTTCTTCCTTTTTCTCCATAAACTCTCTCTCTCTCTATCTCTCTTTCTTTCTCTTCTGCTCTCCTTTTCTCTCACGCTGTTCTCTCCTTCTTCTCTTCAACTCTTTTTCTTCTGCTTCTCTTCTGGCCTATCTCTCTCGAGTTCTCTTTCTGCTCTCAGATGGCCTCTTTTGCTTCACTTCTTCCTTGGAGTGAGTTGTTCTTTTCTGAAGATGAAGAAGGATTTTTTATACCAATAACAGGGGCTCCGGAGGATAGGGCAGAGACGCCCTAGAGAGCTTCGATGGGTTGGTCCACGTGGTGAAGTAGCAGGCCCCAGCTCCCACGTGTCTGACTGCTGGCACGTCCTTTGTTATAGGATCACGTGCGCTTTCATAATTGGGGTCTCCTTGCACTGCATCGAAATATTCTAGTAATTTACCACACTTATTGTTTCTGGAGACTGACCGTCTACTCTTTGCTTGTACATATTTGAATTTGCCCCACTGCGTCGACCCTGCTGTGGATAGCGTTGACGCGTTGAAGACAGCCAGAGATAAGTCACCCCTTTCTTGAACTGCTGCGTCGACGCTGCCAATTGGTGGCGTTGACGCACGGATGAAAATCAGAAGTGTGTATTGGCCTCTCTTCCGCCGCTGCGTCGACGCTGCTCCCTTGTGGCGTTGACGCAGTGGAAGATATCGTGAAGGCTTCGTCAACTGATGCGTGGACGCTTTAAGCTCCCAGGGTCGACCCTGTTCCAGACTTGCCCAATGTGTTGACTTCAACAAGGAGGCAACGGCTGTATAGACTTTAAATCTTAAAGGCAGTGTATAGACATTGAAGAACAACAACCAATTTATGGACTTTACAATGCAAACAACAATGTATAGACTTCATGTAAGAGCCCAATGTATAGACATTGAATTCGAAGACCAATGTGCAGACTTTGGAGAACCGTTCAATGTATTGACTTAGCGTTGTATAGACTTGGCTTTGAACCCTTGAGCTGAAGACAATGATGTAATGTATAGACATGAAGAAACTGTGCACATTGTATAGACTTGAAGAAGCAAGGCAACGTTGTATAGACATGAAGATGAATGATCAGACAATGTATAGACTTCACAGTTCAACAGCCATTGTATGGACTTTGAAATAGCAAATGAGTAAGTTTGTACACTGAGTAGAAGAGGCAGGTTGTATAGACTTGGAGTTTAATATGCATGAAAACTAGTGTGCAGACTTGCTGTCCTCACAGCTGACGACTCCAGTGTATAGACTTGCTGAGGGAGTGATTGAAGAATGCTTACAGAAGGTGATGAAGTGTACAGACTTCATGAAATGCAAACGGATGAACAGACTTGAATGAGTATAGAGTGTATAGACTTGAAGGCCTGAAGGCGATGTGCATACTTGCTGAGTTGACGCTGCAGCCCAATGAGTTGACGTTGCAACGTATACACTTTACGTTCAACTGATGATGTGTAGACTTGAAGTTAGACAAACCAGACAATCAGTGTTCTGATGGGTCAACGCATCAGCAAGAGTGGGTCGACCCACTACTGTTCATACTAACTAATCAGAGTGTAGCAATGAATGCTCTATGCATCAGTTAACATGACTGAACATCAAAAAATGTTAAACTAAACTGAGCAGCAAGATGACTGAACATTTGATAGACTGAGTTATGATCAGAAAATAACTGAATAACAGCATGATGACTCACACATCAGGATGACTCACAGTGATTAACTCACATCAAAAACCAATCATCAAAACCATCATCAAAATCACAGGGGCACAACAATCTCCCCCTTTTGATGATGACAACACTTTCAACACATTGAGTCATTCTGATGATGTGAGGCATTCTGATGACTCAAATTATTCTCCCCCTTTGACTTCATCAAAAAGAAAATAGTTTGAGAAATTAAAGCATGTATAAGAAATCAGTCAATTCTTCCCCCTTGCAAGAACAAAATGCTCCCCCTTTAAGAGTTGTAGCAAAAACATGAGTTAGAGATGATCAAAAGGAGCTTGCATGCAAAGATTGAATGAAATTTTCCCTTTGGCAAACAATCAACATAAACAGATACCAGAATGCAAGATCTCCCCCTAGAAATATGAATGCAAGAGCACAGTTCTCCTCCTTCTATGTAGCATGATGCATATGACAAGGAGGCTCCCCCTCTATAAATGGAACCTTATGAAATGAATGAGAAGGAGACCACAGGGGCATGCAAGAATTCTCCCCCTTAGATCAACAGTCAGGTTTGAAATAATGGAGTCCAATATGAGAAAGTAAGTACTCAGAATGAATGTGAAAGATTTTCAATGGGATATCAATTTCATAAATCTGATTAAACAAGTATTTCAGACTCTTCTATTATAGAGATTTATGAATGATCTTCATTGACAAGTCAGATCAGAATATGATGTATGCAAGGCTTGTTTATAAGTTTCATGTACTCATATCTGAAATCAGTTTTAATAGAAGTGAACCTTGTTTTCATATTGACAGTCTTGTTTGATCTTCTTCTTTCTTACTCACTCAATTTCAAAGATTCCTTTAAGAGATGCAATCAATTGTAATGAAGTTAAACACATAAGGAAAACATTTGTTTCTGTCAAGGGTTCCAATAGAATATTTCTTTTGCACATATTTTTCAAATGGTATACTAGATTAGCAGCAATTTTCATAACATTCTTCATGAGCACTTGAGTTTAGTACACCCTTCTAACTAGAGGATACACGTTGTTTAGACGCCAGTATCCCTAAGCACTTGGATGGACTAACTGTCATGCTTCATAGGAACAGAGATGGCATTTACACTTCATGACACACTACAGATCATTTCTTTGATGAGTGAGATGTATTTCTCAGTGTGCATGCTATTGCTCTGCCAGATTATCAATCATTTTTAAGCAGAGTTAACTATGGCACCTCATGACACAGTCCCTTGGACATGGTTTCTCAGTGACCAAGGTCATTGCTCTGACAGGATTTACCCTTAGACATAATCCATATTCTCAGATGTTTAAAAATCAATACTAATTTCATACATATCAATCAAGGAATATCATGATTTCAGAATTTTTAGAATTCAGAAGAGTTTAAAAGACTCAACATGAAAATGTTGGTTAAAGTTTATTAAGACCAACTCAGATATTTTCAAGATATGTTCATAAGCAAACACAAGACATACATGAATCATCAACCGACTGAAGGAATCAGACATTCATAATCCTATATAATAGAAGATTCCTTTTTAATTTATTTTCAGATTTATGATCAGGATATGTACAGAGAATACTTTCTGAGTGTTCAGGGAAGGCCGAAAACATTTTAAAGAACAGCCAATCCAACATATACCAATGGATAGGTTGAGTGAAAGTGGCTGAAAATAGTTGAAACAGGAATTTGAAATGTGTTGCATTACACATTCATCACAGGGATTTGAGCAAGATAGCAGTTCAATCTGAAGATGGGAAGTTCAGTTGATAGAATATGAATGATGCTCCCCCTAAATGTATGCATGAGCTAGCATTCCTACATGTATGCAATTCTGACCTATGGTACCAGGCGGAGGACTTGGTCTAAAGACCACCTCACACACAGCAAGCACTTCCAGACAGAGTTCATCAGCCCTTTAGTATCTCACTATTTATATACCAAGAATCATGCATGACAATCCAATGCATATGCAGTCCTACATGCATCTTAAGCTGACCGAATGCTATTTATATGCAATTGTGAATGCGTGTGCATGTCAAATGTGCAGATGAACAATTTTTGAGCATGAGACATCATCCAAGCAACAGATTTATTCAATTCAGCTTTTCAGATTTTTCAGAATGCAATTTGTTTTCAGTGATTGTGCATTTTAACAAATATCAAACAATTGCAATTGTCATATGTATGCATCAAATGCAGACAACCTTTAAATCTCATGTATGCACCAGTGCATGAACAGACAAAAAGAAATTGCAAATGGCAGATGCCGTTATGGACATGTATGCATGAGATCTTAATTGACATATTAAGCATGATGTTCAGCTAGAGCAAAAATTCAGGTGAACAAGCATTTAATCAGCAGAGTTGGGGTTTACCAAACTTTCGATGCCTTGGTTTATTTGACCCCTTTTTATTCCTCATCCTCAAGGCATACCTGCAAAGCACATATCTCATTTTGTGTTTCTAGGTACCCAAGACTTCTTGGATCCTACTTTGTTAGTAACACCTCTGATAGGTGCTTTCCATAATCTTTGGGCATGTAAGTCATCAGACTTCATTAAATTACACTCCCTCATGGAGTGCCCAAACTGCCCACAATAATGACAGGACACAGCAGATCTTGAATTCTTTTTATGCACAACATTGGTAGCATAGAATCTGTGTGCATTATCATGAAAGTCTCTGTTATTTGCATGCATATACTGTTTTCCATCTCGTGCCAGCCAGCATTCAGAAGCTCGGTGGCCAGGTTTTCCACATTTAAAGCATGTAGAAATCTTTCTCTTAAAGGTAGATTTATTTCTAACAAAAACATTTCTATTTGCTGGGAATTTTATATTTTGAGAAAATATTTTTCCCTGAGCATGCCAGCAGTTCTTGACTGTATGGCCATGTTTTCCACAATGAGAGCAATTAGAGAAGGTATTTCTATGAGGGCCTAACCAGCATTGTGCAGCAACATGTCCTATTTTTCCACAATTATAAGAATGAATTTTCTTTTCCCTAAGGACATGATTTCTACCCTGATTGTTTTGAGCAGCTGCTAGGTCATCTTTTTCCTTCAAATTACACTCATGCATCAAATGTCCATATTTATGACAGTAGTGACAGATCATTTTCTTTCTAGATGCATGCGAGTGTGTGGGTGAACCATGCAGAGTGGGAAGAGGAACTTGTTGATTCTTTTCTTTCTGTTTTTCTGTTGTTTTCTTTTGAGTAGTTGACTGATAACCAGGAAGGTTCTGAGGGCTTTAAGAAGTTGAACTGGACATAAAGGAAGTTTGAACTTTATTTTGAAAACTCTTCTTATTTGAGGGATTATAACCCAACCCTTCCTTCTGAAAATTTACCTTAGTTCCTAGAATTTTGTTCAGATTATCTTTTCCGTCCACAAATTTTGACAAGGAATTATTCAAATCTTCAATTTCATTTTCCAAAGAAACGATGTGTATTTCATAACTGGCAATCTCTTGTTCATTGCAATTTACACATTCGCTTAGTACCTTGTTTGCAATTTTACATTCCTCAATTTCTTGTTCCAGATTTCTCAATTTTTCAGACTCTTCAATGTAAACAGTTTTTCCTTTTTCTAAGAGAAGAAGTTTCTCTGACATAGCAGTGTTCAATTGCTTCAATCCTTCAACCTCTTGAATTAGTTTGTCATTTTTTGATTTCAGATTTTTAATTTCTTCAACATAGTCTTTATCAATTTTTATTGAGCTCATTTTATCATTCAGTTCTTCCTCTATCTGTTCAAGCTCCAGAATCTTGTTTAACAGATCTTTGTTTTCTTCCATTAGGGAAACAATAAACTCCTTCTGACATTCTGAATTTGAGTGAAGATCTTCATTTATTTCCTTGAGAAATGGACACTCATTGCATGCAGATTTAACAGAACATATTGTTTGAACCTGGAGTTTTTCATATTGTTTCCTAAGACATTCATTTTCAGATTTCAGCCTACTTAGTTCAGAGCAAACACATTTAAGTTCATTCATCAATTTTTCATTCTGATTTTTATGCATATGGATATCTGACAAATAGGCATCATGAGATTGCTTTGTGTTTGAACAATTTTCACATGGTGAACTTGAACTACCCTGATCACTTTTCTTTTTCAAGTTCTTGTATCGTTTTCTTAATTGTTCATGAGACTCAAACAGCTCAGCATATGCATTCTCCCAATCATCTAAAGAAAAATTCTCGAAGATGTTTACCTCCTCCTCATCATCTTCTTCTTCATTTTGGCTGCTGCCTTGATTGCTGCCACTTGGATTACTTCTGTTAGCCATCATGCAGCTGTCCTCGTTTACCCTGTGAAATTGCTTCAGCCTATCCAGGATGTCCTTTGCTGAGCTGCAATTATGAAGACAAGACCATAAGGCTTTGTCAGTAGCTGCTTTCATCAAGTTAAAGGCTTTCTGATTTTCTCCATCCTTTGATCTGTGTCTGTCGATCCATTTGGACACTTTCGTTGGTAAGGCGTGAGGACCTTGTGAAATTAATTTCCACAGATCAGGTTTAGCAGAATTAACATAAGTATGTAAAGCAGTGTACCACTGACTGAAATCAGAACCACTAAAGATGGGTGAAAGAGCCATTGAAAACAAGTAGCGAGTAAATTCAAAACAACAGGAATATTTATGCACTAAAAACAAATTAGCACCTAAGACTGCAAGATCGAATCTGCAGGTCGCTGGACCTTGTATGCAGACACCGCTCTGATACCAATTATTGTAACGGTGCGATTGATACAGAGGGGGGTGAATGTATCCTCTTCAAGAATATTGCCCAAATTAAAAACAATTTGCCTACTACTAGATACAGTTGTAGAATAAAGGCTATCGAGTTCAAATAGACATTTGATCGACCAGATGAGCTGCTGACTATACTAGTGGAACCTGATGAAGTCTAATGCCAAATGACAGTACAATGCAAGCTAGACTCACTTACCAAGATGTAAAGCTCAAGGCCACTGTAACTCGAAACAAGACTATTCAAACAACCTGTGAAACAGATAGAAGATATGGAAGAACACACCACAAGCAAACCACAGAACAAGGGATTTTTAGGTGGTTCGGTCCTCCAGACCTACATCCACCCCACACTCAAACCGAGTGTGGCTTCACTAACAGCTGGGCAACATAGCTTGCCAACAGACGCTGATACACAGCTTACCCAAGGGAACAACCTCCCCTCTTCCTCCTACACGGAGGGAACCTCCAGCAACCCACGGTCACTAGAAACCAGAGACTCACGTCTCTCTTCCTCTATACCAAGAGGGAACCCCACTAGTAGCAGCCCCGCTACCAGTGAACCAGCCAGTAGCACTCTGCTACCAGTAATCCACCAGAGGCCTAGCCTCTCTTCCTCCTAGCCCGGAGGGAACCCACAAGCAGCCCCCCCTGCTGCTTGCAAACCGGAGATCAAATCTCCCTTCTCCTGACCCACCAGGAGGAACCCGACCTCACTACTGAGAATCGGAAGAACTCAGTAAATCAGAAAGAATAAAAAGAAAAATAAGGAACGAAAATAACACAGCAAACACAAGCTGTAAAAGAAGGAACATCAGATGTGGCTCCCATGGAGCTGACTGGCCTGAATTTGATCCACTGTCCAGTAGACAGATCTTCAGTAACTTTCTTCCTTTTTCTCCACAAACTCTCTCTCTCTCTCTATCTCTCTTTCTTTCTCTTCTGCTCTCCTTTTCTCTCACGATGTTCTCTCCTTCTTCTCTTCAACTCTTTTTCTTCTTCTTCTCTTCTGGCCTATCTCTCTCGAGTTCTCTTTCTGCTCTCAGATGGCCTCTTTTGCTTCACTTCTTCCTTGGAGTGAGCTGTTCTTTTCTGAAGATGAAGAAGGATTTTTTATACCAATAACAGGGGCTCCGGAGGATAGGGCAGAGACGCCCTAGAGAGCTTCGATGGGTTGGTCCACGTGGTGAAGTAGCAGGCCCCAGCTTCCACGTGTCTGACTGTTGGCACGTCCTTTGTTATAGGATCACGTTCCCTTTCATAATTGGGGTCTCCTTGTACTGCATCGAAATATTCTAGTAATTTACCACACTTACTGTTTCTGGAGACTGACCGCGTTGACGCACTGGCATCACTGCGTCTACTCTTTGCTTGTACATATTTGAATTTGCCCCACTGCGTCGACCCTGCTGTGGATAGCGTTGACGCGTTGAAGACAGCCAGAGATAAGTCGCCCCTTTCTTGAACTACTGCGTCGACGCTGCCAATTGGTGGCGTTGACGCACGGATGAAAATCAGAAGTGTGTATTGGCCTCTCTTCCGCCACTGCGTCGACGCTGCTCATTGTGGCGTTGATGCAGTGGAAGATATCGTGAAGGCTTTGTCAACTGATGCATGGACGCTTTAAGCTCCCTGCGTCGACCCTGTTCTAGACTTGCCCAATGTGTTGACTTCAACAAGGAGGCAACGGCTGTATAGACTTTAAATCTTAAAGGCAGTGTATAGACATTGAAGAACAACAACCAATTTATGGACTTTACAATGCAAACAATAATGTATAGACTTCATGTAAGAGCCCAATGTATAGACATTGAATTCGAAGACCAATGTGCAGACTTTGGAGAACAGTTCAATGTATTGACTTAGCGTTGTATAGACTTGGCTTTGAACCCTTGAGCTGAAGACAATGATGTAATGTATAGACATGAAGAAACTGTGCACATTGTATAGACTTGAAGAAGCAAGGCAACGTTGTATAGACATGAAGATGAATGATCAGACAATGTATAGACTTCACAGTTCAACAGCCATTGTATGGACTTTGAAACAACAAATGAATAAGTATGTACACTGAGTAGAAGAGGCAGGTTGTATAGACTTGGAGTTTAATATGCATGAAAACCAGTGTGCAGACTTGCTGTCCTCACAGCTGACGACTCCAGTGTATAGACTTGCTGAGGGAGTGATTGAAGAATGCGTGCAGAAGGCGATGAAGTGTACAGACTTCATGAAATGCAAACGGCTGAACAGACTTGAATGAGTATAGAGTGTATAGACTTGAAGGCCTGAAGGCGATGTGCATACTTGCTGAGTTGACGCTGCAGCCCAATGAGTTGACGCTGCAACATATACACTTTACATTCAACTGATGATGTGTAGACTTGAAGTTAGACAAATCAGACAATCAGTGTTCTGATGGGTCGACACATCAACAAGAGTGGGTCGACCCACTACTGTTCATACTAACTAAGCAGAGTGTAGCAATGAATGCTCTATGCATCAGTTAACATGACTGAACATCAAAAAATGTTAAACTAAACTGAGCAGCAAGATGACTGAACATTTGATAGACTGAGTTATGATCAGAAAATAACTGAATAACAGCATGATGACTCACACATCAGGATGACTCATAGTGATTAACTCACATCAAAAACCAATCATCAAAATCATCATCAAAACCACAGGGGCACAACAGGCCCAACAATTCTAGGCTGAACAATGGAAGTATTAGATAGGCCTTGCGTAATCGTGGTAGGTGGGGTGTTGGACCCCTGCATGGCCTGATAAACAGCCTGAGGTTAGGCCGGATCCAACTGGGCCATCATTTGGAGAATAGAATTGGTAGAAGGAGGAGGAAGGGATTGAGTGGATTGGGCGCCCTCCATAGAGATGGAGGACGGAGGAGGGACGGACCCCTCTCCAGAATGGAAGGAGATAACCCTAGAAGGATCCTCTAGAAGCCCTTGAGGAAGAGACTCCTCTTGGGAACGGGGAAGATCAAAGGAAGACATAGCGGACTCGAAGAGAGGATTGGAGTAGAACTTGGAAAAGTAATTGCCCCTAGGAGATGACTCTAGTGAACGAAAGCAACTCCACATGCAATTTCAACACCTTGGAAATAATGCAAACAACACAAAACAAACACACAATGAGTGACTTAAACTAGATGGTTTTAACATAGATGTAAGTGAGAAGAAGATAAAAACAATCAAAGTCAACCAAGTTGTTTAGATGATGCTCCAAGTTTTTAAGTGCTTTCCCCTTTAGAACCTCAATAGATTGATTAAAATGTGCTCTCAACAATAGGTTCTTAATAGGAAAGAGGTATATGGCTTGGTTAACTCTAATTGTAATCACTCCCTCACTTTATGCAATCCTAGACACGGTGTGGGAAAGGTACAACCGGCCCGACGTCCATGTGAGAATCCACGGCTCGCGGGGACTTATTGAGGTCCCTGATGTGATCTCCTAGTCGGTCCCAAGGAATATGGAGACGAGAGGTTCACACACAAAGGTAGGAGAATGCAATCTAAAGTATGAATAATGAATGACCCTATGTGCACCGGAGTGCGTATAATTTCTAGCCTAAAACTAGCAATTTAATATGCACACAATGATATGAATATGCCAAACAACTAAGGAGGAGACCAGATAGCCCCCAGATATAAAAATCACAACAGAAACTATGGAAATAAATTAACCTCGGGATGCATACCTATCACTGGAGTGGTGATCTAATATGAGAGCGCCAGAAAGATGAGATGGTCTAATGATAGACCGCTCTTAAGCCTTTAACGGCTGATCGTCCGACCGTCAGAATACCCAGAGAACTAGAAACAGCAAGAAATAAAGGGAAAATTCAGGGAAAACACGGGCAACTGGGTAAAATAAAGAACAATAGGTAGAACAGAGATCCGACACGATTGGCACTAGATGTCCCACCGTGATTGCCAAAAAAATTTCTGTTGATTTGTATTGGTTCCTTTCAAATGAATATGAACCTCAACAATGGAAGTATGAATGTGGAACATGTAATCAACCTGTGAACATGTGTAGCATGAACCTGGGCAATCAGCATAGAATCTAAGCATGGCCATGCCATCTCTATTAGAACTAAGCAAAGGCAAAGAAAAACACACGCCGGAGCGTGGAGTAAAAGGAATAAAGAAAACACACATCGTAGGTGTGGAGCAAGCAAGCAAAAGCAACTAAAGAAGAGATATGAGGGGAGAGAGAGGACTATTGCCCAAACTAGAAAGACGTGATCGCCACCAAAGTATTAAACTAGCCAAAGCTAAGATGAATACCTTGGAAATAGGTGGATGTAACACCCGCCCACGGGAGAGAGAAAATTGCACCTCTACGAATAATGACGGTCTAAGATAGGCGTGCCAGATGAAGATGACGGTCTTACGATAAACCGCTGGAGGACGCTAGCGCTCCAATAAACAACTGCCAGAGAACCGTAGAATAGGAACTTTGGGACTTTGATCTCCACTTCTTCCAGCCAGCTAGAAGACTTGGGCCTCGTGCTATGGACCTATAAAACCCTGCAAAAAAGTGTAGAGAACACAGAAAAATAACCCAAATTATCCCGGAGACAAGTGTAGTAACTATAAGACAAGAAAACTTGAAAACATGCAATTGGAAGGGTGGATACCTGGGAGGTTGGTTTTTAACCCCTGTGGGGTGTTTTAAAAGATGGAAGGAGGTTTAAAAATGAATGCAGAAGATGGAAGAACGTGGAAGAGGAAGAGGGAAGATGCGTTGGATGCTATGAGAGGGGAAAGAAGAATTAAGACACAAGACCACACTAAGACCCTTGGAACTTGAAACTCCCTGGACTTAGGACGCAGATGGACGTTGGAAGCAATTCTCCTTGATTGGTTCTAGCTCCAGGATGCGGCAGCACTTTGACGTGAACTCCAGAAATCTCCTCCTCAAGCCATGAAGTCAAGGGTTCTATTTATAGACCCTCAAAGTCTAGGTTCGAATTGGAGGGATAATGACTCGAAATTTGGCCAAAAACTAGATAATCCTTGAAGATAATACTCCCAAGAGTCCACAGAAACAAACGGGAGCTTCTAAGGATCAGCACCGAGAGAGAAATCATCAGATCAAACTCTTAATTCGGCCACGGCGTAGCAGAGAAAGAGCAATTCTGCTAGAACTCTCTGTCTGATGTAGCAGCCTTACAATAAATCGCCACAGGCATTTGACAATGAAAGGATGAACCGCCACCCTGCATTATCCAATTAATAGATAAGGCCAACGGGTGAAGTTTTCGTAATAAGGACTCTACAAGAAGGTGGTAGCCTAAGATTCATGTGCCAAAAGAAAATGACGGTCCCACGATAGACCGCTAAAGTACAATGGATAAGATAAGATAAAGCTTGAAAGACTGTTGGCTTTTGGACTCTGGCGTCATCCGACGGTCGAAGATAGGAGCGCCACACGTCAGCAAACGCACCAAGGATAGGCCGCCAGAGATAATGGGGTGATAAATGATAAGAAGGCTTGCTAAGCTTTAACCAGCAGACAAAGATGAGAAGCGAGACCCAACCAAGGAGAGATAACCCAAGAAATAGGCCTCAAAACTGACCAAGAAGGCTCAGTAAGGGTGAGCAACTCGGAGCATCATAAAGATGAGCAAGGAAATGACCCAACTTATTGGTCATAAAATAGGTGTCAATAGGGAGGAGCACCCGAAGGTACTTGTGTCCATGGGAGTTTATTGACCACGGTGTTTGCATTGCACCGAAGTACTTGCTTGCTTGACTTGACTTGAGACATTCCCACTCACTCTCTCGTGACATGCTTGATTTGCTTGACATGAATGGTTTGGCCCAAAAAAGGGCGAATTACTTGCTTGAATGAAATGAATGAAATAGCCAATTCCATTACACTACTTGTTATTACACGAGCTTAAGATCACTTTCTTGAATATTGATTATTATCATCTTGGGAAGACTTGCTGGAATATTGACTATTACCTTCTTGGAAAGACTTTCTTGAATGTTGATTTCTTAGATAGACTTGTGCAATTACTTGGCAATTACTTGCTAGTTCCTTATTGATACATCTTATTGATGTTCATGTGATACTATTTTGGTACAATTATTGATATACTTGCTCGATCCAACATGTATTATTATACCGCATGAACTTATAATTAACTTAAAGATTGTTAGAGCTTGAGATATAAATCCTACTAAGCGATTCACTCATCCAGTTGCTTCCTAACATTTTTTTCAGGTAATTCGGATAGCGACATCCACATGAATGGGAATGATACCAAGTGAAGAGTGCTAGAACGCCATTCGTCTACTATTAGCTAGCAGCGTCTTTGCTTATCTAGAGTTATTATCTTGTACTTCTAGTTATGCCGGTCTAGTCGATTGGAAATTTGTTAAGGCTTGGAGACTAGTAATTGGGTTTGAATAATGTATGTTTGCCATCAGTTCTCGATAACTCTGCCATGGCCAGTCCCAAGC